>JAVXUP010000368.1:0-511854 GCA_033070095.1 Escallonia herrerae | reverse complement strand
CCTGAGGATGGCATTTCCCCGAGGGTGTTTCCCTTGGCCATTCGGATGGCGCAGGGAAGGCGGGTCGGCTTGGCTCCGGTGTACTTGGGCACGTTATACTCGCGGCTAGATCAGTTCGTGAATGACGTGAAGCGGTCGTATGGTCGGTATCAGGTGGCGACGTACGTGGACTGGATGTTCTTGCAGAGGTACCTGTACGAGTGCTTTCCAGGGTACCGTCCTGACGGATACCCACTCGCACACCCGTCACCGACGATGGGGACAGTGACCCGTCCAGGCAGGTCACGGCAGGTGGCGTTGTGGTGTAGCGGGTCTCGGGCTTTTGCTTGGGCAGGCATCAGGAGGCCGGGGTGCCCGTTGGCACAGATTCTAGACAAACGGGGGGAATGCGAGCGACGGCCCTATATGGAGATGCATGCGTCATATGGTACGCCGCCATGGCTGCACGTGCAGGAGGTGACGACAGATCTGAGCAGGAGAGGCGAGCTAGCGCCAGGACAGCTGGCGCTATTGGTCGCGTATTTTCCCGGCTGGCTCCCGGTGTTGACAGATGATGGCGGGAAGCCCGCCGAGTGCTGCTATTATGTGGCGAGGTATTGCCCGGACCGTCTGTCGTTGGCGTTCGGGTATGATCTAGAGCCCCCATGCGGTTATGACAGCCCTTGGAGTGTGGCGACGGCTTTTGGGTATACACTATATGACAGAGCCCGCGAGTGGCCGGCACCGACGACAGAGTGGAGGCAGCCAGGGACAGAGGTGGCAGGGGCGGTGACCGCGGATTATGCGCATTGGTGGGAGCGACTGCGAGGGAGCTGGGCCGGATGGCTGGCACAGCCGTCAGGCACACGTCGACAGGTAGATGTGTTCGCATGTGACCGAGCCCTGAGTTTGATATCGGCCACAGTCGCGAGGCAGTGCGGGATGCTGTCACTGGTGACCGGGAGTTCTGTTCCGAGCTCGGAGAGGGAGGCGGAGGAGGATGCCGTAGAGTTGGGGGACGCTGCTCCCGGGGAGGACCGTGGGGAGGAGCCTATTGCCGAGGTGCCGAGGGTGCCGGGGGCCGGCAAGGGGCCCTTGTCGGCATTGCGAGTGGGGATGATGGAGACAGCGCGTCAGGCTAGTGCTGGTACCTCAGCCCCACACCTATCAGGGGCGAAGAGGCCGCGCGACGTATTAGAGGAGCTAGACTCTGAGGTTTGCTTCTGTCCTTTCTTTTTGTCGTATAAATATGGTTTGCATATTGCTCATAATCTGTGAACTGACAGCGGTTTTGCCAGGGGGACGAGGAAGAGGCGGTCGCGGGGGGAGCGAGGCCGAGACTGAGATCGAAGGCGAGGAGGCTATGGCAGCCGAGGCCGGCAGATTAGTTGACAGTGATGAGACCGAGGCCGTTGAGCTATTGACGGCCGGTGTGCCGAGGAGGGTGAGCCCATTGCCTGCTACTGAGGAAACGGTGGGGGCACTATACGGCGGAGAGGGGAGCGATACGGTGATGTTCGACATTGACGAGGACTGGTGGACAGGCATGGAGACGCAGGTTGTGGGAGGTGATGGTGGCGAAATGGCGGAGCCTGAGTCTGTTGTTGCTGCCTCGATTCGTGAGCGAGAGACACCGGTTCAGGCTGTGGTGGTGCGACGGCATGACACATTGCCGGAGTCCGTGGTTGAGGTCGGAGCTACTCTTCTGGCGATGCACTCAGCCACGATTGGGGCGCAGAGGGCGGGTGGGATGTCGGAGATTTCTGCAGCGGGCGGCAGTGGCGCGACAGTCGGAGAGATGAGTAGAGGATCCTCGAGCGGTCAGGTGGATGTGGCAGCTTGGGGGGGCCTCCAGCTACCAGCGGAGACTGTGCGCCGGTTAGAACTGGTGAAGGCAGCGTTCCCGCAGACATTCGAGAGCGTGGTGGTAGAGAACCCAGTACTACGGATGTGGGTGTCTGCAGGGTTTATGGAGTGGTTGCTGCCGTTCGCCAGTGTGCCGTCGTCGGGTTGGACTGCAGAGTTCGTTGCTCGGTCGCTTTCAGAGTTCGCTCCGTTCACATCGCTAGGTATGCAGCTGGACTGGCTAGCAGATTTCTTTAGATCGAGGAGCGTCAGCCACGATATGGATGAGAGGCGTGCAGTCGTGGTTATGCGGGAGATGTTGCTGGAGCGGCGCCGCACAGGATTAGAGGCAGAGCGGTCAGAGATCACGGCAGAGTTGGCCGGGATTGACATGCAGGTGGCAGAGATAGAGAGACAGCTCGTCGATTTGCAGAGGCAGTTGTCCGATCTACAGAGGCGGCGAGGTGAGGTGGACGGGCGAGAGTCAGAGCGGTTAGGGCGACAGGCCGAGCTTGATGCTGGATGGTCAGAGGTACAAGCGGAGCGGGAGGTACTTCAGGCATTCAGCTCCCACCCAGTTGCATCGCTGTTGTCTAGACTTTCCTAGCTTGTATGTTACTTTGCCGTAGTTGTAGTGCTTAACGACGGCTAGTAAACGTTTGATGTATATGTACATATTTTCGATGGTCTCGGCTTATTGTATGTTATGTTCGGTTGCTCTCTTCTTTCTTCTCTCTTTTTTTTTGAATGTCTTGCTTGTTTCGGTTACTTGTGAATGCTCTCCCATTCCCGCTCGTAGAAAGTGACTTAGGAAGCATAGGTTGAGAATGAGTGCCAGCTGGGCAGAAGTTGAGGTAACAGCATGACTTTGTATTGATAGGACGCGGTACAAAACACCATTACATGACTAGTGTAGAACGCTACACAGATCAAAAAAAAAATACAAGTCTGCAAGCAATGTCGCATGTACAAAAATGCTACGAGGGCGCGTTCTATGACGCGGGCTTATGTTGTCGCGACTACACATAATACTTCTTCAGGTAGCGGCCGTTGATGGGGGCCGAGACCTGACCGTCGTCGTGGTTGAGCAGGAGGTACGAGCCATTAGTGCGGGCTTCGTGCACCGTGAAAGGGCCCTCCCAGTTTGGCGTGAATTTAGGAGCTGACATGTTGGCCCGCACATGCTTGGCGGCTTGAAGAACAAGGTCGCCCTCGATAAACGAACGTGGCTTGACGGTCTTCCCATAAGCTTTCGTGAGCTGCTCATGATACTTCTTCATGCGGCGCAGGGCCGTGGCTCGTCGTTCGTCGAGGCCGTCAAGTGCCGCCAGCCGGGCTGCTTCATCTCCGAGACTGCTGCTTAGGGAAAGTCGAGCCGATGGTTCTGCGATCTCGGCAGGTACCACACACTCGTCCCCGTAGACGAGAGAGAAGGGCGTGGCCTTTGTCGCTGTGTGCATGGATGTTCTGTAGGCCCAGAGTGCCAGATTCAGTTGTTCGGACCACGACCGGTCGGCGTCATGCACCATTCGCGATAATACTCGTAGCAAAGTCTTGTTGGACGCTTCAGCTTGACCATTACCTTGCGGGTAATAGGGAGTTGATGTGGCATGGCTGATGTTGTACCTTTCCATGAGAGCTCGAACCTCTCGGTTAATGAATGGGGTGCCATTGTCAGATATAATACATCGAGGGATGCCGAAACGACAGATGACGTCGCGTAAGAAGTTGGAAACGGCACCTCCCGTGGCTCTCCGCAGAGGTACGGCTTCAACCCACTTCGTGAAGCGTTCAGTAGCAACCATGATCCATGAATGGCTTCTGGACGGCGGGTGGATGGGGCCGATGAGGTCGAGGGCCCAAGAATGAAATGGCCAAGGTGCTGAGATCATGTGCAAGTCGGATGCTGGCGAGTGTATCCTGTCGGCGTGCCGCTGGCAGGGTTGGCAGCGTCGGACATGCGAGATGGAGTCGGATTCCATAGTCGGCCAATAATACCCCAATCTTAGTAATTCTGCATACAGCTTCTGGGAGCCTTGATGTTCACCACAATCACCATTGTGTACTTCGTTAATGACTTTGACCACTTGGGCACCTTGCAAGCATCGCAGGGTGCGTCCCGAAAATCCCTTGCGAAATAACTCGCCTTCCGTCACAAAATACCTGACTGCCTTGCGCTTGATGGATCGTGCTGAGCCGCGGTCAGGTGGTAGAATCCCGTGGGATAGATACTGGATGAAAGGCTGGCGCCAGTCACCCTCGATGTCAATGACAAGAGCTTCGGCACCGTCGGGTGCATACAAGCACTCGGGACAATCCTTTTGTATATCCGAGGCGTCCTTGGCCATGGATGGCCAATATAATCCCATACGCTGGAGGCGACGATACAGAGGGGGACCGTCGAGGCCACAACACTTCTGGTGGCCGAGCTGTAATTTGTGTTTTGCCTCTTCCGGTGCCAAACATCTTGCTAGAGTGCCTCCGGGACACCGCCTGTATAAGACATCTCCCATCATTGAAAAGTCTGTAAGGGTGGAGGCATGAGCAAGAGATGGCGCTTTAAGTTTGTCGATGATAGGTTGCCTCCAATCGTCCGCAGTAACGTCCCTCGGGACTAGGTTCAGTGCTGTGCATGGTTCCATTCTCTTGACGATGGTTAGCATCCGTTGTTCACCATCGACCTCTATCTTTGACGCGATCGTGGCCAAGCAGTCCGCATGTCTGTTGTGGCACCTATTGTGATGTTCATACTGGACATGACCGAGTCTTCCTTCCAAGTGTTGCACCAAGGCACGATAAGGTGCCAAGGCTGGTTCTTTGACCGCGAACTCCCCGTCCGCCTGCTTCATGACCAGATTTGAATCTCCTTTCACACACAGCGCCTTAGCCCCCATACTGACGGCGATCATGAGGCCAATGACAAGTGCCTCGTATTCAGCTTCGTTGTTAGACACCGGGAATGCAAGTTTGAAGGATAATGAAGTGGTAACACCGTCTGGTGCCCGCAAGACTATGCCGGCACCCCCTTGCCGGAGGGGCGTGCCATTGGGGCCTTTGCTAGTGGCAGAGCCGTCGAATTCAAGCGTCCACAGTCCATCGATGTCGGTGATCAGGGCTGTCTCCTCCCCCGGCAGTTGATCCGATATCGGTTCACATTGTTGGCGTGGGAAGAAGGCCAGGAGGTCTGCGAGTGCTTGGCTCCGCAGAGCTGTAGGATTCTTGATAGATAAACCGAATTCGGCCAACAGCAGCAACCACCGTGTGAGTCGGCCAGACAGGGCGGGACGCGTAAGCATGTAACGGAGCGGGTCAGCCTTGGTGACGAGTGTGATCTGATGCGCCAGAAAGTAATGTCTGAACTTCTGTGAGGCGTACACCAAGGCTAGACAGTGTTTCTCGAGCTCGGAGTAGTTGGCTTCGGGCCCTCTGATCACTCTACTGAGGTAATAAACAGGACGCTCGACACCTTCGACTTCTTGGGCAAGCAAAGCCCCGATGGATCTGGGTGTGGAAGTCAGGTAGAGTAGGAGTGGGATGCCCCGTTGTGGTACGACCATGGTTTGCGGTGACATGAGGACCGCCTTAATCTGTTCAAATGCTTGCCGTTGGGGCGCGCCCCAATTCCACGGTGCGCTTTTACGCGTCAAGTGTTGAAATGGCGTAATGAGCTCGGCCAGTGCGGGTATGAAGCGTCGGAGGTAAGAGACCTTGCCGAGGAAGCTCTTCAGTTGCTTTGTGTTCTTGGGGGGGCATTTCTTGGATGGAGGCTGCTTTCGAGGGGTCAACGTCGATGCCCTGTCGACTGACCAAGAACCCGAGGAACTTGCCGGAGGAGACTCCGAAGGCACATTTCAATGGATTCATCCGCATGTTATACTGGCGGCAACGATCAAAGACCGCTTGAAGGTCGGTGAGGTGATCACTTTCCTTCCTGGATTTGATAATAAGATCGTCGACATAGTCTTCCACAGTATGGTGTATCATGTCATGGAATATTGCTGTCATAGCCCTTTGATACGTAGCACCCGCATTCTTGAGGCCGAAAGGCATAACTTTCCAACAAAAATTACCCATAGGAGTGCGGAAGGCTGTCTTGGCGCTGTCGTCGGGGTTCATGCGAATCTGATTATAACCTGCGAACCCATCCATGAAAGATAAAGTTTCATATCCGGCGGCGGCCTCCGTGAGCATGTCGATATTGGGTAGTGGAAACTCGTCCTTGGGGCACGCCCTATTCAAGTCCCGAAAGTCGATACAGACGCGGACTTGGCCATTCTTCTTTTGTACAGGGACGACATTAGCCAGCCAAATAGGGTGAGTGATAGGTTCGATGAAGCCTGCGCGCAGGAGGCGTTCAATCTCTTGCTTGATTTTCAATTCGAGCTCGGGGCGGAATGTCCGCGGGTGCTGTCGGCTAGGGATGGATCCGGTAGCAATGTTGAGATGGTGTGTGACTAAGGCAGGATCCAGTCCGGGCATCTCATTGTAGCTCCATGCTAAGACATCACGATACTCGTGCAGGAGGGAAACCAATTCCTCTCTTCGGCCGGGGGCGAGTTTTGTGCCAATGTAGGTGTGCCGCGGTTCTTCGCCCGGGTCGGCCAGGTTGATTTCTTCAATATCTTCAGCCTGAGGTCGAGGGCCATCCTCATAGCAAGGTGGTGCCGCGCCGGGGGTGAGGTCAGGATCTGGCTGGCAATGCTCGGCCGTGCGGCACCATTCAGTCTCTCCAAGGGGGTCGGGGTCGAGGGGGTCTGAGGAGGGACCGCCTGGAGCCCCTGCATACCGTCATAATTGATAGATGATCTTGCCGTCCTTGACGATACGTCGAAAGGCCGGCTCAGCCTTTTGCTTCTTGGACTTGGGGGAAGAAGGGGGGAATTGGTCGTGGCAGCAGGCGGAAGCGGTGGGGTTGACCCATTATTCTTGTTACTTCTCCCGGTTTTGTCCTTGGGAAGCTTGTCCCCGCACAGCTCATCCCAGGTCGGCAGCCTGGTAGAATGTACATGAGTAGCATTCTCCCCATCCTCGGCGAAATTAGTGAAGAAGGAGGCCTCGGCGAAATAAGACTCGGCGCATTCAAAGGGGGCTTTGGTTGCAGGGATTGTCATTGCTACCTCATGTCCCGTAGAACCGGCTACCAGCTTCACACATTGATGGTATGTTGAGGGAACGGCCTTGTTGTCGTGGATCCATGGTCTCCCGAGCAGGAGGTGAAAGGCAGACTCGCTGTCTATTACGTGAAAAGTAGTGTCGCGACGGACAGTTCCGACCATGAGGTCGATGGTGATATGGCCGAGGGTCGACTGAGGACCCTGTCCAAAGCCGGTAATATTGACGGGGTCACGGATGATTTTCCTTGGGGGAATGCCGGCCTGTTGCAGGGTGATGAGGGGTATGATGTTGATCGAGGCGCCGCAATCAACCAAGGCACGACGGAAGCCCGTGCCATTAACAGTACACTCTAAAAACAGCGGCCGATTGTGATGCTCGACCGGCGGCGAGTCTTCATCCGAGAAGACTAAGGCCGTAGAGGGGATGTGACGTAATTCAGCCTGGGCGGCGAAGCATTCGGAACCGAGGCCGGTGGTGACCTCGAGCAGGCAATTGGAAAGGTAAGTCCGGGCGGCGGGTGAAAACCCCATTTCATCAAAAAAACTTTTGATCTTCGTCATCTGTCGAAGGGGAGGCATCGACTGCTTAGCTGGAGGAGGCACGAGGGTCAGTGTGGGCTCTGCCGGGGCTTCGTGGATTACAGGCTCGACATGGTCAGTGACAGCCATAAGGGCCTGGTGCTCCCTACTGTTGCGATGCGGTGGGTAGGGATCTTTGCGCACATCGTTATTTTTCCGTAGCTGCAGGTCGCCCGACGCTACCTTCCTTGCAAAGATGGTTCGCAGTGCATTGCAATCTTTGAGCGGATGGCCAAGGGCTCGATGGAAAGGACAGTAGGTGGGCCTGGCCTTTTCTTCGTCTGTGATATTGGTCCGCATTGGTGGCAGTTGGAAATTTTTGTCATGCGCCACCCATTCGGCCAAGAGTTCCTTCACTGTATTCAGGTCACAGGGATAGTTAGGTGCGGGTCTTTGTTGCCTTCGCTTGTCGGAGCCTTGGTTCACATCTGGAAGCTGACGCTTGAAGCCTGCATAGTTGTTGTTGTCGTTGCTACGTTGAGTGATAGGTGCATCTGCTGAGGCCAACAGCGTACTTTGCGGTCGAGGCTTCCATGACTTGACAGGACCAACTGTCTCGTAAGTTCGTCGGGCTGCCTCCTTGAGGTGTCCCCATGACCTTAACTGTAGGTTCTCGATATGCACTCGGTAGACGTCAATCATATTTTTGATGCATATGGGAACCAACGTTTCGTCTTTGCTGAAATCTGTGCACTCAAGGCACTTAAGATGAAAACGATGCACATATTTATTCAAGTCTTCCCCCTGGTTCTGGCGAATGCCAGCAATATCAACGATAGTCACGCGCTCGGTCTCGTAATGAAATTTGTCTAAGAACAGCTGGACCATGTCGCCCCAGGTGTGGACGGTCCCTGCGGGGATCTGGTGATACCAAGTGTAAGCCAAGCCCGTAAGGGACTTGTGGAATTCTCTCAACTTTAAGCTGCTTCCTGTACCATACTGCTCCAAGGAGCCTGCAAACCTTGTTAGATGTTCACGGGCGTTTCCCTCACGTCCGTTGAAGAGCACAAAGTTTGGTTGCTTGTACTTGATGGGGTAGGGTGCGATGGCGATATCATTGGCGTACGGGGCGTGTCCGGTTAGACGGGTTGAGGAGTCCGGCTCGGAATTCCTCGACAGGCGACGGACAAGGGCCTCCAAATCTGACTGAGTGACATAGTTGGAGGATGGTGCCTCATTGCCGGTCAAGGGGTGATGACCGCCTGGTGCGTCGCGAGCCCCCGAGCCCCCAGATGGCACGGCTTGATGAACGGGGACATGGGAGGGTTGGTATGGTGCAGGTGCTGGCAGGGGCAGCTGTGCAGGGGCAAGTGTGGGTTGGCGAGACATGCCCATCACTTGGCCGGGGGTTTGGTGTTGCTCAACTGGATAGGGATTAGGTTCCATCTCGATGGAGTCATGCGTTTCGGAGGAGCTTCTTGCCGGCGTCAGATGAGATGGTGTGACAGCGGGGGGAATCTGCTGCAAGACTGGCCCGAGATCCGTGTGTAGCTTGCGGGGCGGCACTGCAGAAGGAGATATGTCGGCTACCGGCAGCGACGGTGTTGCGAGCCCTACCGCCAAGGGTCTAGATGTCCAAGGCGGCGGTAGTCGCGACACTGGGGCCGGGGCGATGTCAAAAGCTGGCCCCGGTCCTGAAGGCTGGATTGATGGAGCGGCCTGCTGTGAGGACAGGGCTTGTATGGATTTTTGCATCTCCATAATGGCGGCTAGTAGAGTGGTCTGTGAATCTTGCAGAGTGGTGATGGTTGGAGTGAGTTGCTGGATGGCTGCATTTACGAGCACTTGTACGTCGGGGGTAGTGGTCGGCAGCTGGTCTCGGAGCCGCGTGGCGCTAGTCTCTTCCTGATCACCGAGGTGGTGTTCTTGCATGGCGGGGTTGGGTCCTTGGCTGGTTGCCCTAGTAGCTCTCCGTTGCACAGGCATAATGCCTAAGTCCGGAAGGTATGCAAACCGCAATACGATGCTCACCTCCCCAGCGGAGTCGCCAAAATGATGGTGCCGAAAATGGTTCGATGATACGTGGAGGTGCCACAAAGGATGCGGTCTGAGTTGGCTTCCAGGTAGGCAACGTGGGAGACAGCAAGGACGGCGCAAGGGCCGAGGACAAGGCTCCCCAGACAGGTCGTGAGGGCTGGCAGTGCTGCGCAGGCAGGGTGACGATGAACAGGACCGACAGTCTACAGTCCGTGATGAGGGTATGGCGTCCAGGGTCCGTAGACGGGAGTTCAAGTATATTTCTCTCACTAGAATTCCAGAGAGAATGTTTCTTTTAGAGAGAGAAAGTGAAAAGTCCAAATGAGAAAAAGATCCTTGAAAAAGCTCCAAAGTCCACTATTTATAGGCAAAAATGTGCATGTGTCATAAGTTGACATGTGTCGCCCCCTGGGAACGACACGTCACCAGGGGGCCAACGCACTGACCCTTCGTTGGACTGCCGGTTCCTAAGTTCGTGCTGCCCTGCCCTTGCAACATCTCTCTGCCTGTCTGAGGAGACTGATCATGCCGCGGTAGCATGGTCAGAGTAGCCCGTTGCCCCAGCCTCCAGTCCAAGCCCTTACTGAATCCCACAGGTCTGGCAGCGGCGGGGAAGACCCGACGCCCAGCTGCCAGGTGGACTAGGCAAGATGCCCTTCCGAAGACCTGCTCCCGTCTCGAGTGACCCGGGGGTCATAGTCCTTAGGGGTGCCGACGCGAGCCCCCAGTGCCAGAGCACGTAGGCTAGTCACGCAGGCACCCTGGCGGAGATAGTGTCCTGGAGGAGTAGCCTATCCCGTAAGCATATAACATGATTGCAGCGCATGGGGCGCGGTTGAGTGCGGGCGACGAGGGTCGCAGAGTGATCTCCGAGCGACGAGGGTCGTTGCGTGGATGGCGCGCGACCGTGAGCGACGGTTGTCATGGCGACAGAGCGGCCACAAGTGACGGTCATCGAGACTACGAGCGACGGTCATCGCGACGAAGGGGCACGGCCGAGAGCGACGGTTGTCGCGACTATGGCGGAGTGCGGCCGCGAGCGACGGTCGTCGTGACAATGGGGCACGGTCAAAGGTGACGGCGTCGGTGTTCAAGGCAGGTGGCCGACCCCCATGGGGTGGCCGACCCCCATGGGTGGCCGACCCCCAAGGGAGGCCGACCCCCATGGGGTGGCCGACCCCCAAGGGAGGCCGACCCTTGGGGGAGGCCGAGCCTAGAGGGAGGCCGACCCCTTGGGGTGGCCGACCCCCAAGGGTGGCCGACCCCTTGGGGGAGGCCGACCCTAGAGGGAGGCCGACCCCCCGAGGGTGGCCGACCCCTTGGGGGAGGCCGAGCCTAGAGGGAGGCCGACCCCCCGAGGGTGGCCGACCCCTTGGGGGAGGCCGACCCCCCACCCCTTTGGGTGGCCGACCCCCCGAGGGTGGCCGACCCCCAAGGGAGGCCGACCCTTGGGGGAGGCCGACCCCTTGGGGTGGCCGACCCCTTGGGGTGGCCGACCCCTTGGGGTGGAAGGCACGCCGAAGTCGCTTCACGAATGGTTCACGTGACTTGAGCATGCGTTGCTTTGACCGGCCCTCGAGCGTTGAAAAGTTGACCGCTGACTGGGTGATGTGTCGTGCAAAGTGGGTCCCTTGGCGGGTCTTGGGGTGCGACCAGAATAGGGTATGAACAAAGTGTTTTATAAATTACGAGTTATCGTGATACACACGATACGGGTGAGAAAATAAAATTAAAAGTATAAATTTTGTTTATAAAAAAATCAAACATCAAGTATACATATTTATTGTCATATTCAGTAAAATGAATCTTAAATAACAGAAAAATAAGTTAACAAAATATTATTATCATATCAAACTTGGCTTTTAAATTTTTTTAACTATATTTTCTGATGAATTTTAACTTGAAAAAACTAAACATATTTTTATAGGTAGTTACTTACCAGTTATGATTTTTATTTTGTGTCACTTTTTAAAGACACCACTTGTCACCATTGTAGGTAGATAGTTATATAGCACCAAAAAGGTGTTTTATTATTTTACCCTCATTTTGAACACGTGTCGTCACTAGAATCACTTTCAATGTAATACTAAAAGGACGTTACACCAAAAATAAAAAGGTATTCTCAGTATAAGTAGTACAAGTCGCCGTGACACACGCGATGCGTGTGCAAAATTGAAGTTAATAGTATAAAATCTTGTTAAAAATTCTTGTATCATAATGTATAAGGTGCATTCGATAAAGTGAACTGTACATTATAAAAATTAACAGTAATTATTCACTCTTTAAACTTTTATTTTGTGAAATTTTTAACAAAAAAATATAAATGCCATTTATCACCATTTTATATAGGTAGTTCTGTAATACAAAAAAGGTGTGAACCAAATCATGTTTTCCCTTTATATATATTATAGATAGATATAGATATAGATATAAAGAATTGTATATAAGAGTAAGAAAAAAATAATAAGTTTTTATATGCTTTTGGAGTAGTGTGAAATTTGTGACGAAGAAGAAGAAGAAAAAGAGAAAAAAGCGCAAGTTAGTGACTTGGGTTCTTAAAAATAATGCACTTTGATATTTAAAATTAGCTAGAATACGACTGAAGACATGTTATTTATGTAATGATTACGTGAATAAGTTTCACTTTGTTTACGTGTATTGATGCGAGGTGAGCATTTTAGTATTCATATTTATATTCCACCGTAGGTTTGTGCTCTATCTAAAATAAGTACACTTTTTTACGGTAAATTC
This sequence comes from Escallonia herrerae, assembly GCA_033070095.1. Taxonomy (NCBI): domain Eukaryota; kingdom Viridiplantae; phylum Streptophyta; class Magnoliopsida; order Escalloniales; family Escalloniaceae; genus Escallonia; species Escallonia herrerae. Next base: position 499,609 of record JAVXUP010000368.1, on the reverse strand, counting down.
TCTATTAGAGGTAATTATTCATATACACTCTTTCTTTTTGACATGCAATGACATTATCTGTATTAAAGTGATTTTTTTTTGTCACTATTCTTACACTTTCTGTCAAATGATGGTTCTCTTATTCCTATTGAAATCGTTCCACCATTTTTTCGTTGACGTATTATGTAATATTGTGTGTTGTCATACTGGCCCTTTGTACGCCCCTCCATCTTTCTTTTTTTAAATTATAATTAATTTGTGTAGTTTTTAGGATCCGCTATTAATCCAATGAATGAAGTCTTTCTTAATTCCGTTTATATTTCGTAGCCTTTACAAATTTTAGCCCATGTGTAGCGTTCTTCTTCTGGTTTCTCTGTGAACCATTATTCAAATCTGAATTTCGCATCCATGAGACCTTGGTCACATACCACTATTTGATTCATCGTCTTCTTTTGTGAATTATTCAAAAATGAATACTTGCTTTGTATCAGATTCATTCAGACTCATATTTAGGTAATTTTTTTTCCTTTGGATTTGTATTTTTGCTCTCTTTGGTTTGAGTCTATAATAACTATTTTTAGACTATGAATAAATAATAGATATGTTTGTCAAATTACTAAGTTAGGAGTGGTATTGGAATTGAAATCAGCTTTAATAATAATGACTTATATGTGATACATGAGTTGCGATATTCGACATGCTTATAACCATAATATATACGTGACACTCACTAGATTTGACAATTTTTATATAATATTTGATCGCCTGTTATTTAACCTCTTTGTGGTCATTCGAATGTGAAGTTTGGTGAATTATCGAAATTCCTATTTATTTGCTTCATTCAATGACTTGGCTCTGTTTGAAAATATTTTCGTTTTCACTTTTTATTCCAGTTTTGTAAACTGGAGACGAAAAAAAATACGTTTGGCATACAATTTTTGGTTTTTTTCATTGAATTTTATAAACTAGTTTTTAAAACATGGCTCTTTTTAAAAACTCCCATTTTTGAGTTTTGAGTTTTGGGTTTTGGTTTTTATTTTGAGACTACACCACCACCACCCCCAACTGCCACAGCCATCGCCCGCCACGGCCGACCACCAAGGGCCACCGCCACGCCCCACCATCGCCACCACCGCCACCACAACAATAGAAAAAGAACTCAAAATAACAGCTGAGTAATCAAACACTCATTTGTTTTTGTAAAAAATAAAACTAAACTGATTTTAGTTTTTTTTTTAAAACAAAAAATCAAAATTGGAAGTGATTTCAAACGCTACCTCTGTGTGTGTAAAATCTTTTATTGGACAAGTCATGCTCGGCATTTTGTTATGAAAGATGTTAGTAGAGCCGTGAATTTGCTTCCTTTTCGCGTCTAAGAATAAACATTATGTATTCTACCTGATGAAGTACTAGTCCAGCTTATTAGTTATTGAGTTTGGACTCAAAGACTTGTAATTTAAATTAATTTAAACATTTGAGATTTGGACGTTCATGAGTACAGTTTTGAGATGTTCAAACTCTACAATTCAGATTGATACATTAAAGATTAAAGATATAATAATGCAATTTATTATTTATTTAAAATTTCTTTTAATAAATCGTTGAACAACTTGATTTAGTTTTTAATATAATAATTAGGGAAAAAACAATTCTTTATGTTTTGATTTAGTCACTTGCCTTATTCGAGGCACAAGGTGCAAGGAGTGCCTCACTCAGGGCCAGTTGCAGCCCCTTTAAAAAAGGCGCACAGCTTGTGTACCTAGGTGCAGTCCCTTAAAAAAAAAGCGCACACCTTATTTTGAAAAGATGCGCGCTTGCATCTTGCGCTTAGGTTTCATTGAACACTCGTGCTTTTCATATAGGGGACCTCGTTCGTTACTATTGAACCTGTGACATTTTTAGCCATACGCTAACCTAAAATTTGGTTTTTCATGGGCTAAATCCCTGACGTATTACAGATCGATTGTTCTGTGCTTTCACATTTGACCAAAGAAAACAAAAACAAATAATAAATAAATAATATAAATAAATATAAATCTAAGAAAGGAGCTGATTTCGCGTGAAGGACAGAGAATGACACCTTAGAAGCAAACAACATTACACTTCCTTTCTTCTTACGCCATAGTCGCCCGACAGTAACTGATGCCCCCCCCCCCCCCCCCCCCCCTCAAACACGCCATAATCTAATAGGGGAGAAAGGGAAAAAGTGAGATGAAAATAGGGGTTTTATGCCCAAGTAGATGAAGCTCTCAGAGAGTCCCTGAAAGGATCAAGTCAAATTCCTTTGGCTGAGGTGCCAATATAACCAAACACCATGGTATGAAAGCTTCACTTGTTGCCTTTCTTTTTTCCCTTCTTCTCCGGTTTTTTTTTAGCTCGAATTCTAAGCTTTTGATGGATTTTGAATTCAAATTGGGGCAACTTCAGTAAACTGTTAAGTGGGTTCTTTTAGTTTGACTTTCAATTTAGTCGAGCAGTAAGTCGTAATATAGATATTAAAAAGATCTGTATAATGTTTGCGATTTTCGAAAAATGCAGTATATTGTGGATTTTCTGATTTATTTGCCTGACGTAGATAATTAAACTGAAGCTCAAGATTGGTTTGCATACCGGGTGTTAAGAATTAGTTAGTGGTTGGTTTTTGCTCATTTTTGTGATTTGGGACGAAAAATGGCAATTTTTCAGTGTATTTGATGGGATGTTTGATCCATCCTTTGATATCCACGACAACTTTAAGTTTTGGAGTTACAAAGGTGGGACTTGGTCGGCTATCGTTGAAATCTGTCCATCAGAAATGGAGGAAGAAGCTCTTTTGGATTCTGGCTCTTCTAGAATGTTAGCTAAGGGAGTGAAGTCTGAAGAAGATGATGAAGATTTTCGAAGCTGTTGTGAAGACGAGGATGAACTGAAGGAGAGGGAAGAGTCAACCAAGGGAGGTTCTAACGATGAGCTTGATGAATTTTCTGTGAAGATGTATTTCAAGGGTGTCTCGGTAGCTGTGCCAGGAGACCCTGTTTCTTCTGGACTTTCCGGGATAGGGGTTGTTATGGAAAGATCGCCTAATCTTCCTGATATTCAGGTGCAAAAGAAGCTTGATTTCCATGTGGAGCAATCTGTTGCTGATTATTTGGCTTTGATGGATGGTTTATCTGAGGCTATGCGAAATAACATAAAGCGAGTATTTGCTTTTACGGACTCCGGGATATTATTTGATCAGGTGAGGAATACTTTATCTTAAGAAACAGTAGCTTTTCTCTTTAAGCTCCTGTTGTTTGTTTTGATTGTTGCAGTGTTACCCATTTAAAGCAGGAAAGAGAAACCATTTGCGGAATTAAAGCAGAGGCTTCATTATATCATTTAAAATCTTAAGGAATGAAATTGTATATCAGAAATTAGTTTTCTTGCATATCTATGCTTTTCCTTTCCTCCTTCAATTTGGGGTCAATGTCTTTTTCCTGCAATTGCGAGTAGATTTTATGCCTGCTTTTCTTTTCTTCTTCTTCTTCTTCTTCTTCTCCTCCTCCTTTGTTTTGTCTTGTATTTTATTGTCTGTGTCAAAATACGTGTGTGTTATGTATGGGAGCTGATCCATCTATAGCGTTGGCACATTAGCTATCTTGCCAGCGTAGATCTCACCATCCAGATGCCATGCGAAAGTCAAGGTTTTTCTTATTATAGCCTCTCTTAACCATCCGCAGAATTTACAAGAAAACGAGACTTTTCCCCTGTCTGCCTCTCCTTCGTCCATTGATATGGCTTTTCCAAACAGTTGCTACGAAAGCCTGAAATCCAAGAAGCATCTCATTAACGATGGGTCGGCAGATGTTCGATTCACCATTAAGCTGATCCAAAATGACTTCGGACACACACAAACACGCACACGAACCATCGCAGAATCAAGCCTTTCACTTGGGTTTTATGTGGCCGACCAAAATGGAGGTTTCTGGCGATTTCATGGCCAATTTCGACAGCAAAGACATCAGAAATTGATGTTTTGGGTGGTTAATTAGTGGTTAAATCCCGACAGACCTTGAACATACAATGATCTAACTTCTAATTACAATTTAACGCAGACTAATGTGCAATAACCAACATCCAAATATGAAATATACCAGTCACACACATACACAAAACATGCATGCACACAGATAGTGGCAAAGGTGTGTATAGTGAATCAGTGATGGGTGGCGATCGTGGTGTTTATGGGTGACGAAGGTGGACATCTCTGGAAAAGGTTATGGAGAAATTTTCAGTGGTTCGAGAAGGGAAGAAAACTTCCATCTGTGAGAGCCTTTGTCAGGTTAGGTATCGCCGATTTATATGATGGAGTCATGAGAAAGGAAGGGCGCGGTAGAACCAAGAATAGGAGTGAGGTCATATGGGAAATAAAAAGCACAATCTCGACCAGTTGTGTCCCGAGAATGGATGGTGAGGTCAACACCGGCAAGATAGCTAACTTGTCGGCGCTATTAAGGGATTAGCTCCGTGGGTGTCTTTATATACTTATGGGACATGATCCACCGCTAGCGCTGGTAACTTAAGCTGAGTTGCCAGCGCAATCTGACCATCCATCCATTGCGGATGGTCGGGCTAGATTTAGCTTTCATTTTAGTCTCCCCGTTGTTTGTTACATAATGTAGCAGATGGGGATTTTGACCAAAATGCCCCAGAGGGAAGAAAAGAGTTGGAGGGAAGCTATGCAGGGTGGGGAGCAGTGTGGTAAACTTCACCGTCCTATACACAATGTAACGGACAACAGGAAATTTGAAAAAAAAAATACATTGATCTGGCCCGTCCGTCCGCGATGGATGGAGGCCAAATACCGCTGACAACCTAAGCTAAGTTGTAGCAGTAGCATTTGATCAGCTTCCTATATATGTATATGTATACCCCGTTATCCGCTACATACGGGGAGGCTTAAATAAAAATAAGGAGTTCGGTTCATCCGCTATATAATGTTTCGCACGGTTACTGTACCAAGTTGTAGGGTTGAGGGGCAATCTGGTCAAAAGTACCGTCCTTTACATTATGCAGCGGACGACGGGAAGATTAAAGAAAAAATAGATTTGGTGCGGTCATCCACGATGGATGGATGACTATATGGCGCTGTCAACTTAAGTTGTCAGCAGGGGGTGATTCCTTGTCGTTGCTACATACATACACACATATATATATACATATATGTATATGTATCTATATATGTATACATACATATATATATATATATGTATATGTATATATATATATATACATAAATATCTTAAATTTTGGATGGAAATTTCTTCTACCCAATATGAGCTCGAAGCTTCCTTCGTAACTCCCGGAACTTCTTTGTAGTAGCTCCCTTCCGTGCCTCATTTCATAGGGAACCTCAAAGTGGCTCTATTTCATTATATTCCATCTATATCCTAATTCCATTCATTTTATATCCCTGACATAACAAATGTCGTTTCTAGTCTACATACATATATATGTGTGTATATATATGTATGTTTGTATACATATATACATGTGTGTATATATATATATGTATGTATGTATACATATGGGAGTTGATCCCTTGCCACTGGTGACAACTTAGCTAAGTTGCCAGCTCGGATCTGATCGTCCATACATGATCCGAAGACGGTTCAAATCTTTTTTTCCTTTTGAGTTGAAAACCGTCTACCCTTTAGTGCGCCGGATGGGACTTTTTCCCTGTCTCCCTCTCTCTTTCTCATGCACCTTGGAAAAAATAAGCTTAACAATTGGGTCTTCATGGTCACTATGCCCAAGTTCAAGATAAATCAACAATGATCCAACTACCTGATTGAAATTGAACTAAACACTAACTTTCGCCACCACCTTCCACCCCAAACTGGCCACCATTGCGTTCCATCGTCCCAAGCAGTCTCTTCACCACCACCGTCAACAACCACCAATCACCTTTAATTAAACCACCACTATAAGCCGACACAACCCCATAACCGGCTTTTACCACTCCCAACTGGCCACTGCCACGTACCACCACCCCAAGCAGTCTCTTCACCACAACCTATCGCCACTAATCACCATAACAATACCCTTACATCCCCTACCGCGCCCGCATCCCACGGCGACCATCGCAGCATCCCACAACGGCCCCCACCAAAATCCACCTCAAACCACCACTTGAACTGGCTACTGGCCCACCACTACACAGGCACCCACCATCGCTTCCTTCACCCACCATGCCTTTACTTGCAGAAACACGGCCCTTCCCTTGCAGCCCTTTGACCTCCTCCTCCTGCCACCCCTCAATCGGCCCATCCTGTTGCCCCTCCACCTTTGACCTCTGCCAAACCCAATTCCAGCTATAGCGGAATTGATGGCTCGGTGTTATTGCCGTAGCCTAGGTACGGTGGTTTAAATGGATGATGGTCTTGATAGAACTACTTACGGATTGATCAGGCAACGGGGGCATTTTTGGGATAGAAATCACCGGCTTCCTTATGTACCGGACGAAGAAATTTTGGGTTTTAAAAAGAAGTCCCGTTCATCTATGACCAATGGAAGGCCTGATTTAGCCTGGCAAGTAAGCTTTTTGCGAGTGCTGGCAGTAGATCATTTTTGTATATATAGGTATGTATATTCCAAATATATGTACACACACACACATACATATATCGAGCTCATTCCAACCTGGAAGGTCTTCCCCATCCTGACCCATCTCGGCTTCGTGGATGATATAAGATCACTTTTTCAAAAATCCAAATAGCCATGCACCAGACTATTTGGCGCACTGCAATCCCAATTAATTTTCGAAAATATCCTCCACTCTCTTCGTCCAGATTTCCTATAATCCCAATTAATTTCAGGAAAAAGTTAACATGGCGTACCATGGGAACCCAATTTTTTTTTCCAGATGAACATAGAGGTGTCAATGGGCCGGGCTTGGGCCGGGCTTGGGCCGGCCTAGCTCAAGCCCAATGGGCCTCCAGCAAAAACGGGCCGGGGCCTGGTGTCTGGAAAACGGCCCGGGCCCAAAATCTGGATATATGGGCCCAGTCCAAGCCCTGGCCCTAGGCCCAATATTTAGGGCCGGGCTTGGGTCCGTGCCCAAAATTTTTTTTCTTTTTTGGTTCCTAACTCTTTGTTATGTATTTGCGTCGATGGCCAACAAGAATACATCAAATTAATTGGTTGAGATTGATACATATTAATTTGATGTAATATTGACAAGCCTTTTTTGGCCTACTAACATTATAATTCATAAGTAGCATTTTTCGGAAGTTTGGTAAATAGAAAATGACAATTACATCTATCAAATTGCTTAATACAGTAGCTCTTTAAATTTTTGCAAATGTTTGCGCAATATTTGGCTTTTCTTTCCTTTTTTAATATAGTAACATCTTCTCTCTTTTTTTTTCTTTTTTTTTTCTTTTTTTTTTCAATAAACATCTGTTGAATTCATATGCACAAACTTTTTACCTTCTGTGTATCCAAGCAAGTAGTAGCAACGCTAAATTGCCTTAGAGATAATTGAAAAAGACTATATCTACTATTTGATATTTTACTTCTTCTTTCGTTGCTGAAAGAATAACAATTATTTTTTTAAAGTGATTGAAAACTCATAAAAAGGTGAAAATAATATTATTATTTTACTATCTATTTTGTTATTATTATTTAATAATATAAATACTAGCTTTTTATATGTATTTTAACAGTTATTTTTTTACGCACGGTGCCAATACTAATTTATATGTAAGAGGGTGGAATTAGTCGGTTTGGTATTTATTGACAAATAAGTTCGGCTCATCCAAGACCGTCAAGGCCTCTTCAAGGAGGCTCATGATTTCTCGCGGTTCGATTGTAATCTGGCCTCTTCAAGGAGGCTCATGATTTCTCGCGGTTCGATTGTAATCTTTGTAATCTAATTCTTGTTTTACGTCAAACATATCTTTGATTATTGCACCAATAAAGAACAATCATCATAATTCATGTTCAGATTCATTGCTCATTCGATCATCGTTGGACACGCACACTTATATATAATAATGTGTGTATACAATAATATTGGACCAAAAGAAGGCCTGTGTGTAGGGCTAAAAAAGGGCCAGAAATAGGGCCAACCTTAGGGCCAAAAGAGGGCCTGTGTGTAGGGCCAACCTTAGGGCCAAAAGGGGGCCAGTTTTCGGGCCAAAAGAGGGCCGGGCCAAACCTGGGCCATTTTAGGGCTGGGCTAGGCCCGGGCCTGTTTCTCAAATAATCCCACTTGGCCCTGGCCAGGGCCCAAGACCTAAGGGTTAGGGCTAGTCCGGGCCCAAAAATGGGCCGGGCCAGCCCGGGCCAAAAACAGGCTGGGCCAGCCCGGGCCAAAAACGGGCCGGCCCTTTTGACATCTCTAGATGAACACTCATAAACCAACTCAAATGCACTGTATGTTTCGGCCTGATTTGTGCGAACAAGACTCAGTCATGTCCATATTATTTTTGTCCTAAAAAACACATCAAAGTGTCAAATCCAATGCTTATCTCCGTTATTGGTTTCTTCACCAGAAAATCTACCACATTAATCACAACCACAACCACCATCAAAATTGTTATTTGAATTGAAACTAAAGATTACGTAGACCGAGAGAAGATTGTGAATTAGAGATGAGTAAGATATATTCAATTCTGAATATAGACTAATGCAACGGAGGTGGTGGCGGTCACGGCTCCGCGACGGTTGCTGCAAGGCTTGACAGCCGTACACTATTAGGTCACTACAGTAGCCGTGGTTTTGTCATGGTCGGTGGGTAGTGATGGGTGAGGAGCCCGGTGGCAATTCAAAGTGGTGGACAGTTCTTTTGTTGGGGCAGCGACGGTGGTTTTAATGGTTATTGCGCTTCTTTGGGAGATCATTTACCGCAGATCTGCAGCTATGTGGTGCTGGGTGGGTAGGGGGCGGGTGGAGGTGGGTTGCAGTTAGGAGGGGGCATTGGCAGTGGGTTACGGCTGTGGGTGAATGTTGCCTATAAAGTGGTTGTGATAGGTTCAATTCAGATTAGGATGCATGATAGTATTTGAGAACTTTGGCTGATGTCAGGCACGTTCCAGAGCTGAGGAAAAATCTGATTTTTTTGGGTAGACTGACTCCAATGGTTGTAGCTATCGGGCTGCAGGTGGAGTTATGAGGATAATGAAAGGAGCTCTTGTTGTGATGAAAAGGTTAAAACAAAATAGTCTCTATTTGTTGCAGGGTAGCATAGTTATAGGAACAATGGCAACAACTTCATCTTTTGATACAGCTATGGTGGTGTGTGGTGATGCTTGTGGTGGGCTGTAGCTGTGGTTATGGTATGCATGGTGGGCCGTGGTGGGTTTTCTGCAAGTGATAGTGGTGGTGTGTGCAAGTAGTGCAAAGAGAAAATGAGGGAGAAATTGAGAAGAGAGAGGAAAATGTGTTTTGGGAAACAGAGGGCGTCATGTCGGAAGTAAGAGAGTAAAAGAAAGAAACTGTCTGCAAGGGCAATTTGGTATTCTTGTAGAGTGCGCCAGAGTCTGGCGCACAAACGCACACATACATATATATATATATATGTATGTATGTATACACACACACACGCACGCACGTGTGTCTGTGTGTGTGTGTGTGTGATATGTGTATATATACTGCATTATGGTTCTTTAAAAGAGCCATCTGCAGCCGTCCACGTGGTAGATGGGTCGGAAAATTGGGAGCTGTCCATTTGCAAACGGCTTTTTGAAAAACAAAAAGCAGTGCGCCAGACTATTTGGTGTACTGTTCATAATGATCATAATGCCCTTGCCTACTTAGTTGTCCATCTTAATATTATCCTCAGAAGGGAAAAAATAAGAATTTCTGTAAAATGTGCCTAATAATCTGGCGCATTCAGTGGATCTTTACTCACATAGACCAGTACACTCACAACACATAAAACTCAGCAAGAGCCATTTAATATATGCATTGTTATCACTATGCGTACACAATATCTTGAAGTGTTAAGAGGAAGAGAGAGAAAAAGAGAATAAAGTAATGGTTAGGGTAAGTCGGTCAGCGTTCCAGATAACCTGGCACATTAGCTTTTTGGCTTTTTAGAAATAGCGTCTTGGACCATCCATGTGGCAGGGGAAGGTCCAAGATGGGTTGGATATAGGAGTTCATCCCAATGCTGGGTGAGGATGGGCTCACACACACACACACACACACAAATAAGCAGTCTATAGATAGACCAGAGAGACATATCGCGCTTGGGATGGCAATTTCCGTTATTTATGGAGTTGACTCAAAAAAGTAACCTACGGTACAACCTTATCAAGTGATTGTTACACTTTGATCTAATAGCCGTGATGTAGCACTTCCCCCATTTCCAAGGATGTGATCATGACCAATAGCGATCATGCTCCATTGCGAATTGAGAGAACTGGGCCCAGTGGCTCAGTGTAGTTTGACGGAGGCTCTCAAATCCGTAGATGAAGGTCTGCTCTTAGATGAGGCGAACTGATTTACATATGTGTGTGATTATATATTCTACTTAGGTTCTTGAGCAGATACTTCACCAGTTTCTTTCTACAAGCCAAATGCTCGTTATAATGATACTCAAGTCAGTCAGTCCAGCAACAGAATACTAGGACCTTTGGCTATCATGCGTGCTATGCTTAGTACAATGTAGGCCGAGAAATATATTTACTCCTTGGGTCGATTATTCATACTAAAGTATAACCGATCATAAAAATAAATCTTAGATTAGTTTATTACCAAAGCTTTTTTGGCTTTAAGAAGCAAGCACTTATAATACTTCAGCGCTATTTCTTCTTGGGAAAACCGAAAATTGCTATGGCATGTTATTGGAGCTTCCCTATGTATTGTTAGATTTGTCCTTTTTTTTTTTCATCACAGAACTGTAATGAAAAGTTGCTCTCTTTCATGCAAATTGTAATAATCTTGACATTTCTAAGGACATATTTGCATCATTTAATTAAACAAATCTGTATTTGCCTTTCAATCCTTGGCTACCACTGAACTACATGTTTGATTCTGTCTATGTATTATGACTCTCTATCAGATTACAAATGACGAAATGCTTGAGAGTCCGCTTCTCATGGCATTGAAACAGAGGATCATAGAATATGTTAGTGATCTGGAGTGCTTTGTTCTGAAAGTTGTTCGGAATGTTGATCTCGAAAGGCCTGAGCAGTTAGCTCAAGTTGCAATCGGTATTGTATCTTTTCCTTTCAATGGAGATGACGCACTTGTACATTGTTCTATCTGTTGTGAGGAGAAGCTAGCATCAATGATGATCACATTGAAATGCCGCCACAAGTTTTGTTCGCATTGTATGAAAACATATGTTGATGGGAGAATACAATCATCCCAAGTCCCCATTAGATGCCCTGCAGTGAAATGCAAATATTTTATCTCCACGAGCGAATGCAAAATTTTTCTTCCAGTCACCTCTTACGAGTCACTGGAGGGAGCCCTTACAGAAGCAGATGTTCCCAATTCAGATCATATTTACTGCCCATTTCCTGATTGTTCTGCTCTACTCGATCCTTGTGAATGCTTGTCAACTTGGCCGAGTTCGTCAAGTCAATCAGATGACAGTTGTGTGGAGTGCTCAGTTTGTCGAAGATTTATCTGTATGGAATGTGGGGTCCCTTGGCATTCTTTGATGAGATGTGAAGATTATCAGAATCTCCCGTTTGAGGAGAGGGACACTAGTGATGTAACTTTGCACCGCCTGGCTAAAATTGAAAGCAGGAGGCGTTGCCAGCAGTGTCGGAGGATGATTGAGCTGACACATAGTTGCTACCACGTGACTTGCCGGTATGGCTATTTTTACTATGGTTCTTTATGTGCTTAGTCTTAGAAAACCTATATGTGCGCTCAAGACATTCCTTTAGGCCTTCAACATATCATCGTGGGCTTACACTCTAAGTCAAAGCCTAGTCAAGTGTGCCCTTTTTTCTCTTTTATTCGCTTTAGCTCACTCCAAGTCGACATTTCTCCATATATATTACTGACAGACAAACGTCTAAATTAAGGCCTATTGCGTGCTGTTTCATGCCTGACGTGGTCGGTCGCCTAGGGGTGGGGTGGCTTGGTGGTCGGGGCCCGGGGGTTGATGTTCTGGGTCCCTTGCAAACTTAACATTAGCAGGGTTAAAAAAGTGTAGTATATATATTTTTGAACCCACATTGTTCATAAAATGTCTACAGTTTTGGTGACGTGATTTGAAATGAGTTGACACCCAATCAAAGGCAACTTATTACGGAACACCTAGGTAGTGATACTACTACCTTGGTGTTATTGATGTAACCTGGAGGTCCCAGCTGTAGTAGAGAAGAAATTATCTCACTGCTATACCTACTGCATGGGGAAAGTTGTGTATGTTTAGCCCTCCCCAGGCCCTGTAGCAGGAGCTTTATGCACTGGACTAAGTATGGAAGTTTCAGGTTTAAGCATATATAGTTTGATTATAAGCTTTATGTCATGTTATTAATGCCTGGTGGGCAAACTTTTCTATAGGAATAATATCTGAACACTTGCTATCCCCCCCCCCCCCCCCTCCCCCTCCCGGCTCTGGAAAGAAAAGCAAGGTAGAATAATTTTCCAAGTACTGCTAATTACACCATATCACTGCTTTTGAAAAGAGTTACCAGAAAATCACTTTTGAGAGTGAGATTAATCAGACATTAGCTTGAAACTTCATGATCTTAGGAAGATTTTGACTCTGACTAGAGGATCGCGGCTGAAATGATATTTTGTTGAAATTTAGTAGCTGTGTGCTTACCGAGAATGCATGAAGGTAGATTTTATTTTTAATCTCATTAAATATGTCAATATGGCTTTATGGAATTATTGCTACTTAAATTCTGTTGTTTTGGTTGCAGTCCCAATGTATAACATAATATAGCAAAGAAATGAAAACCTGAGTTTCCTCGGGAAGAAAAAAATTATTAAAAAAGTAATGAAATTGATCTAGTTGTACTACATGGTGATACATATCGTATTAACAGTTAAATTACAATTAAAGCAGCTATGCTTTTCGCGCCGTTTTTGCAACCAAGGCTGTAAACTGTGCTGTTTAAACAAAGTACGAAAAGTGAAAACCCATGTTCTATGACTAACCTGGATAATATTTTGGATTCCAGTTAAATGGTGCAACTTAGTTCATCATGGACAGCTTGAGAGCCGTTGATTTTTGTTCACTATTAATTTAGAGAATACCATAGAATCATTAAATAAAAAAATAATCTTTCCTTGCAATTGAAAGGATGCTAGAGGCTATCTCAGAAATAGCATTTCCTGTGTGGAAATTGCTCCTCTGATACTCCCTCCTTGTGATTGGATTTTCCCCCTTAGACCTTTAAGAAATTCTTAGAATAGATTTAGTACAACATTGACCTCATTGTTTTCACCCTACTTTGACTTGTCAAATTGATACTTATTCAATGTACGATCACTATTTCAGTTCTCAATTCAATGTTTATGTGGTACTAAATCTATCCTGGGAATTCGCAAGAAGTCAAAGGGGAGTATCAAATGAAACAATGGGAGTACATATCAAAGCACAATATAGATAGGTGGGCTAATTTTCTATCAGCTTAAACTTTCAACCAACTGGTAACTCAATGTGGTATTAATGCTCATGGTAGCGTAATGTCTTGGGTTCGGGTCTTTAGGCTTGTATGTTGTGTTCCTATTTGATATACAAGTGCAAAATCCATCGTCTGTTTGTTTGTGCATAGTTGTTGGTTGAGTATCTTGATTTCTTTCTCGTGGATCTAGCTTTGGGCATTGAATGTGGGGAGTGTTACAGAAGGATATACATTGTCAGCCCCGTTCTACACAGCTTAATCATTGAGTGAACAGGTAACTTAGAACAATAATCAAATAAAACTTACTAGCAGTATCTGTATCATTATCTTTTCACCTTAACAACACTTTTTAAGTAGCTCAAAGAGGAAGTAATATATATTATTACCTTAATCAACCATCCTCCCCCTCCCCTCTCCTGGGTTGTTTCCCTTTTTTGTGGAGTTAGTTGTAACTATAATTTGAGTTTTGCAGATTTTGGTGAACGATGTTACGACATATCACCTGTTGCAGTGGTTCTGTGACTGTATAATTAAGTTGTGAAGTTTGCGACAGCCTGACACCAGAAGTAATGCATAACAATTTCAGCTATTCAGTATACATAATTTACCACCTATAGTACAGTGGCGTAGTTCCTAGTTTTGTATTCTCCCCGCCGTCGACCCCTCACCCCCACTCCCTGGATGGTCGTGATCGTCTTTTTCATGTGGTGAATGCAATTGTTAAGATGCAGTCTAAAGCATTTCTTTTACAGAACAGAGTTGAGCAGTTTGGGTCAAAATGTTAAAACATCTTAATCTCTTTCCACTGCTGATGGATTAAACTGTCTTGTTCATGTGTCGGCTGCTTATTCCTTAATAAAAATTGTAGAAAGGAGGTATATAACATTACTTTTGTATCTGTTATCTCTTATGCCTGGCCATACATGTTAACAGGTTTTTGTATCGTATGGATGCAGAATTTGTATGTATGATAGCTTTGTCACTTTCATCTTCAGCCGCTCGCTTCCCTTTTTATTTTCTGAACCATGATCTGCTTGTGTCTCTTTTGCAGGTGCGGGCACAAGTTCTGCTATTCTTGTGGTGCGGAATACAGGGATGGTCAACAAACATGTCAATGTGCATCCTGGGAGGAAGAGCCATCTGAAGACGTGGTCACTCATCCTGCCCAACAGTTTGAACAATGGGCATGGGAGTCCTTTGGTTCGCTCTCCACAATGATGGATGCATATTCAGAGCAAGAAAGATCACAACTTGCTCTGATCCAGAGGTTCCTCGCTGGTGGTTTTGGCCTGAGTGACCACCATCCACATCAATCCCCACCACGCTGCACGGACTCCTACGTCGATGCAATGAAGGATCTCCATCAGCTCCCTTGGCTCGAAAGGTTTGTCTCGGTAATAAGCGATAACTACGCTGATGACTATGTCCAATGAAGGCGAACTCCGAAAAATGAAAGAAGCCGATCAGCTTTCCAGAAAGAAGACGCTTGATAGGAGGTATAGAGTCTCTCACTCTCTGTCTCACTCTATATTTCATTATAGCGAGCTTGCTGGCACTTTTGGATGATCTGTCTAGTACTCATGTATCACCTTAATGCCGAAGACTTGTGAGCACGAGCTTTGAGATTAAAGGATGAGGGATCGTGCAGTATGATTAAAATTAGCTATCTGAGGAGGAGACGAAAAGGGAATGAAATAAAGACATATAGTTGATCGGTGAAACAAGTATGTTTGGTGTCTCTTTGCCTGCTGTGTGTGGGTGTCCGGATCATTCTGGGGGGTGCTTGCTTTTGCAGGAGTGTTCGCCCCTACCATTGTTTCAATATGATTCTTTTTCAAGCGAAATGTTAACTACCTGAATAAGGAGACTGGTGGGATTGAAAGTTTCTTAGTACCAATGTAATGTCCGCCTAGAAGTTCAAGTTAATTTCATTCATTTCAGGTTGGTTAGATCCGCGACCAAGTGTCTTATGAAAAAAACTGAAAACTTACATTTATTGAAAAAAAAAAACGGAGATGAAACCCTATGAAAATCTTGTAAAATCGTTCTTGAACTCATACATGCTTTCTAATTATTGAAAAATTTTCTATCAAACCCTACTGCCTCCATTCACGATAAAACCAAATAACCTTAGAGTTATTAGATCTTCTCTATCATATTTGATTAAAAAAAATACTTGCAGGGAATAGATTTTCTATAGCCTTTTTAGAGAAATGTAATATACCTAAACTAAATTGAATATTTTGCTAGAAACTCAATCCCTTTTAATTTTGTAGTATTTCATATTTGTATGCTGATGCCTATACTACATATTTGAATTATTCTGTATGTATATAGATTTTAATACAAACATAGTAGTACATTGAAAATATTGTAAACATGCAATTTAATTTTGGATTTTGAATATGGACATATTGGTATAAGGAAACTATATCGTAAAACTGGAGTATATATATATATATATATATATATATATGTGTGTGTGTGTGTGTGTGTGTGTGTGTGTGTGCGCGCCCGCGCGCGCGCGCGTGGGCTCGCGTGTGCATAAGATGTCCTTTCTAAACTAAAGTCTTCATACAAAATTGCGCGCGCATAAGATGTCCTTTCTAAACTAAAGTCTTCGTACAAAATTAATGTTGATTCGGTGTGTTTTTTACTTGAAACTTATTTTCTTATCAAATATTCATTTTGAATTAGAGTGTTATATATAAAAATAATGGTGTATTTGACTTCTCTTAAGATATCAAATATCTTTCGTTAGAATACCCGTATAGGAATTTATGCTTTAGTTAGAGCTAAGGGTTCTTTTGTTTTTAGTTAAAAAAAAGGAGAAAAGAAAAGTTCCTCTGAAAACTTATAAAATTACCCTTGAACTCTTGCACGTTCTTTGATTATCAAAAAATTTCTATCAAAACATATCACTTTCATTCACGTTAAAGCTAAATACCTCAGAATTACATCTTCTACATCAATTTCGATTAATGAAAACAAATTGTAGAGAAAAGTGTTTTCTATAGCCTTTAAGAATAAACATAATATACCTAAACTAAATTGAATATTTCATCAGAAATTCAATCACTTTTTTAATTTTGTATTACATATTTGTGTTGATGTATATGTTAAGAATTTCAATAATTTGCATGTATATATGGGAGTTGATTCATTGCTCACGTGGGCAATGGATTAGCCGTTGCCCGCACGATCTGACCGTCCACGAGACCCTGTGGGTGGACCAGATTTTGTCGTCCGCTACATAACGTAGCGGACGGCAAAATACCATCCGCTACATTATGTAGCGGACGACATAAAACAGGCCATCCACACGCGAGATCTGGCTAGGCCAGATCGTGAGGGCAATAGCTGATCCATTGCCCGCACGAGCAATGAATCAAGACCCTATATATTTCAATGCAAATATATTTGTACATTAAAACTATCAAATAACTGAAGTTTAATTTTAAATTTCAATTACAGACATATTTGTGTCAGAAAGTTATCATAAAATTGGAACTTGGTTTTTATATATCTATTGTCTTCGTATATTTTATTCTTATAAATGATAGGATTAGATGAAACCCAAATTGATAAAGACTCTAATTTATTTCAGCTCAAATGATTAATCATTTTTTTTGAGCTTGAAAACTCTAAAGTTTTTATACGCAAGGGGTTAAATAACTAAATATTTTTTTCTTAAACTATTCTTTTCAAGTTTAAAAGTTTTCTTAAAAGGTGAGGCTAAATTATTACTATTTTGACTAACTTTAAACATTTTGAAGCTAAAGAAGTTCACTAATGCATCTTTTAGTGACAAGAGACTATGAATATAACCAAAATGAATAAGAATCTGGTCCAAGCTTATAAAATAGTCTCAGGGGATAAAAATGGCTAAACCTTTTTTTTATTAAAAATACCCTTTTTAGAAATAAAGGGTTTACAAAAGTTAAGTGTCTTTTTTACTTTTAAAAAGGTGGGACTAAACTACAATATTTTGGGATAATATAAACAATTTTCTCTTAAAGAGGTTAAAATTCACTAATGCATCTTTAAGTGATAAAAATGTGGGAGTGAATCTAGCCCAATCTTATAAATATGATGCAAAGATTTTGTTCACCTTTAAAGAAAATCCTATCAAAACATAACATTAAAATTTGCTAACATCAACATAACTGATGATACTGAAAATGGTTCGATGCTATGTGGAGGTGCCACAAAGGATGTAGTCTGAGTCAGCTTCCAGGTAGGCAACGCGGGAGACAGCAAGGACGGCGTAAGGGCTGAGGGCAAGGCTCCCCAGACAGGTCGTGAGGGCTGGCAGCGCTGCGCAGGCAGGGCGACGACGAACAGGACCGACAGTCTACAGCCGCGGGACGGGTGCAGCGTCAAGGGTGCGGAGACGGGAGTCCAAGTGTATTTCTCTCACTAGAATTCCAGAGAGAATGTCTTTTTAGAGAGAGAAAGTGAAAAGTCCAAATGAGAGCAAAGATGCTTGAGAAAGCTCCAAAGTCCACTATTTATAGGCAAAAATGTGCATGTGTCATAAGTTGACATGTGTCACCCCCTGGGAACGACACGTCGCCGGGGGGGAGGGGGAAACACTGATCCTCCGTTGGGACTGCCGGTCCCTAAGTTCGTGCTGCCCTGCCCTTGCGACATCTCTCTGCCTGTCTGAGGAGACTGATCATGCCGCGGTAGCATGGTCAGAGTAGCCCGTTGCCCCAGCCTCCAGTCCAAGCCCTTACTGAATCCCACAGGCCTGGCAGCGGTGGGGAAGACCCGACGCCCAGCTGCCAGGTGGACTAGGCAAGATGCCCCTCCGGAGACCTGCTCCCATCTCGGAGTGACCCGGGGGTCATAGTCCTTAGGGGTGCCGACGCGAGCCCCAGTGCCAGAGCACGTAGGCCAGTCACGCAGGCACCCTGGCGAAGATAGTGTCCCGGAGGAGTCGCCTATCCCGCTGCGAAGGGTCCTCGTGCCGGAACACGGAGCGAAGTCCCCCTAGAATGAAGATGGCGATGGCTTTGAGGTTGTGAGCCCATCCCGTAAGCATATAACATGATTGTGGCGCATGGGCGCGGTGGAGTGCGGGCGACGAGGGTCGCAGAGTGACGTCCGAGCAACAAGGGTCGTTGCGTGGATGGCGCGCGACCGTGAGCGACGGTTGTCATGGCGACAGAGCGGCCACAAGTGACGGTCATCGAGACTACGAGCGACGGTCATCGCGATGAAGGAGCACGGCCGAGGGCGACGTCGTCGCGACTACGGCGGTGCGCGGCCGCGAGCGACGGTGGTCGTGACAACGGAGCACGGACAAAGGTGATGGGCGTCGGTCGTCAAGGCAGGTGGCCGACCCCCAAGGGTGGCCGAGCCCCTTAAGGTGGCCAACCCCTTGGCCACCCCCAAGGGTGGTCGACCCCCAAGGGAGGCCGACCCTTTGGGGTGGCCGACCCCCAAGGGTGGCCGACCCCTTGGGGTGGCCGACCCCTTGAGGTGGCCGACCCCCAAGGTGGAAGGCACGCCGAGGTCGCTTCACGAGTGGTTCACGTGACTTGAGCATGCGTTGCTTTGACCGGCTCTCGAGCGTTGAAAAGTTGACCGCTGACTGGGTGATGTGTCGTGCAAAGTGGGTCCCTTAGCGGGTCCTGGGGTGCGACCAGAATAGGGTATGAACATAAGCCCCCTGCGTGTGGCGCGCGCGGAGGGGCAACCCGAGCGGGCGTCGCACGCATGAACGATGTGGTTACAGCCCATCCTGCTGCAGGGCCCAGGGTCCCCGGTGATGGAGCCGGCGATGACGCTAAGCTTGTGTAGCAGTTTGATTGAGCCGGCAGCGGCCTACAACCCGTGATGGCGCTCAGCCCATGCCGCAGTTTGATTGAGCCGGCGACGGCATACAGCCCGTCCCGCAGTTTGATTGAGCCGGCGATGCCGCAGTTTGATTGAGCCGGCCGCTGTAAGCCCGCGATGGCGCTCAGCCCATGCCGCAGTTTGATTGAGCCGGCGATGGTGCTAGCCCGTGATGGCGCTCAGCCCATGCCGCAGTTTGATTGAGCCGGCGACGGCATACAGCCCGTCCCGCAGTTTGATTGAGCCGGCGACGGCACGAACCTCGTCCCGCAGTTTGATTGAGCCGGCGATGGCGCTAGCCCATGATGGCGCTCAGCCCATGCCGCAGTTTGATTGAGCCGACGATGGCGCTAAGCCCATGCCGCAGTTTGCTTGAGTCGGCGATGGCGCTCAGCCCATGCCGCTGTTTGATTGAGCCGGCGACGGCACGAAGCCCGTCCTGCAGTTTGATTGAGCCGGCGATGGCGCTAGCCCGTGATGGCGCTCAGCCCGTGCCGCAGTTTGATTGAGCCGGCGATGGCGCTCAGCCCATGCCGCAGTTTGATTGAGCCGGCGATGGCGCTAGCCCGTGATGGCGCTCAGCCCATGCCGCAGTTTGATTGAGCCGGCGACGGCACGAAGCCCGTCCCGCAGTTTGATTGAGCCGGCGATGGCGCTAGCCCGTGATGGCGCTCAGCCCATGCCGCAGTTTGATTGAGCCGGCGACGGCACGAAGCCCGTCCCGCAGTTTGATTAAGCCGGCGATGGCGCTAGCCCGTGATGGCGCTCAGCCCATGCCGCAGTTTGATTGAGCCGGCGATGGCCCTAGCCCGTGATGGTGCTCAGCCCATGCCGCAGTTTGATTGAGCCGGCGACGGCATACAACCCATCTCGCAGGGAGGGGTCCTCGTGCCAGAGCACTACGAGCGGAGCCCCCCAAATGCCGCACACTCTGGAGAGTGGGTCGAAGATCTTCCACGCCCATGGCGGGGGCGCATGGTGTGGTGAACGGGTGTTATGCCCGGAGGCTTGTAGCATGGTCGTGGTGCATGGGCATGGCGACGATTGTCGCGGGGACAATACTTGGTGCCGGAGCACATGTCATGAAAGTGGTGCGGCGACGAACGTCGCGAAGCAATACTTTGTGCCGGGGCACATGTGATAAGAATGGCGCATGGGTGCGGCGACGAAGGTCGCGGAGCATATACTTGGTGCCGTGGGCACGTATGATGAGAATGGCGCACGGGCGCGGCGACGAAGGTCGCGAAGCTAAAGTTGGTGTCGGGGGCACGCATGATGAGAATGGCGAACGGGCGTGGCGACGAACGTCGCGGAGCTAAAGTTGGTGCCGGGGGCACGCATGATGAGAATGGCGCACGGGCGCGGCGACGAACGTCGCGGAGCTATACTTGGTGCCGGGGGCACGTATCATGAAGATGGCGCACGGGCGCGGCGACGAACATCGCGGAGCAATACCTGGTGCCTGGGGCACGCATCATAAGCATGGTGCCAGGGCGCGGCGACGACTGTCGCGGAGCAATACCTGGTGCCTGGCACACACATCATAAGCATGGCGCCAGGGCGCGGGGATGACTGTCGCGGAGCAATACCTGGTGCCTGGGGCACGCATCATAAGCATGGCGCCAGGGCGCGGCGACGACTGTCGCGGAGCAATACCTGGTGCCTGGCGCACGCATCATAAGCATGGCGCCAGGGCGCGGCGACGACTGTCGCGGAGCAATACCTGGTGCCTGGGGCACGCATCATAAGCATGGCACCAGGGCACGGCGACGACTGTCGCGGAGCAATACTTAGTGATGTCGTCATGGCAATTGTGCACGGTCGGTGACGAGCATCAAGTGACCATTGGCATTGAGCGCGCGTTGTAGAGAGCGCGATGAGTTGGCACGGGCGACGTGGATCGAGGAGACGGCACGCGGGCGACGGGGCCTGTCGCGGAGCTATCATGTGAATGCGTGCGACGAAGGTCGTAGAGGTGGCGCGCGGGCGACGAGAGTCGCGGAGTTGGAGGGCCTGCGACGAGAGTCGCAGAGCTGTCGCGCGGACGCGGGCGACAAAGGTCGCGGAGATGGCACGCGGGCGACAAGAGTCGCGAAGGAGCGCGGGTGACGGGAGCACGGAACTGTAGCACTGACGCGAGCAACAAATGTGTGAGGGCGATGAGAGTTGTAGAGCCGGCGCGCGGACGCAAGTGACGCGGGCGACAAGAGTTGCGAAAGGTGTGCACGGCGCTGGTGGCGGGGGTCTGCGCAGAAGGTATGCAGGGCGCTGGCGACGTGGGTCGCGGAGACGGTGCCCGGGCTACGAGTGACGTGGGTCGCGGAGATAGCCCCAGGCGATTGGCAACGAGCTGTGGAGACGGCGCCTCGGTGATAGGCCGCGATTGTTGCGGAAGGCGTGGCGCTGGCGACGGGGTTCCCGGAGACGGCGCCCGGGTGACGAGCGATGAAGGTTGCGGAGATAGCCCCTGGGCGATGGGCAACAAGTGTTGTGGAAGGTGCGCACGGCGCTGGCGACGGGGTCGCGGAGACGGTGCCCGGGTGACGAGCGAGAGGGTCACGGAGATAACCTCTGGGCGATGGGCAACGAATGTTGCGGAAGGCGCGAACGGCGCTGGCGACGGGGGTTGACGCGGAAGGTGCGCACGGCGCTTGCGACGGGGGTCCCGGAGACGGTGCCCTGGTGACGAGCGACAAGGGTCGCGGAGATAGCCCCCGGGCGATGGGCAACGAGTGTTGCGGAAGGTGGACACGGTGCTGGCGACAGGCGTCGCGGAAGGTATGCACGGCGCTGGCGACGTGGGTCGCGGAGGGCGCCCGGGTGACGAGCGATGAGGGTCACAGAGATGGCGCCTGGGCGACGGGCAACTGGGATCGCGGAGACAGCCCCCGGGCGACTGGCAACGAGGGTTGCAGGAGGTGCGCACGGCGTTGGCGACGAGGGTCGTAGAGACGGCACCCAGGCGACGAGCGACGAGGGTCACGGAGACAGCCCCCGGGTGACGGGCAACGAGGGTTGCCGAAGGTGGCCCCCGGGCGACGGGCGTCGCGGAGACGGCGCCCGGGCGACGAGCGACGAGTGTTGCGAAGACGGCGCCCGGGCAATGGGCAGCGGGCCGAAGGTGTGGCGTTGTGGCTATGGAGGCTGAATGCGGTGTTGCCTTGTGAAAATGGTGGGTGCCTTTGTTAGCGTTGTGAAAATGGTGAAAATGTGTTTTTCAAACCAAAAAAAGCAGTGAAACTAAAACAAAAAAAAGGGGGAGGGGGGTCGCGCAAAGTGGGTCCGCTAGTGGGCCCTTGAGTGCAACCAGAATAAGTTGGGAAAATAGCCCCCTGCGTGCGGCGTGCGCGGAGGGGCAACCCGAGCGGGCGCCGCACGCATAAACACATAGTAAGGTGTTGATGTCGTTTGTCCGAACAGTTGTTGATATCGTCTTTGAGTGATGAAGGAGGGCGACGGGGCAGCCCCCGGGAGACGAGGGGCACGGAGACAGTGCCCGGGCGACGAGCGACGAGGGTCGCGGAGACAGCCCCCGGGTGATGGGCAACGAGGGTTGCAGAAGGTAGCCCCCGGGCGAGGGGCGTCGCGGAGATGAAGTCCGGGCAACTAGGGTCGCGGAGACGATGTCCGGACAACAGGCGTCGCGGAGGTGAAGCTCGGGCGATGGGCGTGACCGAGGTGAAGTCCGGGCAACGGGCGCATGTGCGCCGGCAATGCACGGCGGTCAAGGTTGTAAAATATATATATATATATATATATATATATATATATATATATATATATATATATATATATATATATATATATATCTTGGCTTTGGTGATTTGCGGGAAAAAAGAAAGAAGATGGAGAGGATGGCGCGGCGGCGGCAGGCTGCCATGGCCGGCCGTGGGGCGGGGGAGAGGAGAGAGGTAGGGTGGGGCCGAGGGGGGTCGGCGGGGTAGTCGGGGAAGCAGGGGAGTAGTGGGGTCGGCCAGGTGGGTTGCGGGGAGAAGGGCCGAAGCAGAGAAGGGAAAGAGGGGTCGGCGGCGGCCATGGCGCCGTGGGGCACGAGGGGTCGGGGGAAGAGCAGAGGGAGAGAGCCGAAGGGGAGAGGTGGTCGGCGGGAGTAGTGGCGACGCTGGGAAGGGTCTGCGGCCGGAAGGCGAAGGCCGAGATGGGGAGGCCGAAGGGTCAGCGGCGGCGCGAAGCAGGCGCGGCACATGGAGGAAGATGGAGAAGAGATTAGGGTTCTGGCATCCGGGTCGGGTACAGGTCGGTTCGGGTGGGCGGGTTGACCGTTTGGAACTGAGTGAAAAAAGGGGAAACGGGGCGGGGCAGGCGCGGGTCGGGGCCCTCGCGGTCGGGTTCTGCCCATCTGGGCTGTTTTGATTTTGACTTTGGAAATAAAATTCGCAATGCGATTTTTTTTTTGTGTGGAGCCTATAAAAGGAGCATGAGAGGGGATGTAAAATGTTGAGGAAGAATAATTTTGAGGGGAAAGGGAGAGAAAGAGGGAGGTTGGGAATTGATGAAAATTTTCTAAGTGTTGGAGAGAGCACCGGAGGGTGAAAAATTTTTGTGAAAATTTTTCTAAGTGTAGAATGAGGGTGATGACCAGACCGCGAAAAATGAAGAAATTTTTCTAAGTGTTGAAGAGTGACAAGGGCGACGACCCGACCGCAAAAAATGAAGTCGCGGGGGTGATGACCCAATCGCTAAAAATGAAGAAATTTTTCTAAGTGTCGAAGAGAGGGGAGGGGGCCGAGCGAAGTCGCGGGGGTGATGACCCGACCGTGAAAAATGAAGAAATTTTTCTAAGTGTCGAAGAGAGGGGAGGGCGCCGAGCGAAGTCGCGGGGGTGATGACCCGACCGCGAAAAATGAAGAAATTTTTCTAAGTGTTGAAGAGAGGGGAGGGTGCCGAGTGAAGTCGCGGGGGTGATGACCCGACTGCAAAAAATGAAGAAATTTTTCTAAGTGTTGAAGACGGAGTGTGGAGTTCGGCGGTGGGTCGGCATCGACGACCGACTGAGTGACCGAGGCACGGGAGGGTTGGCAAGACGTGTTGCATGCATGCTCGCGAGGTCGCACTGCCCGAGGGGGATGTCGGCTGACGGAGTTGAGACTTAGTAGCGTGGCTCGAGCCACCCCGCGCACCACGTATCAAGTTGCTGCAATGAGAGGCATGCAGAAGGGGTAGGGAGCTTGGCTTGCTTGGGGTAGGCAAGGGGTGAAGCCCCCAATGAAGTGAGACATAACACCAAGGGTGGTGCCAGTAGAACAATGTTAGCTTGAATATTCTCCAAGTCTGGAAATGACGGCCTCTTGGATGGCTGGGTAGAGGATGTGACCGGTAGTTCTAGTAGCCATACGTTGCTGAGGCATGGTTGCGTGAGTGTGTCAGGCAAGGAATGAACTGCACTGTTGGTAGTCCTCATAGCCCTCCGCTGCACATGCATGGTGCCTGAGTCTGGAAGATATGCAGACTGCAACACGATGCTCACCTCCCCAGCAGAGTCGCCAAAATGATGATAATGAAAATGGTTCGATGCTACGTGGAGGTGCTACAAAGGATGCAGTCTGAGTCAGCTTCCAGGTAGGCAACGCGGGAGACAGCAAGGACGGCGTAAGGGCTGAGGGCAAGGCTCCCCAGACAGGTCGTGAGGGCTGGCAGCGCTGCGCAGGCAGGGCGACGACGAACAGGACCGACAATCTACAGCCGCGGGACGGGTGCAGCGTCAAGGGTCTGGAGACGGGAGTCCAAGTGTATTTCTCTCACTAGAATTCCAGAGAGAATGTCTTTTTAGAGAGAAAGTGAAAAGTCCAAATAAGAGCAATGATGCTTTAGAAAGCTCCAAAGTCCACTATTTATAGGCAAAAATGTGTGTGTGTCATAAGTTGACATGTGTAACCCCCTGGGAACGACACGTCGCCAGGGGGGGGCCAAAACACTGATCCTCCGTTGGGACTGTCGGTCCCTAAGTTCGTGCTGCCCTGCCCTTGCGACATCTCTCTGCCTGTCTGAGGAGACTGATCATGCCGCGGTAGCATGGTCAGTAGCCCGTTGCCCCAGCCTCCAGTCCAAGCCCTTACTGAATCCCATAGGCCTGGCAGCGGTGGGGAAGACCCGACGCCCAGCTGCCAGGTGGACTAGGCAAGATGCCCCTCCGGAGACCTGCTCCCATCTCGGAGTGACCCGGGGGTCATAGTCCTTAGGGGTGCCGACGCGAGCCCCAGTGCCAGAGCACGTAGGCCAGTCACGCAGGCACCCTAGCGAAGATAGTGTCTCGGAGGAGTCGCCTATCCCGCTGCGAAGGGTCCTCGTGCCGGAACACGGAGCGAAGTCCCCCTAGAATGAAGACGGCGATGGCTTTGAGGTTGTGAGCCCATCCCGTAAGCATATAACATGATTGTGGCGCATGGGCGCGGTGGAGTGCGGGCGACGAGGGTCGCAGAGTGACGTCCGAGCAACAAGGGTCGTTGCGTGGATGGCACGCGACCGTGAGCGACGGTTGTCATGGCGACAGAGCGGCCACAAGTGACGGTCGTCGAGACTACGAGCGACGGTCATCGCGACGAAGGAGCACGGCCGAGGGCGACGGTCGTTGCGACTACGGCGGTGCGCGGCCGCGAGCGACGGTCGTCGTGACAACGGAGCACGGTCAAAGGTGACGGGCGTCGGTCGTCAAGGCAGGTGGCCGACCCCCAAGGGTGGCCGAGCCCCTCAAGGTGGCCAACCCCTTGGGGTGGCCAACCCCCAAGGGTGGCTGACCCCCCAAGGGAGGCCGACCCCTTGGGGTGGCCGACCCCCAAGGTGGAAGGCACGCCGAGGTCGCTTCACGAGTGGTTCACGTGACTTGAGCATGCGTTGCTTTGACCGGCTCTCGAGCGTTGAAAAGTTGACCGCTGACTGGGTGATGTGTCGTGCAAAGTGGGTCCCTTAGCGGGTCCTGGGGTGTGACCAGAATAGGGTATGAACAATAACTCATATCCCTAAGCTTAGGGTGAAATTACAATGACACTTTAACTAAAGCCGCATTTATCTGTTAAGAAAAATATTTTTTGCTTGTGTCGTCAATACATATTTTTTAAATGTCAATACTACCATCATTTTGTATCTACAAAGTATATACACTATAAAAATTTGCATATCTTAGTTTTTCAACCTAAATTCTCCCCCTACCCTATCGTCGCACCTTCCTTGGCAAGCACTCAGCCCCACCGGCCTTATCTCGACGCTGGTGAACAGGGGCCTCCACGTTACCCACCCCGTTCGGCCACCTCTACCGCCGTAAACATCCTCGGCAGCAGCACAAACATGAATATTGTAACATTAGTTTTGAGAATGTGTGTAGGCATGTTAACTAGAGATGTGGTGGGTCATGGAAGGCTGATTGATGGCAATTATGATTTGTGGAGGATCGATTTAAGGCGGTGGTGGGCCATCTGGTGGCAGTGGGTGAATTGGACAGGTGGTGGGCTGATTGGACACAGTGATAAGCTGATCAGTGGTGGTCAATGGCGGCAAACAAGAATAGTTTGACACAAACAAGAATATTATATATATATATATACACTGCAATCACTTGCAACAAAACATCACGGTTCAACAAACCAAATGAACATAAATCAAAATTTGAATTTGGGGTTCAAAATCTGGAAGAAGATATATATATATATATATATATATATATATATATATATATATATATATATATATATATATATATATATATATATATAGGGAGCTGATCCATTGATAGCGCTAGCAAATGGAGTTAAGTTGCTAGCGCGATCTGACCGTCCATCCTGAAAGATGGACGGTCCAGATCGCGCCTTTTTCCAAAACTGATCCCCGTCCGCCATACTGTCTCGCGGACGGGAGTTTTACCTTTTTGCCCTCCTCCCATGTCCGCGAGACTGTCTCGCGGACGCCTTTCTGTTCCTGACATGTGTCAGGAAAAAGGCGTCCGCCATACTGTATGGCGGACGATCTCTAGGCTGACACATGTCAGGGCCTGTCCCCTCGGTCGCCTATAAAGTCTCGGGCGTGAGCCCCGAGAACTGTCCCCTGGTATCTGTATGGCGTCAACTCTCTCCTGCTATAAATATTTAATCAGATCGGGGTATATATATTATTGTAGCGGACGGCGTCCCCTCTCTCGAACATCTAACCTAAAGCCGCTACCCCATCTACGGCGACTCACATCTCCGGTCACCCACATCTCCCCGCCGACACCACCGTCCTCACCTCAACGACGATCTCGATGGCTTCTGGATCGGAGACCACCTACGCCTACGATTATATTGGCAACTTGCACCTGGTAGGCAAACACTTTTTCAAAGTCATGATGCCGGGATTTGAGCATGAACTTGTAGGCTATCCCTCTTTCTCTTTCTCTGTATTTTCGTGTGTTAAAAGTTTGATCTTTTGTTTTTCTTAACCAAAACTAACCTATTTTTTGTATTTTGTGTTTGGTAGGACATACCGGAAGCATTTACCAATCAATTTACAACAATTCATGATAGTGCAAGATTATATAGCCGCAAGGGGGCATGGCAGGTTGAAATCAAGCTGAAGCCCGGCCGATCCCAAAAAAAGGAATTCGCAGAGGGTTGGAACGTCTTCGTGCGCCAGCATGGCCTCGAACTCGGGGACTTTGTAGTGTTCGAACACCTTGGGTGGTGGGATTTTCAAGTTGTAATCTTTGAACGGAGCGCTTGTGAAAAGCTTTCGTACCCCATTTGTGAACCATAGTTTATTATAATAAAAATATTTATGTTCTTGTTTATTATGTTTTCAAATTTTTTCTTGGTTAATTGTGCCTTTTTTTGTTGCCTCGATATATTGATATATTGAGATCGTTGATTATGAATTGTACATTATTTTTTGGAAAAATTGAGATTGTTGATTCCGTCGCTAAAACAAGTCTTTGGGCGTCAGTTTATTAAAATAGCATTAACGTACTATGTCGCTAAAACAAGTCTTCGGGCCAATTTATTTCAATTTATTAAAACTGCATTACGGGCGCCAATTTATTCCAATTTATTACATTACGCCACATTGTATAGTTCTATATATATAGCGGATATAAGGGGCCCTCCGCTTAGGCCGGGTTCGGGAAGGTCGGGAACTAAGGCCCCGTTTGACAAAAAATTTTTCCCTCTTTTTTCAGTTTTAAAAACAGAAAAAAAATGTCTGGTCCGTGCCAACCATTTTCTGCGGTAAGTATATCCGCGATACTATATAGCGGACAGTTTGGACTAAGTGTAGAAAAAACTAAGTGTTGGAGAGGTGGAAGTAAGTGTAGAAGAAAAAACTAAGTGTAGAAGAAAAAACTAAGGCCCCGTTTGACAAATTTTTTTTCCCTCTTTTTTTTTCAGTTTTAAAAACTGAAAAAAGTGTAGAAAAAACGAAGTTTTGGAGAGGTGGAACAAAGTGTAGAAGAAAAAACTAAGTAGTGGTATTCTAAGTAGCGGACGTAGAGAACACAACCAAAAACATTCTGCGGGGCCGTCCGCTATACTATGTAGCGGACGTAGAGAAGATGTGTCGTCCGCTACATAGTATAGCGGACGTAGAGAAAACTACCAAAAGTCTAGCGTCCGCGATACTATATAGCGGACAAGGAACAGACCCGCGATACTATATAGCGGACGGCAAATATATATTGTCCAGCGGACAGCAAATATATATATTCAAACCCAAAAGAAAGTCCCCCTATAACTTCTACACTCTTCTTCTCCCCGTTCTTCCTACTCACAAATATTCCCAGCGGCGTTGGCAAGCAGATCTGCGCAATTTCTTCATAAGAGCAGCTTTAATCCCCCCCTAATAGATCACGTAAGTTCACAAAATCAATCCTTTACATGTTTCTAATCTATAGTTGTGATCAATATTGCGTTTTATGCGTGGTTTTGATTATGCATTGAGCATGTGCTAGCGGTGATGAGGATTTATATATGTATGTATTTGTTCATGTGCTAGCGTTTGTAAAATCCGATTCCATAGTTTCAGTTGCAAAAAATGGAATTTATCCCTGGACCAGAAGATCCATCCGTGTTATACGACCAAGCCAACCATATCAGTACGCTCATATGGGATGGTGGAGTAAGATACATTATTTATCAACTTTCTTATTATTACGAACGTTGTTTTACCGTTCATTTTGCTCAAATTGTATTTATTAATAATTCGTAGGAAAGAGAACTTCTCACCACCGTAGAAGTATCTCGCGAGTTCACGAGATGGACCTTGAACAATTCCCAGAAAAGCATACTGCGTGGAATTGGGTTTGGGATTTTCACGCATGGGCAGATCTTTCAACAGCTTGACCGGGCCTTGATAGGTGCCCTTGTTGAGAGGTGGAGAAGTGAAACGAATACGTTTCACTTCCCGATCGGAGAGATGACGATTACCCTAGAAGATGTAGGGTTCATCTTGGGGTTGCCGGTGACGGGGCGGCCGGTAATTGCTCCTCCGTCAGACGCAACGAATAAGAGAACAGCGCGAGACTTCTTCACTTCGATACCCCAGGATCAATTTAGCACTGGTGGTATAAAGTTGAAGTGGTTGGTAGATACCTACGGGGTTTTGCCGGAAAACTATACGGGCCGTGAGCTTGTGGTGTACACAAAGGCCTTCCTCTTGTGGGTGATGGGAGCAATTTTATTCCCAACGACGTCGAAGAACACGGTCAGCGTGAAATATTTACCGTTGTTGGGTAACCTGTCGGAGGTTGGGGATTATGCCTGGGGTGCAGCGGTTCTTTCGTATCTGTACCGAGCATTGCACAAGGCAACGAGGCCCAACTCCAAAGCCATATGTGCATGTCTCTCGCTATTGCAGGTATATCATATAAATCATGTCTTCGTTATTGTGTTTTATTTTTGTTGAATCGACGATATAAATATAATTTTTTGATGTTCTCAGGTGTGGTCTTACGAACACCTTGCTCCCGGTGCACCAACGCGTAGGGATGGAACCGACAAAGTCTGGCCTCGGTTGTGTGCTTGGGAGTACAGCCGGAGGGCTAGCCACTACAAGAGGAGAGTCGATCCCCATCACAACATTACGTACTATCGAGGGGAGTTCGACCGTCTATCTCCGGGCCAAATGCGTTGGGCACCGTACATACGTTTGGCGCGACGGGTGGGAGAGTCGTTCGTCTTCACGCTCTCCGGGTTGCAGCGCACACCCCTGATCCATTTCGAGCTCGCAGAGTGGCAGCTGCCCGACCGAGCAATGCGCCATTTTGAGTTGGAGCAGGGTTTGCCAGTCGATGCCCCGGATATGAGGGTTAACAGGAACCCACCGGATGTCGGAGTGTTTGGCACCGCCAATGCGTACGAATTGTGCGCGGCCGAAATAGAGCTTTGGACTTCTTGGCAGGACACACTGGCGGCCATCGTCTCGGAGCCAGACCCCGTTATCAGCATCGATCAGTACGATGAGTGGTACTACCGCATCACGCGGAGGAGAGTAGCCCCTGTAAACTTTGAACGTGGGGAGAGGTATGCGCCTAGGGGTCAGATCGATGAGCGTATGGCATACAATCTCGTAAGTTGCCCAACAAGTCTGACTTGAACCAAATTAGTTGAATATAAATGTCTGATTGAAGTTACTTAATTTTTTATCTCTTTGGATGTAGGTTAATGCCTCGCTTGCATTCTTCCAGAAGTTGAGTGAGCGGAGGGATCTGGTGAGCGCAATGGGCGAGGATCTTTGCCAACAGGCTGCGACATTGGCTTTAGGCTGCGGGAATTTTTTGCGCCAAGCATCGGGCCAGTCTTCGGGAGTAAGCCCGGGAATGGGTTATACGGGCGTCAGCCAGGGATACGGTGATCCCTCTGGACAGGCTTCAGGGGTGAGTCAGGGAGTTGTTGGTACCTCTGAAGCGGGGATGGGACAGGCTCAAGCGTCGTGGGGCGATTACAGCGGCCCCTCCTTCAATTTGTTCCCGGAACCCCTCTCTCAAGTCACGCAAGACTTTCCTTTCGGAAACTACGGTTTCTCCGAGGCACTGCCCATTGTCCCGTGGGCGGGACCAGTTGGCGGCCCCGAAGGGGAATATCAGCCGGCCGAAGAAGGAATTGGAGGCCAATATCCCCCGATCGACCCCCGAGGGCAATATCCGAAAGGGCATCCAGCCAGGCCCCTAAAGCCGCATAAATGCGATATAATCCGAGCCCGTTATTTTAGCGGGGCCCCCCAAGACGGAGCGTCGTATGACGTGGATCACCCCGAGGGCTTGGATTACAATGCCTCTTGGACAGAGATCGCCTCGCTGGCGCCGGGATCTTGGTTAGACAGCGGTGTCATCTCGCACTACGTGCAAATTCTGAGGCGAAGGTGTCGGGAGCATCCAGACATCGGTCTGCGCGTGTTTATCTTGGATGCTTTTTTCCATCAGCTCCTAGTACAAGAGTGGCACGACTGGGGCAATGCAAGGAAGGGGAGAGGCATGGCCCAGTGGAAACCGTCCCCTAACCTACAAGCATATCTTGCTAGGGATAGTCCAGTGAGCGCAAGTGTTGCCGACGTGTTTCTAATCCCCTTTTTAGGGAATGCGCACTGGTACTTGGTTTGCTACGAACCATTACAGAGCACGGTTTCAGTCGTCGACAGTCTCTACGACGATACCGACGTGATGCCTGTGATTGATATGTACCGAGGCATAGGCCAGTTGGATGCCATGGTAAGATCCTGTTTCCTTCTTGTTGTAACTTGCATATTATAAAACTGATTAATCTTATTTTGCTAGCTATGTTTAATGCTTATTATGGTTCTCGCAGAATCTTTTTGCTGCCCTGGTCAATGGTAGGCGTCGGGAGAAGGTATCGCGCAGGCCGGTCCTCATTTTCCGATTAAAGAGGAGTAGGCCCAAGCAACATAATTCCTCGGACTGCGGCGTCTTCCTCTGCATGTACATGGATTACATTTGCCGGTCTGAGAGCCTCAAGAAGACTGTCTGGAGCGAAGAATGCATACAAGACTTTAGGTATAGGATTGCTTGGCAAATTATAAATGGCCGGCCTAGAGCTATTAGGTTTATTGTAAATCCGTGTAAGGAACATAATTCCTGCGAGAGATGATGTTCCCCAATTCACATTGTAACGTTACAACACTTTTTTAACCCAAAAAATTTATTGAATGCGATTGATTTTATTGACCAATGTGATTTAACGGTGGGAAACCAAGTGTTGGATATCTGTCTATCTGCAGGGCAAGTGTTCAAAAAATAACAAAGTGATCGATAATATGTGTATCTGCGGGGCCGTCCGCTACATAGTATAGCGGACGCAGAGAAGTGAACCAAAACCAAAAAAAAACTAAGTGTTGTAGGGGGGTATTCTGCGGGGCCGTCCGCTACATAGTATAACGCAAAACCAAAAAAAAACTAAGTGTTAGGGGGGTATTCTGCGGGGCTGTCCGCTACATAGTATAGCGGACGCAGAGAAGTGAACCAAAACCAAAAAATTCTGCGGGGCTGTCCGCTACATAGTATAGCGGACGCAGAGAAGTGAACCAAAACCAAAAAAAAACTAAGTGTTGTAGGGGGGTATTCTGCGGGGCCGTCCGCTACATAGTATAGCGGACGCAGAGAAGTGAACCAAAACAAAAAAAAACTAAGTGTTGTAGGGGGGGTATTCTGCGGGGCCGTCCGCTACATAGTATAGCGGACGTAGAGAAGTGAACCAAAACCAAAAAAAAACTAAGTGTTGTAGGGGGGGTATTCTGCGGGGCCGTCCGCTACATAGTATAGCGGACGCAGAGAAGTGAACCAAAACCAAAAAAAACTAAGTGTTGTAGGGGGGGTATTCTTTAATACCTTAGGTTTCTAATGTTGTGCTGCGCAGTGTAGCGGACAGTGTAAGAAATCACGTATAAAAAAATGATTGTAAAGGTTATTACAAACGAGTCATTACTAAAATATTATTACAAAATGTCCGACACTTTTGATGGCTCATAAAAGATTATTACAAAATATTCAGTACACTAAAGTTCCACTGCAGCTTGTTCGTCCTCATCCTCGGCATCATCTTCTTCCCCGTCTTGCAAAGGCACTGGACTTATCCCCAGTGCCTTGTAATGGTTCCGCTTGTCGTGGTCTGTCATTTTGTTGCACAATGCACACCTTCTTAGCTTTTTTGGTTGAGTTGCCGTCTCAATAGAGCTTTTCATCCGCGTAGATCTCTTGCGGCCTTTCGTTTGCGATATAATTGGATCCGAAGGCCGGATATCATTGTCGGCTCCCTCCCCCGGCTCGTCATCTTCTGATCCCGTCGTAGGCTCGGTGTCAACCGCATTGCTGACTGAAGCTGCTTCCAATTGGTCGACGATGGGCTCTTGCTGCTGAGCTACCTCGAGGAGATGTTTATATCCGACCATTGTAGCAGCACCCTTTACGGACAAACGGGTGAACATCGTCACCAGATGATTATACCGCAACGTCTCTGATTCTTCAAAGTCAGTATACGGGTGCTCCGGAAAGGAAATGGTACCGTGCAACCTGTTTGCACCTTTCGTCCAACGTGGCAGGACGTATTTATCGGGGATTGTCCTGATATTCTTCTGTGTGAAAAACCGCAGAATGTGTCTACACAGGATGCCATGGAACTCAAACTTCTTACAAACACATGTCACCGA
This sequence comes from Escallonia herrerae, assembly GCA_033070095.1. Taxonomy (NCBI): domain Eukaryota; kingdom Viridiplantae; phylum Streptophyta; class Magnoliopsida; order Escalloniales; family Escalloniaceae; genus Escallonia; species Escallonia herrerae. Next base: position 465,590 of record JAVXUP010000368.1, on the reverse strand, counting down.
GTCCGTCAATGTGTCGTGGGTCACCGTATAAATTCTGCGCAGCTTCTCAGGGACGAGGTCATTCACGAGCGAATAAACCTTGTACTCACGCGACGACTTTTCTGCCACCTTATATATACTGTATCGGCCCGATTTTTGCAGCTCTACTTGGTATAGCAGGAAGATCTCCTTCGTATAGACTTTGGCACCGTTCAGCTCCAGCGGGGTCTCAAGCAACCTTCTCCTTTGCTTGTACGTGGTTGCAAAGTCTGCAGCCCTTTCTTTCACGAACAACGACGCAACCGCTTTTTGTGCTGATGTGACGAAACTCTTCAAATTGGTAGCTGTACCCACATAACTATCGAACGTGGCATTCATAGATTCACTCCTGCCCGTCGTTTTCATGCCCGCAGAAAAATGACTTCTCGTGTAAACACCAATCCATTGCTCTTTGAGCCCGTACAAGTGCTGGAGCCACTCGTTGTCTTGCAATGAGTAATCCCGAACAAGCTTTTCCCACCTCTCCTCGAATTCCTCAATCGTTAATGACTTGAGGACGCATTTGTCAAAATCCTGTTTAAAGTCTGGATACTTTGCGTACATGTGATGCAGACGTTCAGGGTATTTGTTGCTTATGTGCCAAGTGCACAAGTTGTGTCGAGTATCTGGGAAGACGGTAGCAATAGCCTTCTTCATTGCCAAATCTTGATCGGTGATGATAACAGTCGGTGCTTTGAAGTTCATTGCTTCCAGCCACACCCTAAACAACCATTCAAAAGAACTCTCGCTCTCGTCCCTTAACAAGGCGAACCCGAACAGGATGGAGTGATAATGATGATTGACGCCCGTGAAAGGAGCGAACGGCATCGAGTACTTGTTGGTACGGTATGTGGTGTCGAAAGTCACGACATCCCCAAAATGCTTATAAGCTAGCCTCGAACGACCGTCGACCCAAAAAATTGTGCTAACTCGATGCTCGTCGTCAAGTTTATAGTCGAAGGTAAACTGCGGGTCCTCCATCTGCATCCGTTTCAATAGGCTCATTGTCGCTTGCGCATCATTGAGGTCATACGCGGCTCGTCTATGGGTTCGGACCGCGTTACGAACGTCTGTCGTGTTAAAGTTTAAATTTTGAATTCCCCCAGCCTGTTCAGCAAGAACATTAATCATGTCGGTAGGTCCTAGCCGCGCATCGCTCATTGTGTGAATTAGGCTCCTCGCGACCTTACCCATCTTCTTGTGTTGATGCATCTGACTCACCTTAGAAGGGGTTACTAACGGGTGATTGTGTGCCAGTTCCAGGCTGGTAATAAGCCAATGATCTTGTTTGGCTTTATAGCTTACGAACATCTTGACCTGGCAATTCGTGCGCGCAAAGCAATCCCGTCTTCTCCGCGCATACCCTATTTCGTCATCATCACTGTCATCGTTGCCTACGCGTGTCTCATTTTGCACTGGGTTTCTGCCCCTATGACACTCGTATAAGCGAGAGCATATCCTTTTCGATACGCTGCTTGTTCTTGTAGTTTTTATTCTAATGCCAAAACCAACCCTCAATGAATAAGCTCGAAAACATTCTCCAGCTTCTTCCAACGTTTGAAAGGTTCGTCCTAGATACGGATCACTAGCATCTACGGGGGTGCTGGAGCTCGATACGAAATCAGACATTGTGAAAAAGACCTATGTAGAAATAGAATACGCTTATTATCTCAAAATTATCTTGACGATTAGACCGATTTAGGATACCATATACATAATCTCAAAAGTGTCTCCTATTTTGCTAATTATATATTTACTGAACATAACAAATTAAAATTACTAAGATAAACGGTAGCAAGATCACAAACTTTACCTTGCTTGAGTGATGCTTGAACCAAAAGTGTGTTACTCCAAGAAAAGCTTGAAGGGTGCTGAAAATGGAAGCAAGTGAATCTGAAAGCCCCGCATAAATTTTGCTGAAAGAGCCGAGTAGGGATAGATTCTAGGATACCAGGGGACAGTTCTCGGGGCTCACGCCCGAGACTTTATAGGCGACCGAGGGGACAGGCCCTGACATGTGTCAGCCTAGAGATCGTCCGCCATACAGTATGGCGGACGCCTTTTTCCTGACACATGTCAGGAACAGAAAGGCGTCCGCGAGACAGTCTCGCGGACATGGGAGGAGGGCAAAAAGGTAAAACTCCCGTCCGCGAGACAGTATGGCGGACGGGGATCAAAAAGGCGCGATCTGGACCGTCCATCTTTCAGGATGGACGGTCAGATCGCGCTAGCAACTTAACTCCATTTGCTAGCGCTATCAATGGATCAGCTCCCATATATATATATATATATATATATATATATATATATATATATATCTTCTTCCAGATTTTGAACCCCAAATTCAAATTTTGATTTATGTTCATTTGGTTTGTTGAACCGTGATGTTTTGTTGCAAGTGATTGCAGTGAAAAAGCTCTGAAATTGATTGGGTGAGAAAGCTAAAGAACACGGTGATGGTGGGTTGTGATTGTGGTTGTGGCTGGTTGTGGGTGTGTGTGGGGGTGGGTGGTGTGGGAGCATGTGTGTGTGTTGTCTCTGTGCGTGTTGAAGCTAAAGAAGTGTAAAGGGATGATGGTGGTGGGGCTGTATGGTGAGATGAAGGGACGAGGACTGACATTTGAAGAATTACATTCCTAAGTGGACATTCTGGTCTTTTCATCTTTCAGTATTTTTGTTGATCAACTGACATAAGTGCTATTTGTTCCGCTTAATAGATACTCGTGTAATTTTACCCTAACCTCATAGTCATGGATGCAATTAACCCTATAGTTTTCTTAACTCTCAAAACCTTGTGCCATAAGCAATATTTTTTTTTCTTTTTATTTTGATGATATAGGTCTTTATTTGATGAATATCCGAGTTATAAATTATTCTTGATAAGTTTTTGTTGATTTTGTATTTATATCAAATCTATAATACGTATGTATAAATATAGGGTGAAAAAAGTATGTTTGTGAACATTATCAGAATTACTTTGATTCATTATTATTATCGATAACAACTTCACACAATTATTTTATAGTATTGATTTCAAAAGGACACACAGGTACACATGCATATGGATTTTTCAGATGAGGAGGTTTGATATTATCATATAAGTCTGTGTTAAAAATAAAAGTCCTTATTGTACTATTAAGATCAATAAAGGTCATGCCAGACAAAAATAAAAGAGAGCTTTGAAGTACACTATGATTTTATACAATGTATTTCACTGTGCAGAAAGAAAGAAGATGGATAATGAATGATACTGAAAATACTAAGTAATGATATTTTGAACTTAGTGGTGATACTTGCAGGAAAAAGTGGCAAAACTTTCAAAGTAAATGATAGAAATTTTTTGAAAAGATAATGGAAATCTAGGGTTACTAAATTTGTTGCCTGAGCAGTTCAGTTTTTATATATGTCCTGCTAGATCTCTTGAGTTCGCTTGATTCTTAGTTTTAAAGATGCAACATTTCAGTTCACAGCCCATTTCATCTTACAAACTTTGTTATACATTATTAATCATAATTTCTTCCCGTTAGACATTTTACTTACAATAATCCTCTTTGGGTTAATTTTTGAATTTTCGTTAATTCAAACTTTTTCTCAATTTCACTTCATAGCTATACTTATATATGTGACCAAAATATATTACAGGAAATTAGACAACTCCAATATATTCACTTGACATTAATTATCTCTAGCCACTTTTTTCATTTTTATTACTGTACAATTAAACTTGTAGTGTTTTAATGAGAGTTTGATACTTAAGACCAATTACAATGTCAGTGTACCTTCGATAACAAGATATAATGAAATAATTAAGATTTTTTTTAACAGCAACTTGATGTGACGAAAGAAATAAGGATGATAAATAGTAAAAAATATTTGTGATAATTGGCGTGAAAAATTCGGGTTTAAAAGTAAGACCATATTTTGTGCAATTAACTTTTTATACCTCTAGTCTTTAACTAGCAGTTAACAATGATTTGAGATTATAATTTAATTATAATAGTCGTATTGATTAATTTCAATTGTATTTTTTAACTAAGATTCAAAATATTTTTATTTCAAATACTATATAACGTGCAAAGCACGTAATTCTTACTAGTTGTAACAAAAATAGTTACACACTTTTGCAAGCTTAAGAATTTATTCTACAGTCTATGCAGTAATAAAAATAGCTTAAGAATATTTTTCAGCGTTGAGGAAACTATTCAGTCAGTCAATCGTGGATGGCATTATGCGATCAAATGATTATGTTAACCATAGATATTGATTTGCGTGTTAAATGGTCACGACTTAAAGTCATTTATGTAACTTTGTTCCCCCCCCCCCCCCCCCCCCCTCCCTTTTTCCATTCTTCAGTTAAATAGTTTTCAACATCAATCACCATCGGTAGCCAAGTGGCATTTTTAGTAGAGATGTCAAACGGGCCGGGCTTGGGCCGCCCGGCCCGGGCCCATCGGGCTTGAAGCGAAACCGGGCCAGGGCCGGGCAAGGGCCGCAGCCATCCGGGCCGGGCCGGGCCGGGCCAGGCCGACTGAGGAGAAATGCTAGGCCCGGTCCAGGCCCTGGCCCTAGGCCCAATTTCTAGGGCCGGCCCGGGCCCCTTTTTTTTTAATTTTTTTTTTAAAGTTTCTTGTTATTCAATTTTAAATTTCATCTTTAGGCATGTCCAATTTTCAAATTTTGACAAATCTAATTTTTATCATTTTATTTCATTATATGTAATATTCATATATATGTATGTATGTATGTATAGATATATTTATTTGTCTCTCATTTTATTTTTTGCTATATGTTAAATCTTTTCTTACTCTTCTTGGTGATCTTTATTAATAAAATCTGAACACATAACTAGTCGTTATATTGCTGTTAGGGGGTTAAAAGTAAAATTTTGGGGGAATATATCCGTTGGAGGAAAAGGGGGAGAGAAAGGGGGAAAAAACAAAAAAATTCAAACAGGTGGGGCCGGAACCGGGCCGGGCCGGGCTTTTCCCCAGAATTTTTCGGCCTGGTCCAAGCCCAGGCTCTAAGCCCAATTCCTCCGGGCCAGCCCTGTTCATGAACGGGCCGGCCCGGGCCGCGGGCCGCCCGGCCCGTTTGACATCTCTAATTTTTAGTCCTAAATCCCAAGGAGGCCACCATACCAACCTCCGCATCCACCACAATTATCTAACCAACCTAAAAATCAACCAACCAACAATCATCACCACCAATTTATAGTGTCACCGCTCATCACGATTACGACATCGTCATTATCCCACCACAAAGAAGCCTCCGCCACCACCCAAGCCTCGCCACCCATCACCACATATCACCTTCGTATCAAGGCCCCCATCCAAACCCGGTTGGACCCTCCACCCACAGGGCCTCTACGGCGGTAACGACATCACTATCTTTTACTGCGGTGATTATATTTCTATCCGTTTGCTGCACTGTCCGAATTATTACCAAATTTTTGCTCGTTTCGGTCCCTTTTCACTTACCTGACTCATAACCCTCCAAGCCACTCACTAGATTCCTCCAAATCCCATACAACAATCAAATGCCCAATTTAATTTACTTGTGTGCCGAGTTCCCCAGAAGGTAAACGACGAACCCAGGAGAGACGGAGGCTCATCGCCAGCAATTATCCAAATAGTCGATGGCATAACCATCCTCAGATGCATGGAGATCTACGAATTCAACAATTTGATTGCCATAGATTACGAAATCAGGGAGTAGGGATCAAAACCATATCAAATCCTAAAAAAATGTTTGAAACCAATGTAAATCTGACGAATTAAGGTTAAGGGAGATGATTTCAACCACATCCAATTAGCGGAAGTTAAATCAATTCTGATAATGGATCCTTAGGTCCATTTTGACTCAAAATCAGGATTAGGGAAGATGGATGGGAAAAGTGAGAACATAAATAAAAACAAAATGACTTAAAGTTCTTAATTTTGTCCCTCACTTCAGTCTCATGTCGAGTGGCATTTTGCGACTCAACAGGCAAATTGATAACGCAGCTTACGGAAGGACATGATTGGCAAAATTAAAGAGGCCCATGAATTACTCAAAGTGGACATACATTAGACGGAGAAGAGGCGATGAGGAAGACCTGCCACACCAACCTTTCCTATATAATGGCCACTATATAACTGGCAGTCCTTTGTGAGTGCGGCACGCACCATCATCGATCCCAAAGCGACGACTTTATAGAAGTTTAGTGACCAAAGTAAAATTCATCTCACAATTCAATAACGGATGTATACTTGTATCTTTGGCATTCCACGTTCCTTTTCCTCTAAGCAATATTCACCGGCTACGGTTGGAATTGATGCACATCATTTGGTCAGCCAAGTTGTCATATCTAAGGGTGTCAAAACACAAACAACAAAATGGAGTACGAACAAATTGACTAATAAATTACACGTCTCTTGTTTTATATAAATTTACAGTTCTTCACGTCGCTCGGTTACAATTTTCAGATCTCACCAATCACGCTAATACTTTGTTTAATATAATTTTTTCTATTTTCGTTATCATATTTCTAAGTATGTAAAAAAAGACTATATTTTGTAATTTATATAATAGCTTTGTATTTTTTTGTTAGAAAATTTAAGTTTAATATGCAAATAAAGCTGTGTGTAGATATCAAAATCCAAATACCACCTCTCAATCTTTGCATAAACCACACCATGCAGTAACGGAGGCAGCAGGGGCACGTGCCCACCTGCTGCCTCCTTCTCCCTCGTTTAGAGTACCCAGCAATGGTGCCCGGCCTTGCCGCCTACATGGATGAATCCACCGGCCACTGCATCCACCTTCACTTAGGTTCTGCGCAGTCCACCCCCGCTGCTCAATACATCATCGGCCGCCGGCAAACTCCAATGTGATCTCTCTATCTCCATTCATCTCAACCCATTATCCAATCTTTCCCTGTCCACCTATGTTTTCCTTATCTTCGCCTTAGTTTTTCAGCTTTTCTAGATATATGTATATAGATTTCGGAAAGGGGAGATGACAGAGAAGAAAGACCCAAATAGATTTAAGATGGGTTACCCATCCTATGGTTTGTTTTGTGGTCAAATTGACTATGATGCCAATGCTATAATTAGAAGTTAACCATGATAAAGAGCCTTGAAAAACATCTGAATCTTTATAATGTGTTTTTACAAATATATTGGTATCTCAAATATAATGATGGATTGAATAAAATTGATATTTGTTAGTATGTGAATTCATAGTAGTCTTGGAAGATTAAGCTCCATTATGCTAGAAGAAAAATGTTGTTTTTTCCTTGTAAGTTCTTTAACCCATATGTCGAAAAGGCCTTTACAACAAGTGACAAAGATGGAAAAATAAATTAACATAAAAAAATTGAGGATTCAGCCACGAGCTCAAAATGGCTCTATAAAATCGCTACTAATTGCAAAAAACATTCTACTTGTACCCATTTGACCATATCCATATGGGGGTTCTAGCGAGCAATTACATTTTCATCATTCGAGTTTAATTTCTGTTGAGTGCTCCCCTCGTGCAACGTTTCTCGCTCTGCCACTGACACCATGACCTTTGTTTCTCATATGTACATATACTTCGACACCGAAAACTTTCCTACCAGTGACCCCCCCCCCCCCCCTCCCTTTCATTTTTTCCTATCTTCGCACAATCCCCTTCTAGATGCAACACCATTCCATGTAAGTGGAGGATGTATCCTCTTTAATTAGGCCTGATGTCGTTTTTATCAACACACGTGTCTCAAAACTATCATATGATCTAACTTTTCTAGAAAAACTACCAAATAAACTTCTTTAGGGTGTTCGACCAAGTAAAATTTTACAAAAACATAAAAAAAGAAATGCACATATTTTTTATGAACAAAAAACATGAAAAATGCACGTATAAGAGCAAACTATTGGATTATTAGCGCTGTATTTATGCAAATTATTATGCACTATAAATAGCTTAATAGACTTACAGAACAATGCCAAGGTAAGCACTCCTGTAAACACATCAGAATTACATGGAATTTGACGGTAAACATTTATAGTAAGCTAGTACTACAACATAATGTACCCCAAAAAATTGGCCTACTATGCGGAAATCTTACTAGATGGAGCTAACCTAAGGATAAACACTACCAAAATGGGCTTCCCAGGTACCGGTGTGGGCGTATATGTACCAGCATATGTGTCAAATACCTCAAGAGCCTATTTGTGGTTTATTCTAAGAATTTTTTTTTTCTATTAAAACGAAAATAATTTTCAAAGGCAGTTTAAATTGATTTTTTGCATAATTTTGTAAAAGTTGCAAAAACTCTTATTGAACGTCGTGAAAGTTGTTTGGGTAAAAACTATTGAAAACGATTTTTATGTGAGAAAATGACCAACAAGGGCATTAAAGTGATCAACTTTTTTTTATTGATTTAGATGAAAATTGGTGATAATTTTTGAAATTTTGGTACATCTCATCTGTTTTATCAGAGATATTTTTCGGATTAGGGACAGGTAATGTCCCGAAATTTTGAAAAAAATCTTAAAATATTAAGGGGTGAATAGGCCAATTCTGGACAAACTGTCCAATTAGTTGACTTTTTCTCAATTTGCGATTATAACCAAATATTTTGCCCTATCAGAGATGATAGACTCCAATCAGTCATATTTACCATTTCTGTCAGCCCCAGACCTCTATAAATCGATCCCTTGGGCTACAGAATTAAAGAAACATTTTCCTGGTCTTCATCTTCAAAAGTTTAGGGCCTTTCTGTAAGAGAAAATTATGCCAAAAACCCTAGAAATAGAGAAAAATCCTAGAAATCCCAACTTCTCGAATCTAGGACACTCTCGAACTTTGAGCTGCCATAACTTGCTCATGCGACACGTGATTTAGGCAATTCAAAAGCCTAAGTCGTGTATCTTGTTGAGAGTTACAACTTTTACACAACGTTGAATCCATTCAATGTTATCTTCTGGCTCGAAATAGAGTTTTTATAGTCGGACAGATTCCGTTTTCTAGGTTTTCATTGTCCAAATTTAATCTGCTCAATCGATGTCCAATTTAGGCAAATCAAAAGCCTAAATAGTGTATATTTTTCGAGCTACAACTTTATAGAAGCAGTCCAATCCGTTTGAGGTTGCATTAAGACCCAAAATAGCGATTTTCTAGTTTGGTAAATTACTTTTCTTGATTTTCGATGTCAAATCGATTCTCGGACCAAGCCATTGGGCAATCCTGACCAAGGTATGATTCTATAAATTAGATGAGTCTAAACTGTTTCTTCCTCCCCACAAACGGATCTCGGTTAAAAACATATAAGATTAAAATCAAAGTCTTATTTATTTAGAATTCTGAACAAATGGAAGAGTAGTCAATTAGAGTTCTAAGTCTCTTCAGGTGAGATAATTTATTGTAGCTGCAGGTGTTTTGGGGGACAATACCTGAATCCCAAAAGCTTCTTGTTTTAATATATCTATACAGATATCCAGCACAGGTATCACTGGCATGTGTTGCCAACCGTCCTTTTCTAAGCCGATAGACAATCTCCTCCTCTTATTCAAACAAGGCGCAAAAATGTGAAGAGCTGTAGGGGCTTGGGTTTTTTAGGAAAGCCATAATATGCGTTCCCCAAGCAATTCTTGGCCTTTACCAAGTAAAGGATATCAATTTGTGTCTGACTGAATGAAGCTTAACTCGCCTTGGTATCTCTTTCCTAATTTTTTGGTGTAAGCTCTCCTCTCATTTTTGTGAAAGATATTGCAGTCCTGTTTTTCTCATCTTGTACAGTGATGCATATCTGATTATATAAGAGCAGTCCTATTTTCTGATCTCTCACGCACTTGGTCCTCATTTGATCTTTGTGAAAGATGGATTGATGAGTGGCCGACTCCGAAGAGATAAAAAAAACATACGAAGTATACCACAAGTGGCTTAGATCTCCACTCTTTCTAAACTTTCAATTAACATTAAAGCGTGATTTTGCTCCACATCAATTTTTTTTTTGTCTTGGTCTGAGATATTAAAACGGAGATGAGAGATGCTTATTTATTATTATTATTTTTGGAATATTGAGAACTATATTACATCAAAATAAGTAGTACAAACGTTAGGTACAACACTAAAACTAAAAACTAAACAAAAGAACGACAGTGGTTGACAGAACCAACCATAAACAACTGAAAGAAAACAAAGAAAAGGCAGAGTTGATTGAGGTGTCAAAAATCGGGGAGTTGAGCTCTAGTATCCGAAGCGTCAGTTGAGGCAAAAGGAACAATAGCCTGTACATGATCAAACCACTGCTGTTGAAAGCCAATACTGTAACATAAACCAAAAGTAGCCAAAGCTAAGGCTAGATTTAGAACTCGTTCTGTACCCCTCCCGATGTGCACTGAGTGCAAAAATCTGTGACTGACTGCCTAAGCAAACAGTAAAGCAAACACAGTAAACGCTGTGTAAACCCACAAGGTTGGAGATCACTGGCTGGAGGCTGTGCAATGGCAAGTGCAGGGTCAAGCAATATAATAATATGAGAACAAGGCAGAGACGATAACCACTAAAAACCCAAAGTAAGTACATATGAGCCGATGTGTGTCATGTCAGGCGAGAAAAAGGACACATGAACTGATTGGCACCCAGCATATATTAAACAGCACTAAACCCACACCCCCTGTGTTTCTGTGGTCCCCACAACACAAGTAATTGGCGTAGCCTTCATAAGACAGGAGCACTGGGAGAAGAAAAGAAGAAGGAGAGGAGGGGAGAAATGCGTAAACTTGAAGATTGGATTAGGTATTAGTTTACGCTGGGGTCTAGGAACTAAGGATTTGGTAAGCCTAGACTGGTAAATAGCAGAACCGCGAAGGTCCTAAAGAGACCGTTTAAATTCTTGCAGTTACCAATATCCTCACTTTTGATTTGAATAGGGTTCCCCTTTCTACCCCTGATTTACCACTGTCTCAGAGTCCGACTTATAATAAAAATTCCTTTTCGGCCTTTCCTTCTGGACCAATCCTTGTGCATAAAAGCCCCATTCCTTGTTCATGTTTAACCTCTCATTCCATTACTATGGTCATTCAATCTTCTTTCGATAATAAGAGGCTTCGGGCGAGTATTGGGTTAGTTTGTTATTCAAATACCTCTAGATGTGGCTCTGCAGCTTTCTCCACCCCCTCTTCTGACATTTATACAGCTTTAACTCATGGTCTTCAAATTGCATCTTCATGGGCATTTATTTAAACGGAATTTTTTACATATCAAAGTGCTAACGGATTTTTCTTTCATCCTTAAACAGATGTTGGACACTGATGACATTCTAAATACGGTGGCACCCATCATCTATGACTTTTGTAATACTGTAATGGAATATCATCACTTTAGTATTGACTGGGCAGCTCCACATCTTCAGAAGGAAGCTTACTTCCTTGTTACCTTTGCTTGTCAGGTCCGAACTACGGTCTATCAAGATTGAGTCGATGAACATGTGCAGCGCTAGCATACTTTTTGTTTTGTTTTGTTTGTGATGTGTCATTCATAGATATGTGGTGTACACTAGTTTATTGGTGGTTTTCGTTGTTTCCTGATTTGTACCTACCTGTCTGTAAGGCTCTAAGGCTGGATTCCTCTTTAATTTTTCTATGCAATTCTCCTATTAACCCAAAAAAAAAAAATTTCCCTAGGATCAGAGAGATGCTTATACCTTTTCTTTTTGAATGAAAAATGAATGTTTTGTGAACTGTGTTTTTGTTTTTTTTTTTTTTTTTACGAGTCAAGCTTTCTTTCAAGTAATCCAGTATTAAGCTACAAATACTTGTGCACATAGGTCATTCATTACTCGTCAAACTATATGATCATCCATAACCAGGAAAGTCCATTATTACAACCACCACAGCCTAAATGGCATGTGAATGAAAGACAAACATGACACAAGACAATACCCCAAACCCTGGGCAAGCAACTTCCCAGATATAATTACATACATATCCTAGTATCAAGTAACATGCCTGTTTTTGACATGCAGTATCCACACAGGTTCCAACAAACTTCTTACCGGTAAGAACAGCAAACGAGATTCAATCACAAACACTAGAACTAACCCATTAGATTCACGCACAAACTCCTTCACCGGTGAACATAGGAGAGGAGGTTTGACCTGCGTTTGGGCACTTTCACCAGTGAACAGTGACTTTTCAGACGAAAAACATGATGTTTTGCAGCTCGGGGTGAAGCTTATAGAACCTCTCATCAAATGAAGCAGCAGATGAAGATGATGTTGTAACAGAAGATGAAGATGCCGATGATGCCGAAACTGGAGACTGTAACTCCATCACCACCTCTTGGAACAAGCGTCCCCTGTATGCAACAAGATCAGCATAGTAGACTGGCGGGGCAAGGGAGACAGGCTTGGTGCATCGAGCAAAGGTGAAGCACAAGTTATATATCAACTTCTGCAGCTGGTCAGAAGTAAAGCCATGATCGTCATAGAGAACATAGTAGTGTGTTGGCTTGCTTGTCCCAAGGCCTCCATAATGGCTGCAAAGATAAAAGTCAAACTCGAAGGGGTGCACGATAATTGTGTCTACCACGGTCCCTGGAGGCACATTGCCTGATGAACCTCCATCCCTCTCATTCTCAAGAAATAGACGAGTCTGGTGACGCTTCTGAGCTACAACAAGGGTGATTCTTGGACGGTAGTGTTCCTCATAAATGGCCTTTTTCATATCGAGCAACTCTTCATTCAAAACCATGTCAAACTGGCCCTCGCTGACACCGTCGCGAAAAACCACAATTTCCTTAGGCTTTACTTTGTTAAAGCGAGCATAGGTATTGATCAGATCCAGACACATCGTCCCAAAACTCAAAATCTTCTCTTTGCGATGGTCCTGGGGACAAACCCGTGCAGCATATCGATTTGCAGCAGGCCAATTAACCGTTGCCACAACTGCTGCTATCGACGGACATGTCTTGTTCTGCGATGCAGGGTGATTGACATCAGCGCCAATAAACATGACATGATCTTCACCCTCAAAACGAGGAAGCCGCTCTATGAGCTCCGCATTGCTGCCTCCAAGTTTGGCATTAAGCTTAAGACCAAGGTTCGCAAGATACTGATCATTTGCTTTGTTCGCATGGCTGGACAAGCAACACTGAGTCACCACCCCGATTTGGGTCTCAGAAACCCACTTAAGATACTTGTAGCCATAGTGTTTTGCAGCCATCACACATACAATAATTTGTAGTCGGCCCTGACTTTTCCTGCTAGCCTCCTTGATCACGCCTTCGAGAAGTCGACCGAGCCTATTGACATCAGAGAACTCATGCATATTGGTGAAACGACAAACAAGAGGCTCCTCTATGCGTATCCCCAGATTCTTCAAACGGCCTCTCAGATTCCAAATAAAGTTATCTGGGTTCAGCTTATTATAGCGATCAAATGAGCTGAAATCAATCAAAGCCCACCGGTCAATTGGTCTGCCTTCCACCACAGATTTACCAACGAGGTTCCATTGACATTTGTCCTTGTCCACTCTCACAACATTCATGTTGCCTGCTGGAGTACCAAGCTTCAAATCAGGTGGAGCAATGACACGACTGACAATTTGTGTCATGTTCTCATTGACTTCAATACCAAAACTTTGAATGACGTCTCCGCTGTAAGCAAATGAATCATGAATAAGTATGCTGAAAGAAACAAAAGGAAAAGAGTTGCTAGCTAGTGACAGCTCAGTTAAAGTTGTGATGCATGTCGTAACTCGTATTAGAGTTGCAACTTAACTGCCCACCATCAGAAATTTTTGGTTATCCTCTGCTCCTAATCAGTAACACCCGATAGTTCCTCAAGTAACAGACACCTTCACTACATACAATGCGCCGGGCACAAACAGTTTCATAAGTTCGGAATCAGGACTAACCCACTTACTACATGTGAACAGTTTCAGAAGTTCGGGATGAAGACTAACCCACTCCCTGTACGTGACTACACTGAAAAAACTCTTTTCAAGCTAGTATTATATCTTGGGGGGGAGAGAGAGAGGTAGAGAGGGAGAGGGAGAGGGGGAGAGAGATAGAGGTCATGCAAATACTAAGAGACAGACAATCATTAGGCTCGTAATGCAACTAAGAAAAGCAGGTACGAAGTTACGATTGATACTAATATTACGTACCCACAAGGTCCATCTTCAGCTTTCAGCATCTCACAGATGGCATTCTTTCTCTCCCTTGGCGGAGGGAGTGAGATATTCTTCAACAAAAGGCCAGCATTTTTATCCAGTTGCTCTTTATCATACCTTTGACCCTCTGCCAAAATGCAAAATTCCATTGGTACGTAGTTGATTCTTTTGTTCTTCCCCAAATCTAGACAGGGAATATCCTTATACATAATTTCCTGACCATATTTCTCCCTGAAATAATTGACTAGACCAACTTCCGTTGGGGGTTTCTTGCCATCTATATCTTCAAGGATGAATGACAGATCCTGCGTGTTTCGATCAGTTAACCCTGCTACAGTGTACTTTTGTTTGGTAACACGGTGAGTTACCGTAACTTTCAGTCCTTTTAATACACCGGTCACTTGTGTTCTGAACCTTCTAACATCATTTACACCATTGAATCCCCTAACATGCTCCTTAAGGAAGTCGATAACTGGCAATCGCTTTCGAAATGCCAAAACTGAGTAGTCCAAACACAGGACTAGTCCCTGGGAGGTGGGCTTTATGCTTTGCTGGAAGCCTCTAAAAGCTGCAACACCACACCGCAGGTCATCTTGTCTTCTGTACTCCCTCGAGTAAGAGCTTCTACCAACAGAGATCCGATGCCTAGATGGATGTTCTTTCAGTACCAAATCCATACCCTGTAGTATATCACGCGGAATGTGTATGAGGTTTCCACTTAAGTAATCCCTCAGCTTGGAGAGCTTTAGCTCATTTACGAACTTAATAGTAAACGTGTAAGAGCGACTCTTCGTGCCTTCCCCATCAGACAACTCCACATCAAATTTTCCAGTCGGCAGAGTTTCTGCACTGAAAATGTTCTTCTCGCCATCATATGCAGTCATCTGCATAGAAAACTTGTTAGAAGAATCAGAGAATAACTTCTCCCTGATTAACCGCAAATCACCTTTTGGGATTGATTTGTTCACAAACCGACTCTTGGAAGAAATTTCTGGCTTAATATCCACATCATAGTGCATTATAGTAGTCTCTGGATCGAATGAAACAGGGAAATGGTTAACAAGAAGCCTGGACGACTTGACAGCGAGTGTGCCCCCTCTATCAGGCCGTTTTATGGGCAGAATCTTGCTCTCATCTGAAATCTTTACTGATGAAATATCTGAAATGACAAGGTCCGACATAAAAGCAAGCTCATTAGGGCCGACAAAATACACACAATCGTGACAACAACTTCTTTTGCTATTTAAAACATATGATTGGCAAAGAGAAGAAAATGCAGAAATGCTATTCAATACATTTATGGTGCATCACGAATGACACAAACCTAAAAATCACAAAAGAAGCAACTCAAAATTCAACAAATAATTTTACTAAAGCCGCACTGCAAGAAACAAAAAAATATATATTCTTGTTTCCTTTTCTTTACTTGGTTTATCTTTTTCCTATTTCTTGTGCTAAAGCCATGGAATTGTACACAAACCCTTTCTGCAACATATTAAGAACCTTAATGGCCAAGGGATAACAGGGACCATTAGGTCATATTGAAGACCCGCCTCATTATGCAATTGCAAAAAGGTTTATCGCCCGCAATTGACTGCTAGCATTCAAACCGTACCCTGCAGAACACTACATTGTCCAGAGCACCATTTCTTTATATTTTTTACATGATCAACTATTTTGGTTAGGAATTATATTTTTTACCATTCTTGACTTGGGAGTTTGAACCTTGGGTACCGCACGGAGGAGAAATACTCCTCTGAATGTACCAGGCCGATGTGTGGGATGCGCCCTTAAGATCGTCACGGGAGGGGAACTAGTCTCAGTTGATGCAAAAGCAAGCCTGATAATACCCCTTACCGTCCAACCAAAAAAAGAAAAAAAAAATTGCAAAAGAAAGCCTACCCAATGATGCCCAATGATGCAATTGCAAAAAGGCTTTTCGCCTGTAGTTAATTGCTGGCATTCAAACCCTACACTGCAGAACACTTCATGGTCAAGAGCACCATTTCTTTCTATATTATTTGCATGATCAACTATTTTGCTTACTTATTCCCCCCCCCCCAAAAAAAAAGAAAAAAAAAATTAAGCACAAAATAAAATATGATACTTAAATGGGCAGATACAAATCAAATATGAGTACTGGCATCATACCAAGATTCCAAAGAACGCTTAAGACAACAGAGTAGTTAATAACGATTGCTGCTTTCCCATGCTTCCCCAATCAACAAGTAGCAAATTGCAATACACAAAGCAAATCTAAAGTATACTCACTCCTAAATACCACGCTTGGAAAACAAAATCAGAACATCCACGGGTTTAGGCTGCGGAAACAGTTAGAAACCCAAAAAATTGAAATTATACACCAAAAAAAAGTGGGATGCATAAATTAAAATCAAAGACTGCTAAACCAGCACCTTTTCAAGTAGAGATGCGGAAGCTAAAATAAAACCATCAACCAAAAGTTGACATCAAACATAAGTCAAATCCAGAACCACCATATTAGGCCACACCTTAATTTGCTAAATCCCCACGCCATTTAGAAAAAAAAGCAAACAGGGTGCAGATTTCTTAAACTAAAAGAAAAAAAGGATGTTCTTCAATTCAAGCGGTAATGACGTACAGAAAGCAGTTAAGAGTTAGATATCCATATACCAGGAAGAGTTTCAGGCGGCCTGCGGGTGGGATCAGCGCTGACCCACGCCCTTGCACCACCAACTGGGCCCCCTCTTGCACCAAACTGGGGGTTTGGCCCAGGAGGCCCCCAAGCCTGGTGCTCCCTGGGTGGCCCCCCACCAACCGGCCGAGCCGGTGTCACATTAGTAGCTCCAGGGGTCGGAACCCAGGAACCCCCTCTTCCTCTGCCACCAGCAGCAGCGCGATCATACTGACCACCACGGCCACGGCCCCGGCCGCGGCCAGAACCGCCAGCCCCACGGTTGTAGTTGGTTCTGTCCATTAATTCTTCTCAGGAAAACGAACTCAAAGATCTAGAAATTCAACAAGCAAGAAAGAGAGCGAGAGAGAGAGAGAGAGATGATGGAGGAGAGTGGGCCGCGGAGTGGTATTTATGTGGGATGATGGGGGGGGGGGGGGGGGGGCTAAGAGGGTTTCGTGGGATGCGGAAATGACGAGAGTGGGGTTTACGTAGTGAGGGAAGGGGTTTCGGGGTTGGAGCAGAGTTGGTTAAATGTCTTGTTTCATCGATGATGAAATTGGAGGGAGCGAGGAAAGTGAGGGAGTGCGCGTAGCAGTGACGGAGCAATTCAAGGCCAGGGGAATGTAATGTAATATATTGTAATGGGTAATGGGCAGGCAGGTGGCTCGTATTCTCTCATTAAATTAAATTAATGATGACTTTTTTGGCTTTATTTATGATTTGTTTCGTACGAGAGCCTCCTGTCCTGATGACCTTTGCTTTCGGTTTCTTTTGGACGTCATGCTCAAGGCTCATTGCCCCTGTGTGGACTTGAGCTCTGACTCCAGAATGACTTCTTCCAACCCGCCTAGAAACTTCTAGGTTGGTCTAGAGCTTAGAAAGGGCAAATAGGGAAATACTCGAGAATGACTTCTTTTTTTTTCTTCCTTTCCTTCCTTCCCAAGAATTCAACTGTTTCACTCGCATAGAAGCTTTCTAGGTTGGTCTAGACACCTTAAGAAAGAAGGGCAAAAAGGAAAATGCTGAGAAAGAAGACAGCTATGACGAGGAAAGCATGCGGAAAAGGCCAGAGGTTCATTGCCCGCTACTTTACCGGTGTTTATCAAATCATTTTGTTACAATCCCCACGGCTTACTACTCAATTTCAACTATGACAAGACCTTCGACGCTTGAAAGCGCAGATGGATGCCGCATGAAATGACATGGGGATGTTGGACTTGGCGTCTTTAAACAAAAAGAATGAATCCTAAAAGGAGGGTACAGGCACCCAACTTTCGTAATCAATTTTAATTAAATAATTATTGAGCTATTTAATTATTTTTAAGCTTATTATTGGCTAATTATGTGTTAAATTTAATTTTTGACGCCCATACCTCAGTAAATAGGGCCTTTTGACTATATTTTTGGATTCAGTTTTTTTTTTCTTTTCCGTAAAGCTTTTATGCCATTTCTCTCTCAAAAGTGGTATATCATCTTTTAAAGGAATCATAACTCATTTTTATATACTTTCAAACCACATGCATCGTGGGTCCTTTACAAAGTATTCTCGAATCTTCTACGCAGACATAGACTCGGGAGGTGATCATATTGCTTTCGAGGACGAGTTTACTATAATGTTATAGAATAGTTCCTTTCACCTGATCGTATTTTTAATATAAAATTTGCTAAAATATAGTCTTTTTAGTTCAAATCTAAGACCGAAATGTAAGTCGCTTCCTGTAGGGTCCAAGTCGAAATATAGTGGTTTTGATTCTGGTTAGTCCGACTGAATGCGTAGGTGACTCGATGCCTGATGTTGAGTTCAAACCAATAATATAGAATTAAATTTAGGGTTTCCTTTATGCATATTTATGTGTTATGTGCTACAAATGCCAAAAACCATTATAAATGAAGTAAAGACCGAAAAATTATGGCAGGTGTCTTACACATTTCCGCTATATAACTTAGTCCCCCCATTCTTTTTTTTTAACAGATTAGTAGTCTTTTGGACATTTTTAGAGTCATTTTTAGTCTTTTCTTATTCTCCTATTTTTTCGGGGGTCTTAGGGATTTGTTTGAGGCGGTTCGCTACAATGGTGACTCTGCTGGGAAATAAACTGAGAGGACTAGACTTGAAAAATTTTCTACTGTTCTTTGGCTTTTTTACTTCCTTTGTGATGTATAACATGTACACTGTGCTACAACTGTGTTAATTGTGCTCTTATTTCATGTCTTACGCACGTGCACATTTGTCCCTAACCCATGCATTCGAGGACAATGGTTGAAACTCCTTGAACTTTCTTGTTGCAAGGCGAATTTGACTATAATCTCAGCTCCAAGGCCTCGTGCTGAAGGTTTCACTGTTGTTTGACATATTAAATGACTTGTACACGTACTGGTGATCACCTATTATTAATTTCCAGAGTTACGGGTGAGAGGTATACAGTACAAATCGAGCCGAGAGAGTGACCTTACACAGCATTGAGAGAGAAACCACATACCTGGACCATTTCAGTATTCCATCTTTTTTTTGGAGAATGCCTGTCCTAGAATATGGCATATTGACAGAGAAACCAGTCAATATTTTGTAAGCTAGATGGTGATCTCGAAAAAAGAGAAGACTCTGACTAACCGTCATTATTACGTGCCTCCTAACTAGATGGTTAGTCAGTAAGTGTTATACTTGTAAATTCAAATTGGATGGCTTATGCCTTAAACCCTAAACGCATTGTCCAACTGATCGGTTAACCCACTGGGTAACCGAATGGTTAGTCAAGAATCTGACATTCTCAAAAAATTTCTAGTCGAAAACCCCAGACCCACTGACGCACTAGCTAGTTAACCTATCAGGTTACTGGACAGTTCGTCAGAACTTTAACTGTCCAGAATTGTATAGATTTCCAAACCCTAAACCTTATGACCAACTGATTGGTTAACCCACTGGGTAACCGGACGGTTAGTCAGCATCATGGCCTCTCCATAATTTTTCAAAAATTCGTAGATAAATCCACAGACCAACCAGCCAATTAACATGGTAACCCACTGGGTTATCAGATGGTTAGTCACATGCCCTGCCAATGGCGGAACCACGTGGGAACTAGGGGGGCTAGTGCTCCCCTAGAAAATTTAAAATTTCTTTTTTTTTTTTTGCAATTGCACCCCACTTTTCAGTTCTCTCTCCCCAAGACCCCGTCCCCGTCCCTGTCTCTCAACTCTCTCCCTGTCTCTCTCTCTCTCTCTATATGTGTCTTACCCAGTCACCTAGATGGGCAACGGCTAGACTAGACGGCCGTGACCCACTGACCCATGAGTCATGAGCCCATGATGGAGTTGACGGCCACTGGCCGAGCACGAGTAGATTCAGATCTGGACTGTAGACGACCTCACCGAGTAACCAAGCACCAAGACACCAATGGGCGACGACGGCAACGGCCAATGGGTGACGCATGGCTGGCCAAAATGAACGTTCAGACTTCGGGTCTGGAACATTTCTCAAGTTGTGCAGCTGGCGGTTATGGAGGTGACGTCGCGATGGGGACAACTAAGGACTCTGCCAGTGTTTGCAAGTTGCAACCTCTGCTCTATTCTGCCGGGCAGGCGTTGGAGGCAACGACGACTTCCAGTGATGGCATCAATAGTGAACAACAATAGCCTTAATTTCTTGAATTTGAGGTAAGCTTTTCTCTGCTTGGCTAATTTTAAGCAATCTGATTCTAATTTAATTCTAAAAATTCGTATTTACATTCTAGTTTAATTTCAGTAATTGATTCTATAGAAATTCGAAAAACATGTTTCGTTAATTTGCTTTGCTAATTCTTAATTGGTGCTTATTTAGCTTTGTTGGAAGAGTCTGCCTTGATTACATTGCAGAAATTATTGGTTATTTGGTGGAACACTTAATTATTTGGTTTAATTTGCTTTGCTCATTCTTAACTGGCTAATTGCTTTTCTAATTCATAATTTGGGGCATAAATAGTTTATAATTGTGTTGGAATGTGACGTTAAGCTTGAGCTTGTTTGGCTATTTAGGTTTAAATTTGGGAGGTTGAAAATGTACTGTTTGTTGGAATTTGATGTTGTGTTGAGATTGGGAGGTGGAGTTTGAGCTCGAGAGGTTGATCTTGGAATGTGATTTAGTTTTGAAATTGGAAGGTTGATCTCGAGCTTGAGATTTATAGTTATTTAACTATGTGAATTTCTATTAAGAACTTGAGATATTGAGATTTTTATTCCAATGTGTGTGTTTTTTTTTCATAATGAAAAAGTTTTTTTAGAACGAAAGAAAAATTGGCAGAATCCTCGCAGTCTAATCAGAATGAGTGTGGTAATCAAGATAGTCTTCAATTCTAACATTAATGGACAAGGCCCCTATTGTGCATCGGGATGTTGATTCCGAACATTCAAGCAGAATTTGTGATGAGTTCAACTCTGATGAGCTTATTGCGGATCTTAGGTTGCGTCTGAATATTATGGATTATAGTCCTAATATTTGAGATAAAGTTCGCCGAGCGTATTAGTTGAAAGGTCCTTGCCAACTTCGTGACCACAATTGTCCATGCATAAAACTCGGGAAACAATCTTGTCATTTTGTTTTTTCTTGGTTTGATAGTCATACGAGTTGGTTGGAGTACAACGTAGCAAAAGATGAAGCATATTGCTTATGTTGCTACTTATTCAAATGTGCTCATAGGGAGCAAGGGGATGGTGGTACTTTTGTTAGCCATGGTTTTAATTATTGGAAAAAGAGGAAATATTTTGAAAAACATGTTGGAGAAGTCGATAGTGCACACAACCTTGCTTTAAGCAAGTGTCAAGCCTTTGATAACCCAAAGCAGAGTATTGAAGTAGTTTTGTCTAAGCAAAGAGATGAAACTAAGGTTCAATACCGTACTCGCTTGACTGCATCAAATAATGTCATCTAGTTGCTTGTCTTTCCGTGGGCATGATGAATCTAACGAATTTGAGAATCAGAAAATTTTTTAGAACTTTTAGAAATCCTTGCGGATCATAATGAGAGTGTGAAAAAAATCACGTTGTCAAATGCTCCTCAGAATCTCAAATTGACATCACTAAAAGTTTAGAAAGAAATTGTTAGTGTCATTGCTGGAGAAATAAGAGATGCAATTGTTGGAGACATAGAGACTGAATTATTTTTCATTTTAGTTGACTAGTGTCGTGATGTGTCAGTCAAAGAACAAATGGGAGTTGTCTTAAGATATGTGGACAAAAGAGGACGTGTCATTAAACATTTTATTAGTATTGTCCATGTTGCTAATAACGTTGCCTTATTACTGAAGAACGCGATTGATAGTTTGTTTTCAATGCATGAATCAAGTATTTCAAGAGTTTGTAGCAAGGATATAACAGAGCAAGCAATATTCAAGGTGAATTCAATGGTCTTAAAACTTTAATTCAAAGGGAGAATGAAAGTGCTTATTATATTCATTGTTTTGCTCATTAACTTCAGCTAATGCTTGTAGCCATTGCGAAAAAACCATTCTCAAATTTCATTACTCTTTAATTTGGTTACTAAGCTACTAAACACAGTGGGTCTCATGCAAATGAAGAGACGCTCTTTGAGAAATGAAGCTGTTAGACTTGTTCATGCCCTTGAGAGTGGTGATATCGCTAGTGGTCTGGATTTAAATCAGAAAACTAGCATCAAAAGAGCAGGAGAGACCAGTTGGGGATCACATTATGGTGCATTATTGAATTTGATTCATATGTTTGCTTTAGTGATAAACGTGCTTAATAAGGTTGTTGACGATGCTACAGATTATGATAAGTGAGGTCAATCGTTGAGCCTTTTGAATTCCGTGCCAACATGATTTTGCCTTGAACATGCATTTGATGAAAATCATTCTGAGGATGACGTATGAACTTTCACAAGCATTGCAAAAGAAAGACCAAACATTGTGAATGCATGAACTTTGTAAGAATAACAAAACAATAATTGCAGAGCTTGAAAGATGATGGGTGGGAAGACTTGTTGGAAAAGGTTAATTTTATGTAAAATACAAAATTAAAGTATTGGACATGAGTGTGGCGTTTGTAGCCTAGGGGAGGCAAAAACGTAACGCTGAAGAAAGAACAAATCTTTACTTCTGTTGATACTTTGCAAATCAGTGAGTTGAATAATCGTTTCAATTAGGTAATTACAGAGTTGCTTATTTGTATGGCATGTCTCGATTCAAGTGATGATTTTTTTTGCTTTTGATAAGCAAAAATTGATACGCCTTGCACAGTTTTATCCATATAACTTTTCTCCAATAGAGTTTAAGATACTTGAAAGTTAGCTCGAGACTTATATTATGGATGTGCGGTCCTGTGAAGAACCTTATGATATAAAGGGATTTGGTGAACTTGTTATGAAGTTAGTTGAGTTGAAAAAGGATGTGATATATCCTTTGGTGTATTTGCTTATGAAATTGGTCTTACTCTTACCTGTTGCAACTGCTACTATGGAAATAGCTTTCTCTATAATGAAGATGATAAAGACTCGACTTCGAAATCATATGGGAGATGAATGGATGAATGATAGTTTAATTTGCTACTTTGAGAAAAATGTCTTCAAAACTATTGGGAATGAGACTATTATCAAGCGCTACCAATCTTCGGGGCCTCATCGAGTAGTAATTTAGTATTTTTGTTTGTAAACACTTAAATATCTAATTCGTATTCGCCTTATTTTTCTATGTTGTACTTGTAAAGAGTCTTTAATGGCTCTCGTGAAATTTAATTATACGGTTTCTATGCTTTTAAGTGCACTTTGTTTTTGTCTATTATTTTGGTGAATTCGATATATTTTTTTAGCACCCCCTGAAAAAAAATCCTGGTTCCGCCACTGTGCCCTACAACTAATTATCTTCCCCACTCTCATGGAGTATATACATGTCAGTTCTATATGTATGGTCCTTGTGATTAAATTTTCAAAATTCTTTACACAGCTAAGGTAAAAAAAGGTTGGTATTGGTATTCATCTTGGAAACTCACACAAACCTTAATGGACGAAGAATACCTATAGTTAGTAGATTTGTTTTGCATCGTTGGCGAACTACATAAGGATTTTTAGGCCAGTTTTGCAGCCCTAGCAAATTAGCAGATACAGACATCTGAGGAGATTGAAAACTTTAAGAAGGGAGGTAAGAAGAATAGGAAAATGAGTCTAAGGTTGAAAAGAAAGACGCTAAGAAAAAGGTCGAGTTTGAAAGGCAGTATGAGTTTAAAGATGAGGAAAGAAAACCTTCGCCACCGAATAAAAAGATAAATTAGCCTCACTCGAAGTCCCAGATTGCCCGAATGAGAAGAATAGATAACCGTTATACCTCAGTGCACTCACCCTGAATTTGAAGGATTGGTGGTTACAAAAGTTCAAGATGCCTGATATGGACAAACTTGATGGAACCACGGACTTCAATATCCACATCAAGATGTACATGCGAGAATTGGCCCTCTATGGATTCAACAGAAATCAGTTAATCCAACTTTTTCACCGATCCCTAACAGGAGCCATCTCTCGATGGTTTCTTGCCTTAGAAGAAGCCCGGGCCCAAATGTATGAAGATGTAGTGAGAGAGTTTGTGAATCATTACCAATAGAATGCTGATTTGGATATCACTTGCAGAGACCTAGAGTCAAAGGAGTTAATATTTGCTTTCATCATGAGATGGAGAAACAACAGAAGAAGAATAAGTGAACATAGTGAAGAATAATCTGTTATTGGTCTACCATGAATATATTTTTGGAGACTACCATACGCCGTTCAAGTCCTTGATGGGATCTGTAGTACAAAAGGAAGATGCCATCAATAAGGGGACCATTTCTATCGAGCTGTCACCAGAAATTCCAATGCCCAACCTAAGCCCACCGGTGCCAAAAATGTCAGCAATGGCCGGGAGCAACAAGTAATGTCCTGGGAAGTAAGTATCGAGCCCAAAAGGAAATTTAGCCCAATGAATGCTCCACTTCCCAAGGTGATTGAGCAGTTGTTAAGAAGGGCATGATCTCCAAGTTGCTTTTTACCCTATAATAGCAGTGATGCCCGAGGGATATGATGTTCAAGCTTTATGTGCATACCACCAAGGAAAACCCCACAGAGAGATGCATCAGTATCCGACATGCCATTCAAGATCTTATTGATAAAGGCGAAGTTTTCTCTCTTGCCAAGCCCAACGTAAAAAAAGAACCCTTACCAGCTCATAGGGTAAATGCTATCAATGATATTCTATAAGTGATAGATTCTTTTATGCTCATTACTCCAGCTTACCAGTATGTGAATGTTTAGTCAGTTTCAGTTTTGGACTCCTTACTAGAGTCATGTGACGTCATCTCATGGAAAGAGTTGATAGAAGACGAGGCCTTCACTATAGAAGAATACTAATATGAAGACGCGAGCTTCACGTTTAGGCCCAATACCGTTGTATCATATTTGACGAACTGGTCTGGTCTGGTCTACCAAACAATACCCCAACCAGCTGCAGTTTGATCATTGAGGTGCATAGACCGACGCTCGAGAATGGGGTCAAAAATAGCTCGATACCTTCCAAGATTTGGGCAATCGTGAGCAAAAATGGGATATAACATGCATGCATACTAGTTATATCCCTTTTGTGCAATCCTTAGAAGTAAATGAGATATGTTTCATTTCAAACTTACAATGATTTCTTGATGGAGGAGTTCGAAGAAAAAGAATATGATGATCTCCTTCTTGGTCTTGAAGGCAGAGGCACGAAAGGAAGTAGAGGGGCTTGAACCCCAGTTTTAAGCCATTCCTTGTAGTAAAAAAGCAAACTTAATGGTACCCATATCAATTTGGTCATTGTTGTGATACCCTGAAAATATCAAAAACTAACCTAATTGTGGGTTAGATTAATAAGAGGGGGCTATTTTATTAAGTAGCATTATGTGGTTGATAATTAAATGTTAGGCAGCTAAACGAGGGGTTAGGGTGGCCTTGGGGGTTAAAATATAATTTTGAAAAGTTAAGGGGCAAAAATATAATTTTGAAAAATATGATGAACGAGATGCATCTTTTAATTAAGTAGCATCATTTTGATGATAATGAGGTGTTAGGAGGCTAAAGGAGGGGTTATGGTGATTTTGGGATCAAAGTGTAATTTTTCTAAACTAGAGGGGTCAAAACGCAATTATGAACTTGAGGGGCCAAAGTATAAATTTTGAAAGTTGGTGAAATGTGTCGAAGTTGAAGAAATCGAATCATGCATGATGGCCACCTTTTGGTTGCATGAAGCTGACTCAAAGATTAGGAATTATAATTTATTTGGGGATAAGATTTAATGGAGTAAATATAAAAGGAAAATATTGGGGTGAAAAATGCAATTAAGAGAAATTGAAGAACACACCTGCAGAACAAGGATGTGCACAGTGAACATGGCTGAAAGAGGAAGAAAAAGGGAGGAAAAAGAGAAGAAAGGAAGAAAGAAGAGAGGAAATGGAGAAAGAAAGAACCTCAATCCATTTGGGAATAATTGTGAACCCTAATTGCAAAAATATTGTGAGAATTGAATTGAAGTATTGGTTGAATGAATATCGCATGCATATATATACATATGGGTTTCGGATGTACATTTGCAATCGGGGATAGGGAAGAATTGAGATGATTCTTGTTGTTAACTGTTAATACGAGAGCTTAAAATGAAAAAGGAAGAGAAAGTAATCAAGATCCCATGATTTCGCATGATCCAGAGTGCGTGGGTGTGCATTTTCAGAAGTGTTCTTTAATTTGGTTCATGGGTTTGGATTCAATTGGTTTAATTGTGTGAAATTGATGTATAAAATGAGTTTATGGCATGAATTGGGTATATTATAATGTGTTTGAGTGATCTAAGATGAATTGGTGAGAAGTTCTTGCCTGATGGGATGTATATACCCAGGTATGTGGCCAGTTGAAGGATGAAGATGATGTGTGTGCGCGTGAAGGTGAACTAGTGTCTGTGTTTATGTGAATAGTGACTGTTTTTGTCACTAAAGGTGGAAATTAGTTAAATAGTTTCTAATCCAAAATTTTAAAAATAGTTAGGGTCAGATTTAGCCAAAGTTTAAAAAAGAGACCCCAGTTATTTTTAGGAGACCTGCATCGTGAAAAATTTTGGATTTTTTCGAGGTCGAGAAGGGGGTGAACGGATGCGGGAAGTTTGGAACTTTATGATAAAATTTAAAATATCAAACAGATGCGGTTTTGCACAAAAAATTTATGAGGACTCTAGGAGCTGAGAAGTCCCATTTCTCAAGATTTTGGGTCATTCCGAATTTGTTAGCTATTTTTGGCCGAACGGGCTTTTAAGCGCTCGATCCAGACCCGGTTCGGAATTTTGGGGCAAAAATTTTTTAAAATGTTTTTTAGCTCAAAAATGATTTCACGATGCATAAAATGGCGTTTCAAGTGATTTGAGATTTTTATGGTGCCGGGAACCCTCAGGGGCATTTTGGTAAATTGTCGCCCAGAGAGGGGTATTTTGGTAATTTTCTCAGTAAATTTTTTCAAGGGACTTGTTAGTCCGGTAAGAGTTGTAAAACACCTGAAAGGTTGTTTTGAGGCATATTTGGGGTGTTGGGGTGGTAGTGAACCCTCAGGGGGGATTTTGATAATTTGCCACCCAAGGGGTATTTTGATAATTTGCCACGTTGGCACTAAAAATTTTGAAAACGCGCGTTATTAAGCATCCAGAATGGTAGGAAGTGAGGTATGGTGTTAATACATTGAAAGCGAGATGGTTGTTATCACTAATGCGTCGATAAGGCTAGGTTAAAGATCCAGTTATTGGATCGAGTTAAATAGTTGTCATAAAACGCTATGAGCGGTTAAATTGGAAGGGGTAGAATAAGGAGTGCGTATATGTTGAATGGTGTCTAATGAGCAGAGTACTATTTGACTAGGTGATGCAGCTCGTTGCGATCAAAGATTGCGAGTTGCTTCGGCTATAAGCCAATCAGGTAAGGACAATGCGGTTCTAATATGCTAATTCAGTGTTCGATTAGCATGCCATGTTGATGATGTGTTATTGAATTCTTGTCATTATGATTGGACACCAATACTCATTGTGACCAGTATATGCATATTTGAATTGTGCTGTTGAGGTTGCCTTGGTCTGCCTGTTGATGGAATTTAGCGAAAATAATAGGTGTCCTAGTATGCTATGATTCGATTCAATTAGCATACCCGAAGTTGATGATGATGTTGCGCAGGGGTTATCGTGTGGTTGTTGTGAGATGTCGGCAGATATTGATAGCCGATATCTCTTCTCTTTAAGAACACCATTGATGACTTGTGGCAAACTTTTCCCGAGTCCGCCCTTTTGTTGATGATGTTGTTGTTGAGGTCGTTGCGTGTTTGTTGTGAAATGTCGGCACTTATTGGTAGTCAACATTTCTCTTATGTAAGAACGTTGTTGAGGGCTTGCACTAATCTTCTCCCAAGTCTGCCTTGTTGATGATGTTACGTTGAACTCTTGTTGTTAGGTCCGAACACCGGTTGATCTTTTGATCTGATATTCCTTGTTGAGCTGTGTTGTTGAGGACATAAGGTGGAATAAATTTTTTCTTAGTCTGCCCCGTTGATGAAGTCCTGTTGCTTGGCTGTAAAATGGTTAGGGAAAGCACTCTCCTTGCCCATTGACAGTGTCTCTTTTAATTACTTGAGACTGAGATGAACATTCCATAAAAATGGGACATCTATATGAGGAGGATGGCCTATGAAATATGATCACTGGCAAAGAGGATGTAGGGCACGCTAGTCAAGTCTGTCATGTCTAGTAGAGTCTAGTCTGTCATATTTGGGTTGCATTGCATTTGATTTTCTTATGATGTTAATGATTTTAATGACTTATATTTCTTTGATGTTTATCTTTTCAATTTCCTGTATTAGTGTTCACTTGCATAGTCGGTCAGTCAGTCTTGTCCATAAGGAGGTGGCAATAATGCTGTTCTGTTGGGCCTTAAAGCGTCTAGCTAGAGATGTCAAAAGGGCCGGGCCGCCGGCAGGCCGGCCCGGCCCTAAATAAGCCCGGGCTGGCCCTACCCTAAGCATGAATAATGCTGGCCCTAACCTGTAGGGCCAGGCCTAATATTTTCCAAAAATGGCCCGGCCCGGGTCAGGCCCGGCCCTTGGCCCGTTTCTGGCCCTCTTTTAGGCCCTATTTTGGCCTAGCCCTTTGGCCCTAAATCTAGCCCTAAACCATTTTGAGTCATTTTTTTCCTTTCCCCCTTCTTTCTCACACATCATTCTCTCTACACCTCATATTTTACTTTTTTATTTTAACTTTTTGGACATGCACATTTATTTATATTTACTCATGTGAAAAGATTGTCTTTTTGCGAAAAAAATTACTCTTTGTTGCTAATCAATATTCTCAAATAGAGTAAACGTAAAGCTCTGAGGCACTTCATTAGTCACAAGAACGATATTGAATGGTTTAGGGCCTATCACTTGTATTTATTTTGTGAATGAGTATTTTTTCAACACAAAAAAGAAAAAAAAGGGCCTGGGCCGGCCCTAAAGTTAGAGCCTAGGGCTTGGATAGGGCCTCCATTTCCAAGATTTGGGCCCGACCCGATTTACAAGGCCCGAAGCCCAAAATGGCCCGGCCCTTTTTCTGGCCCGCTGGGCCCGAGCTGGGCAGGCCCAAGCCCGGCCCTTTGACACCTTTAAGTCTAACGAAAGAAAAATTATAGTTTGACAAGTTATGTTAATGCTGAAATTTATTGACTACTCTTGATTCATTGTTATCATTGAGATGATTATTATTCCTTCAAGACTCGTGAATCATTTGTACACGATACTCCTCATGTTGTCTTTACTGGGCGATTTTTGCTCATTCCTTATGTTATATTGTGCAGGCTATAAGGTCGATCAAGGAGAACCCTCTAAAAAGGGAAGATAAACAAGCTAGAAAAGTTGAGCAAGGGGATAAGATGTATGAGGTAAGACAAGCTGGAAATGGTGAAATAAAGTTTGAGCTGTGAGATAGGTTGATAAGAGTCACACAACTACAATCGTATATTAGGTTGTAACGATTTATGTTGTTTAGAGACTTGAAAGTCTTCCGCTGCAGTATGATGTTTGTTTGTGAGAGAAATTTTTGTAAGGACGCATTTTGGAGCGTCTATTAATGATGTATGAGTATGAGGATGTAGTTACTCTGTATTTCAACACAGGGTTTTAAATGTAATTATGGTCAATAACTCAGCCTGGTGACGTCACCTGGGTTGAGGGTGTCGCAATTGTAAACCTTAGTCAAAGCTACAATCTTCATTTCCTTATCTCCATAACCAAAATTTAAGACAAATTCAACTTCCTTACTATACCAAATCTTCAGATGGAGGAGGTGTGAGAAGAAAGAAATGCTCCCAAAGTTCAAGGAGCAAGTGCATTCGTGCCAGAAAAGGCGAATCATAAAAAACTTGCAAAAGATGCCTGGCTGATATCCTGTTGTTCTTCTCCAACTTGTAAACTACTGATAAGTATAGCTATGCACAAGCTGAGAGATCTGAATTAGGTGTTCCACAGGTTGATCCATCCTTTGAACTTTTCAAGTTCAAGGATGCCACAACGCTCAAAAGTTCGATGGCATTTCGTACTGACTTGACCTTTAAATCTTGCTTTGCCCCCCTGGATTTTCTACCAGTTTCTTAATACTTTGTATTCCCAGTTGAATGTTTGTGAGAATCTCGTTATCACAGTCCTCCTTTTTCTCACAAAGCAAGAATTGCACTTCTCCTTTGTGTAATATCCCGAACTTCGAAAGTTGTTTAAAATAGTCATCTGTGACCCAAAAAATAAACGGGCACTAATTTTGAGTAATATTGGGGTATTAGAAGCTTGTGGAAGCTTAAAAGAATTTTGGGGCAAAAATATAATTTTTGAAATTTTGGGGGCATTTTTATAATTTTTGAAAATTAGAGGGGCTATTTTGCAAATTTTGAAAATTGGTTACAAGATGGTGCCACTTCCACCTTGGTTATTTGATGACTAAAGAAATAAATTATAAAATAATAAATTTGGATAAGATCTTTAAGTGAAGAAAGAAAACTAAAGGAAAAAAAACAAAAAGGGAAATCTTTCCCTTTTGGGAAAGAAAGAAGAATCAAGAACAAACGGGAACAAAACAGAGAAGTTGCAGAAGGAAGAAAGCAGAGAAAAATTAAGGGAGAAGGGAGGAATTTCGGGCAAGAAATTGAAGGCAAAGAGGAAAAAAAAAACATTGAAAGGAATCGTGAAAAGGGGTAAATCCCTAACCTTTACCGTGTGTTTCAGTGTGTGTTTTTGGGTGCTCAGTGTGTGTGAGTTTACTGTGCAGTGGGTGAGTGTTCTTTGTGCGCAGGAGGTGGATTGAGAATGATTGTATGTGATGTGATTTGGTGTTTAGAGGGATTAGTGTTAAATAAGAATTGAATTGGATGAGATTAGGAGTAGCTTAGGTGTACCCGAGTGTGACTGTGTATGCGTTTTAGTGTGTTGCAGTCATGTGTGTGTGTGTTCTTGAGTATGCTTGCTACGGGTGGGTTTAATTGTGTGAATTGTGTATGCAATTGTGTGTTAAAGTGTGTGTTAGGGTGTATTTTAGGAGTATGAAGTATATGTAAGTGTTTTTAGCGTGTGTTGGACTGTAGCAGTGAGAGTGTGCGAGCTGTGTGATGGAGAGAGTGCGGCAGAGCAAGGAAGATGAAGTGTGTGTGTTCAAAAGGTGTAATACTATGTGTTTTGATGTGAATAGTGTGTGTAATTGTCGCTAAAACATAAATTAGTTTAGGCAACTTTTTCACCAATTTGTATAAATAGTTAGAGCTAAAATTAGACAAAGTACATAACTGTAATCCTCAATATTTTTACGAGACATACGCTCTGAAATTTTTCGGGAATTTTAGTATTTGCGAGGGGCGCTAAATTGGCGTACCGATTAACGATATTTATCAAATTATTTAGCATAGCAAACTAAGCTATTTTGATCTAAAAATTTTAGTAAAATCTTATTTTACTAATAGGTATCATATTATAAACTTTTGAATTATTCCGAGGCTGATAGTTATTTTTCGCAAAACTGAACTTTTAGCGCTCGGTCCGAACATCGGTTTGGGATTTTTGGACGAAAAATTTCTAAAAGAGTTTTTAGTACAGAAATGATATCGGGATGCTTAAAATAGCGGTTTAAGATATTTTGAGATTTTTTCGGTGCCGGAAACCCCCAAGGGTGTTTTGGTAATTTATCACCCCGAAGGGGTAATTTCGTAATTTTACCTATAAGAGGTATTTTGAAGTAAATTTACATACAGTAAGATTATTTTAGTGACTTTGCTTTTGAAAAAGTCATTTTGATGATTAAAGTGTAACGGGGGTATTTTGGTAATTTGCCACCCCAAAGGGGTTTTCTGGTAATTTGACTTAAGAAATGTATTTTTAGATAAATTCTCATATGGTAAGGTTGTTGTAGTAATTTGAATCACGAGAAGACCATTTTGGCGATTTAAGCCCGATAGGGGTATTTTGGTAATTTTACACCCAGGGGCGTTTCGGTAATTTTACATACCCAGAGAGGGGGGTTCATTTTGGGAGTATGTGTGAGTTTGTATTAAGTTATAATCTTGTTCTATAGGCTGTATTCTAATGATTCGATTATTCCGTTTAGGTTAAAACTAAAGACTTCCGGTTAGGATAATTTAGCTGCGGATCCAGGTAAGGGATTCTATCTGAACCTTGGGTAAGGACTTTTGTCTGAACCCTTATTTGATTACTCATACTCGTTAGTACTCCTTTGAATTACTTATGAAAAATGTCGAACTCTGAAGTTATGTATTGATATCAGCATGTTCTTGCCCAGAAAACCCTAATATTGAACCTGAATCGGTTATTTGGAAATCTTGTGATGCTCGCATGTTATTGTGGGCTAAGCAAATTTGATAATTGTATGTATCCACTCTCCCGAATTGTTGTGATTATATTCGATAATTATTCGCAGTCGTTTTGTTGTTTATCTGTGATTTTTCTTCTGAAATTCTAATTTTTTATGAATTGTTATGTCTAAATCTGATATCTGTTCGTAGTCATTTTTGTTGTTTATCTGTGATTTTTCTTCTAAAATTATGATTTCTTCTGAAAAATTCGATTTCTTCTGAAAATCCCTAATGCTGAATTATGTCAGTATGATTATTGTTATGAGAACCCGAATTGATTTCGGGGATATGAGCTTATGTTAACGCTCATTGATATTGTTAATTTCTGTGTTGACCTGGGTACCTGTTTAGTGGGGAGGCGGTATAAGGCTGGTTGAATCCTGCATGAGACGCAGGCTAGTACCAAAGTGGACTAGTAATTATTTAGTACATCATGCATGTGTACACTATATGAGCTTGCCATAATGGCATTTGAAGGACTTAGATTTTAACAGTTTGAGTTCAAGCAGCCTTGTAAGCTTGCATTTGAAGAATGTTGAGATAGTATCAAATTAGATGTTGTAAAGTATGTGTTAGTGAACAGATCTGACAGGTTTGATGTGATCCGGTAGGTTAACGACGCGGGAGTTCAGGGCGGCGGAGCTCCAGATTTCCGGGGGCGTTACATTATGTTCCCTCCAAAGCTCTCACCTCTCAAGTACTGGCCAATATAGCCACTTAGTATGGATATAACTACTCTAGTGGAAACTTCGTCAGTTACTGGCTCACGGTAGTCCTTAAATTTAATCTCCCAGATTCTGTATCCCTTCTTTTAGACAAATACACCAACGACCCGTTTCGTGAAAAGGACTTCTTGGTGATGTTCTTCAATACTGATTTTGCTTTGCCAGCGTAGAAAAGATTCTTTCTGCGAATCTCGTAGTAGCAAACATTTCAGTACAATGTTAATCCATACGTACATTTGAACGCTCCAAACGTACTTTTTAATGCTCTATCACATGTAACTTATATCCTAATACTAATATAGTTTCAACTATGTCTACGCAGTATAGTAGCTTTATGCATACGGCTTTGGGCTGGGCCTTCTTTTATTACTAGTTACTACTACTCACGGTCGTTTGTGTACGCCTTTGTAATAAGTAACATTCCCCCACCACTGAAAAGGACTATTCACGATGATATTATCCTCGCTCAAGAGCTCACCGATCATACACACAGGTGTAAGCATTAACGAGATGTCATAGTTGCTTTGAAGATGCACATTAACAAAGCTTATAATTGTTCGCAAGAGCAAATTGGAGGTAAATGGATCCACTTTCTCCATATCTATTCATCATGGTGCCGAGGCTTTCTTTGCTTCACCCAAGAAGGCACAAGCTGGAGGTACGCTGAAATCCTCAATTTTTATCTCACTTGTGTTTTGCAGACGATTTCTACACCTTTTTCAAGGCTAAACAAAAAATATGGTGTCTTCGTTAAATGTTAGTGTCAAGATTCCAGGTAGGTGCTCAATGTGCATTAGTCGAACATTGTATAAGTAAAAAAATATCGGATGTAGCCATTGATGGGATACAACATACTTCCAACATCTCTGTATTCAACCAATTGAGAAATTTTTTTCTCACTTGTGTTTTGCAGACGATTGCTACACCTTTTTCAAGGCTAAACAAAAAATATGGTGTCTTCGCTAAATGTTAGTGTCAAGATTTTGGGCAGGTGCTCAATGTGCATTAGTCGAACATTGTATAAGTCAAAACATATCGGACGTAGCCATTGATGGGATACAACATACTTCCAATATCTCTGTATTCAACCGATTGAGAAATTATTTAGAAAGAAGAAAATCTTTCTACAGTCTACAGCTAGTGGAAGAAGTGCAAAAAAAAAAAAGTGCGAGGAATGAAGAAGCGAATTTGCTTAGTTAAGCCGATAGACCAGCTTTTTATCAAATAAGTAGCTTTCCCTATTCACTACATGTTTGTACATCTCTTGCCTATATTATAAGAAAGGGCTAATTACATCTATGTCCCAGAGGTTAGGGGTAATTACAGTCAAGGACACAAAGTTTCAAAATGTATCATTCCGTGACCAAAAGTGTTTCAAATGTATCACCCGTGTCCATCCGTCAGGGTTCCGTCCAAAAAGTGTACTTTTTTTATGATGTCATCGATACATATTTTTAAAATGACAATGCTACCCTTGTACTGTATGGATTGTATATTTTTTAAATTTTTTTTATATTAAGATATCAAGCCTTAATTAAAGATCAAGGTAATTCAATTCAATTTTCAACTCAATTAGGGTTTCAATCTACCAATTACGGTTTCAAAACCCTAATTTACAAACCAATTAGGGCTTCAATTCAATCTGCAATTCAATTCAATCTTCAACTCAATTAGGGTTTCAATCTACCAATTAGGGTTTCAAAACCCGAATTTACAAACCCTAATTTTCAAAACCAATTAGGGCTTCAATTCAATCTTCAACTCAATCTGCAATTCAATTCAATCTTCAACTCAATCTGTATTTTGGTATTCAATCTTCAATTCAATTCAACTGCCGAAGGTCAGGGTGCAGCGCCGGGGACGGGGGAGGAAGATGGGTTGCAGCGCAGACGGGGAAGGGGGAGGAAGATGCTTCATCGAGCCTCTGCGAGCATCGCGCCGAAGCCACCGTGCTGCTACACCACCGCAACTGCCAAAGCCACCGTGCTACTACACCACTGCAGCGGGCGATCAACTCCGGTGCTCCTTCCGATCGACCAGTGAAGGAGACGCCGGCGACGGGGAAGGGGAAAGGGGAGGGGGAGGGTGGGGGGGGACGGGGAAGGGGTAGGGTAGGGGCGACGGGGAATGGAAAGGGGTAGAGTGGGGGCGACGGGGAAGGGGTATGGTGGGGGCGACGCGGAAGGGAAAGGGGTAGGGTGGGGGCAACGGGGAGGGGGAAGGGGTAGGGGGAGGCACAGGCGAGTGGGGGGGGAGACAATGAAAATTAGGGTTTCATGTGGTCCCAGGGGCAAATCAGGATTTCAACTTTTATTTAGGGGCAACTCTGTCTTTTTGTCAGAACCGTTAAGTATTTTGGTATTCCGTTTGTCAATGGACATACGTGTTACATTTTGAAACTTTGTGTCCTCGCGTGTAATTACCCCCAAACCTCAGGGACATAGGTGTAATTAGCCCTATAAGAAATTCACCATTTAGCAACGGATCAATATTTGACGCTATAAGTCACCTTTAGCGACAGATTTCACCGTAAGTCCTAATTAAACCCTAAACCCTAATTATACTCTAAACTCTAATTAAACCTTAAACCCTAATGAAACCCTAACTAATCATAACCCTAAACCATAAACCCAAATTAAACCCTAAATTGTAACTCTAATGAACACAATCGTAACCCTAAATAAAACTCTAAACCAACCCTATCCCCAATTAAACCCTAAACCTAACCTTAACTACTTCAACTCTAACCGTAAATATAACCCTAAACCATAACTTAAACCTAAATCCTAACCCTAATTAAACCCTAATTAATCCTGATTAAAGCCTATACCCTGATTAAACCCTAACCCTTAACCCTAAAACCTATTTAAAGCCTAAACCCTAAATACAAACCTAGCCCTATATATATATATATATATATATATATATATATATATATATATATATATATATATATATATATATATATATACAATCCTAACCCTAACTAACCCTAAACCCTAATTCTAACAATAAATACATCCCTAAACCAAACTCTAAACTAAACCTAACTCTAAACCATCGTGTCCCTATAAGGCAATATCGCAATATCACAATCATGATGAGACAATATCAACTCCGTGAATAAACTCCATATTCTACTAAAACAAATTGGTTGCCTGCATTGGGAAAATTCACTCTTATTTTATGTAGTCCATTGACAATGATCATGGTTAATGAATTTGAAAGTGAATCATTTTGATTATGTTATGTTCTTGCAAATTAACCTAATGGCTTTATAGTGAGTCTTTAGATGTGCAGTTTGGAAAATTCGAAAAAGCTAAGTATTTATAAAATCGTGTATCGACCCATGCTCCGTGTTTTACGATAGAGCACAATTATCTTCCCTATTGTTTTGTATTTGATAACTCCGTAGTAATATGTTAACTTATTCATTCATTCGGCTCATAGTAAATAATCTAAATATTAACATAATATTTACCGTGTGTTTCTGCTATCAGCTACGTACAGGTTCAGAGCCATTCACGTCGTGGGGGATGGCGAGTTGCATCTTCACCGGTTACTGGGGATGTTGCATTGCCTACGGATGGCGAGGCACAGAGCATGAGCTTCTGGAAGGCTCAGGCTCAGATCCAGCCCTCCCAGCCACACTGCTTCTCCTTCATCAGTGGGTTCGACGACTTCAGATAATCAATATTAGCATTTTAACAATGTCTACCTTATTTTTGATTTATTTCTAATCCAATTTAATTAATCTTGTTTTTTCATCAAGATTATGGAGCGTACTGCGACTAAGAAGATCGTCGTTCTTGTGAAGGGCCAATTTTTTGAGCCAGTATTTTATTGGAGGGACTAGGATGCGAGGAGGAAATAGGAGCTGTGGGCGGAGTTCCTGGTATGGTTATGAATTTGTTAATATTTTATAAGTATTGTTCAAAAGAATTAATCATGTTGATTGCATTACTTGATGCATTATATGAAGGATTCGAGTTTGATTCACCTGAGTAGCAGGCTATGGGGAGAGCTATTTTTTTTTTTGGCTCCACAACCAAAAATTACTGGCGATGGCTACATGACACACGGGAGTGGGCGAGGAGGATGCTTCCGGTAGGTGTACAATGGAGCAGTAGAAATGGTGTGCCCCGCATTGGATCTCGGCATCTGTATGAGGTCAGGCGGATTACTGATCCATCTTGGGAGGTCAAGAGTGGGAGTGGGAAGGCAAACATAAAGGATCAGGATCCTACATACATGGGAGGGTCGGTGCCTCACGACATCCTCCGGCATGAGAATGAGGCTGAGCACCGGAGATGGACAAGGATGGGGTGTGTGCTTTGACATACCGGATCATACACAAGAGGAAAGTGCCTAAAGATGATGCACACTAGACGGGGGAGTCCATTTCCCAAGTTGCTTGGCAGGTTGATGGAAGTTCTATATAAATTTCTTTTTAATTAAAATTTGAATGTCTTTCAAGCATTGACAATGCAAAACATTTGGAGAGTTGAAGATGTATAGGCAGCGGTCTGGTCAATTATAAATATCTACGGGTACGAGTGTAGAGGGCTTGTAGAAGTGACTGGATACACCGAGAGTCGTCGATAGGAAGAAAAGGACGTGTACGCGGCACCAGCTTGACTGCACGTGCCATTATGGGAACATCCCTACCCCCTACTGCCCCTCCACAGACATAGAGACTGACCGCAAAGCAACAGTTAGAGCCGACATATATTGGTTGCATTGCTCGAGAGGTCAGGATCATCAGAGACAATCAGGTACATATATGTTAATAGTTATGAAGTCAATCGGTCTTTCGGGTATGTGTTATATACAATTACCTACGAGTACGCGTAAAATAATTTTAAATACTTGGAAATGGTGAGTAGGATATAGATGCACTTGACTGAGCTCTCCCCTCCTCGCTTTGTGGCTCCCCTCCCTTCTCGAATTTTTTAGTTCCCTTCTGGTCTTGCACTGAAGTTTGTACTTGAATTTTTCTGGCATCCGATAACATTTTGAATATATATGGTGTTAGTTTAGAATAGAATTTGACTACTGTGGCATGCACATATTAACTATTGCTTTAGGATTAAATAGTTGCTGATGTGGATCAGAAATTATTTTAGTATTGTGAATTGGGTTGCTTTGTGGATTGTATAATTGTATTTGAATTATAGGATGCAGGTTTGGGGTACTAAAAGGCAAAATAAAAATAAAAATAAAACTCATTTTTATTATAGGATGCAGGTTTGGATACCAACAATTCTTTGAATTACAGGATGCAGGTTTGAGTACCAACAACTCTTCTCCCTCACTCCACCTTTCCTCAAAACCACGACAACTTTCCCCAACTAAACCCATAGCCTATTTTTTTTTTTTACCAAAATCACCACCACTTTGGCAACTGAACCTCGCGCCCATTTTTACAAAAACACTCCGTGGTTTTTTTAATGATTTTTATTTTTCTACTTTGTCTAAGTAGTCATTTAGTATTTTTTCTATTTTTCTACACCCATTCCCATTATGGGATTTCTGGTGTCTTTTGAGCCACTTGAAAAGGGTTTTCTTTTGCCTTCGCTACCACTGTATGCTATAACCTCTTTAAATACATATGAGTTTCGTTGTTATAGTATTTATTGGTAGTGTCATAACTTTCAAAGTTTGATAAGAAGTTATCTGAGTTTAGGACGTGGTTTTCACTTCCTAACCCTTAATCTGAATTGTGTACAGTTAATATATGAAATGTTATCTTGTTTGGAGTTTTATAGATATTTAAAGTTTCTTGAGATACATCCATTATTTGATTTAATAATCTTGTTATCTCAGTTTTTCCAACTCTATAGTCTAAATGTATAATCCCTGTCATATGATTTAATAAACAAGGAATTTTCATGAGTTTTTTGATTGAATCTCGCCTTTGATTAGGCTCTGATACCAGTTTTGTATGGCCAAATTCTCCTTTGGTCAGAAATGACATGTTCTAATCTTGAGAGGGGTGAATTTTAATCTTTTGAGAAGTAAGAAGTGTTTTAAGTGAATTGCTTAAAAGTTGAGGGGATGAAAATAAAATTAACTAGAAAGTTGGCAACTTAAGTTAAGTTGCCAGTGTTAGCAACAGATCCTCTTATATATATCTACATATGTATACATATGTATATGTATACATATATATATATATATATATATATATATATATATATATATATATATGTATACATATGTATATGTATACATGTATACATGTATACATATATACATATGTATATATATAGATATATATGTATATATACATATGTATATATGTATACATGTATACATATGTATATCTATATATATACATATGTACATATGTACATATGTACATATGTATATATATATATATATATATATATATATATATATATATATATATATATATATATATATATATATATATATATATATATATATATGGCTAATTACACCTATGTCCCTGAGGTTTGGGGGTAATTACACGCGAGGACACAAAGTTTCAAAATGTAACACTTATGTCTATTGACAAACGGAATACCAAAATACTTAACGGTTCTGACAAAAAGACCAAGTTGCCCCTAAATAAAAGTTGCAATCCTGATTTGCCCCTGGGACCACATGAAACCCTATTTATTCAAATGCCATTATCTTCAATTTTTCTCTCTTAAATTCTCTTAATTCTCTCTCTCTCTCTCTATTAAATTCTCTTAAATTCTCTCTCTCTCTCTCTATCTCTCTTCCCCCACCACCCCGCACAACACTCCACCGCTGCTACCACTTTCCCTCCACCCCTCCAGTTGTTGCGCCTCCCATTCCCCACCGCGACGTAGAAAACGAGATCGGTGAGATCACGGCCAACCAGCCATGGCGAGGCAGCAGCCAGTGGTGGCGGCGAGATCTGCGGGATTGTGGGTTTGCAAAGGGATTGCTGGGATCGGCGAGATCGTGGGTTTGCGAAGGGATTGCCGAGATCGGCGAGATCGGCGGGATCGTGGGTTTCCGAAATAGGGTTTTAGAGAGAGAGAGAGAGAGCTGTCGGCTGTGTGGGTTTGCGAAGGGATTGCCGGCAGCGTGGTGCGGGGAGGGGCTTGCCGGCGTGGTGGGGTGCTACAGGGAGAGGCTACCGACATGGTGGGTGGTGCGGGGAGAGGATGCTGGCGTGGTGGGGTGGTGTGGACAGGGGCTGCCGACGGCGAGGGGCTGGGGAAGGAGGGACTGCCGACGGCGGGGGCGGGGGAGGGAGGCGACGGCCGGCGGGGACTTCAGATTCACTGGCAATAGGAGAGAGAACATAAAACCCTAATTTGCAAATTAGGGTTTCAAGAAAACCCTAATTTGCAAATTAGGGTTTCAAAAATATCCTAATTTACAAATTAGGATTTCAACAAAATCCTAAAACTAAAACTGATAAATAAATCATATATAATAATAAACAGATATTTTTCAATATATACAGTACAAGGGGTAGTATCGTCATTTTAAAAATACATATCGATGACATCATACAAAAAGTACACTTTTTGGACGGAACCCTGACGAATGGACACGGGTGATACATTTGAAACACTTTTGGTCACGGAATGTTACATTTTGAAACTTTGTGTCCTTGACTGTAATTACCCCCAAACCTCAGGGACATAGGTGTAATTAGCCCCCACCCTATACATATATATACATGTATACATGTATATATATGTATATATACATAGATATATATATATATAGATATATATATATATGTACATATATATATATATATATATATCTATGTATATATACATATATATACATGTATACATGTATATATATGTATATATACATGTACATATATACATGTATACATGTATATATATACATGTATATATACATATATATACATGTATATGTATACATGTATATATATGTATATATACATGTATACATGTATATATATATACATGTATATATACATATATACATGTATACATGTATATATATGTATATATACATGTATACATGTATATATATATACATGTATATATACATATATACATGTATACATGTATATATATACATGTATATATACATATATATACATGTATACATATACATGTATATATATGTATATATACATGTATATATATACATGTATACATGTATATATATGTATATATATATATATATGTATATATGTATATATATATATATGTACATATATATATATATATATATATATATCTATGTATATATACATATATATACATGTATACATGTATATATATACATGTATACATGTATATATATGTATATATACATGTATATATATATATATATAGATATATATATATAGATGTATATGTATATATATATATACATGTATACATGTATATATATGTATATATACATGTATATATATATATAGATATATATATATATATATATATGTATATGTATATATATATATGTATACATGTATATATACATAGATATATGTATATATACATAGATATACATATACATATACATGTATACTATACATGTATACATATACATGTATATATATGTATATATACACGTATATATATATACATGTATACATGTATATATATGTATATATACATGTATATATATATATACATGTATACATATATATATATACATGTATATATATATATATATACACATGTATATACATATGTATATATATATATATATACATGTATATACATATGTATATATATATATATACATATGTATATACATAAGTGTTAAGTATTTTGGTATTCCGTTTGTCAATGGACATAAGAGTTACATTTTGAAACTTTGTGTCCTCGCGTGTAATTACCCCAAACCTCAGGGACATAGGTGTAATTAGCCCTATAAGAAATTCACCATTTAGCAACGGATCAATATTCGACGCTATAAGTCACCTTTAGCGACAGATTTCACCGTAAGTCCTAATTAAACCCTAAACCCTAATTATACTCTAAACTCTAATTAAACCTTACACCCTAATGAAACCCTAACTAATCATAACCCTAAACCATAAACCCAAATTAAACCCTAAATTGTAACTCTAATGAACACAATCGTAACCCTAAATAAAACTCTAAACCAACCCTATCCCCAATTAAACCCTAAACCTAACCTTAACTACTTCAACTCTAACCGTAAATATAACCCTAAACCATAACTTAAACCTAAATCCTAACCCTAATTAAACCCTAATTAATCCTGATTAAAACCTATACCCTGATTAAACCCTAACCCTTAACCCTAAAACCTATTTAAAGCCTAAACCCTAAATACAAACCTAGCCCTATATATATATATATATATATATATATATATATATATATATATATATATATATATATATATATATATATATATATATATATATATATATATATATATATACAATCCTAACCCTAACTAACCCTAAACCCTAATTCTAACAATAAATGCATCCCTAAACCAAACT
Source organism: Escallonia herrerae (assembly GCA_033070095.1). Lineage (NCBI taxonomy): Eukaryota > Viridiplantae > Streptophyta > Magnoliopsida > Escalloniales > Escalloniaceae > Escallonia > Escallonia herrerae. The sequence goes on along the minus strand of JAVXUP010000368.1, from coordinate 422,690 downwards.
CTAAACTAAACCTAACTCTAAACCATCGTGTCCCTATAAGGCAATATCGCAATATCACAATCATGATGAGACAATATCAACTCCGTGAATAAACTCCATATTCTACTAAAACAAATTGGTTGCCTGCATTGGGAAAATTCACTCTTATTTTATGTAGTCCATTGACAATGATCATTGTTAATGAATTTGAAAGTGAATCATTTTGATTATGTTATGTTCTTGCATATTAACCTAATGGCTTTATAGTGAGTCTTTAGATGTGCAGTTTGGAAAATTCGAAAAAGCTAAGTATTTATAAAATCGTGTATCGACCCATGCTCCGTGTTTTACGATAGAGCACAATTATCTTCCCTATTGTTTTGTATTTGATAACTCCGTAGTAATATGTTAACTTATTCATTCATTCGGCTCATAGTAAATAATCTAAATATTAACATAATATTTACCGTGTGTTTCTGCTATCAGCTACGTACAGGTTCAGAGCCATTCACGTCGTGGGGGATGGCGAGTTGCATCTTCACCGGTTACTGGGGATGTTGCATTGCCTACGGATGGCGAGGCACAGAGCATGAGCTTCTGGAAGGCTCAGGCTCAGATCCAGCCCTCCCAGCCACACTGCTTCTCCTTCATCAGTGGGTTCGACGACTTCAGATAATCAATATTAGCATTTTAACAATGTCTACCTTATTTTTGATTTATTTCTAATCCAATTTAATTAATCTTGTTTTTTCATCAAGATTATGGAGCGTACTGCGACTAAGAAGATCGTCGTTCTTGTGAAGGGCCAATTTTTTGAGCCAGTATTTTATTGGAGGGACTAGGATGCGAGGAGGAAATAGGAGCTGTGGGCGGAGTTCCTGGTATGGTTATGAATTTGTTAATATTTTATAAGTATTGTTCAAAAGAATTAATCATGTTGATTGCATTACTTGATGCATTATATGAAGGATTCGAGTTTGATTCACCTGAGTAGCAGGCTATGGGGAGAGCTATTTTTTTTTTTGGCTCCACAACCAAAAATTACTGGCGATGGCTACATGACACACGGGAGTGGGCGAGGAGGATGCTTCCGGTAGGTGTACAATGGAGCAGTAGAAATGGTGTGCCCCGCATTGGATCTCGGCATCTGTATGAGGTCAGGCGGATTACTGATCCATCTTGGGAGGTCAAGAGTGGGAGTGGGAAGGCAAACATAAAGGATCAGGATCCTACATACATGGGAGGGTCGGTGCCTCACGACATCCTCCGGCATGAGAATGAGGCTGAGCACCGGAGATGGACAAGGATGGGGTGTGTGCTTTGACATACCGGATCATACACAAGAGGAAAGTGCCTAAAGATGATGCACACTAGACGGGGGAGTCCATTTCCCAAGTTGCTTGGCAGGTTGATGGAAGTTCTATATAAATTTCTTTTTAATTAAAATTTGAATGTCTTTCAAGCATCGACAATGCAAAACATTTGGAGAGTTGCTACATAAACTTTCACAACACATTATCTTTCAAATTCAAACAAACGTCCAAAAGTTCCATAACCTTACCATCAACAGATGACTTGGACAACGATTGAAAACTTCAGGTGCATAAAAAAATGACGTAAAATATTTTGCGTACACGACCACAAATTATGATATTCTACGTGCAATCATTCTATTTGTGATACCTTTTTCTAGCGACATAAGGCGCAACTACTTCAAGCCCATTAACAACCAAGTGGACCAAAACATCCATGGCCCAACAGTCGGCCCAACGAGTGCTTTTCATAAACTTGGTAACCGGGCAAAAATGTGACCGTTGCGACCCAATTCCAAGAGCCGTTTGTAATCTTTTACTCTAAACCAAAAATTAGCACAGAAATAGTGGTAAAAAAAACCAAAAGTATTCGAAGAAGAAAGCAACCACTTCGTGTAATTGAGTGGCGCACACGAGAAGAAGAATATCCCCTCCATCAAATTATCTGTGAGTTTTCTCATTCAAACCCTAGATTTAGTGACAGGCCTCACCTTCGGCAGATCTTTGAAGAGTGGACAGACTCAGAGAGAGAGAGAGAGAGAGAGAGAGAGAGCAGCGGCAACCATTGCAGACCACCGGCGACCATCAGAGACGGCGACCACCGCAGATCACCTCGACCCCGTAAGTCCTCTGATTAAGTTTCCTTTCCAATAGGCTTTCTCCCTACCTGTCGTAATCTACTCCCGTTGATTCTTCCATATGATTTCTCCATCGATAGTACTCTCCTTCCAATCTGGTGCGCCTGGACTCCCAAAACAAAAAATAAATTTCAACTGCCTCAATGGCAGAAAGAAATCAACGAATTGATTATGCCCTTGGAACTGCAAGTGGAGAGGTTGACCGCTGGACTTTAATTGCCCTCTTTCAGTGTGTTAGAATCATGTTTAATAGTTTCAGTGTTTTCCTGTGTTTTAATGTGTTTCAGTTTAATTTGTTTCACTTTCAGGCATTGTGTTAAGTGTTAACTATCTGTTGTAGAATGTTTAAATTAAGTTGCACTATATCTCCTTTTATTGCACGTTCTTAAGATTCAAATGGTCCCTGGTTTGTTTAGAAATTCAATACTATGTGTACATAGTTAAAAAAATATATATATATATTTATAAAATTTGCCGTATCCCCGCCGCACCTGTATCCTAAAATTTTCAAAAATGCCGTATCCGCACCCTCACCCTTGTCCGTGCTTTATAGTTTATGTCCTTTCAGATGTAACTAATCCTTTGAATGTTTAATTTTGCTTTTTATTGTAAAATTAGTAGAGTTTTGAGCACCTAAGACCGTGAGTCAAAAAGGAGGGGGATTCTCTGCTAATTCTCACCTTGACCAGTTTGTATGGACGTAGTTGAGTTGATTTTGGTAAACTGTGGATTAGATTATCTATGGTCAGATCTGTATGCATTTGTGGGATATACGAGAACCCCCAATTACCAGCATCATATTCAAATCTTCTGGTATATTCTTATAGAAGCTTCACTTAGGCCCTTCTTGGTTTTGAATATGGCTACAAATATGTCACTGACGTATTTGCATGACTTAAGCTATATCGAGCAAGTTAGGTGATTTTTGGTAATGTTTCTGAGGTTTACATTATCATGATTTGAAGCTCTTTCATCTAAGTTGAAAATAACAAGGCGAAGTGATGATTCTCGCCCGCCATTTTCCAAACTTGCCATAACTTCTTTATGATTTGTTCTGAACTGCTGTAGTACAACGGACCCTTCTTTGCGTTTAAGGATAACCTGAAGCACCTGAGTTAATCTTCTGTACAATTTAGTACTTCCCAGTCTTTACAGTTTGTACGAGTTTGTTAAATGATGGCCAAAAATAACTAGTAAGAAATTGGTTGAAATTTAAATCTAAACTCCTTTAAGTCTGAAGGCTGAACTGATAGCTCCATGATTTCCAGTTCCCATCTTGTAACATTGACCTTTAATTCTCTTGAGGCTCGTAACCTCAAGTTATTACAGTTCATAAGGGTTTGTTCATCTTTTTCTTTCTGTTGAGTTAAGAAGTAGTGCAGTACGATCCTGTAGTTTATCCGTTCTCTAAGTTAACAATGTAGTTTTTACTAGTATTAAGGTATTATGAGCTTGTGAAGTACGTGAAGATACAACACGTTGGAGTACTATTTGTTGGCTTGTTGAGTAGCATTCATATCACCAAAGAAGCATTCCATGTCGTAGATCAAATTAATGGTTACGTCCAAAGTTTGACTTACCCACTCTTGCTAATGACTCAAAGTGGTCTGAAACTCTCAGTGGCTAAAGGGATCTTAAAAATTGAAGTTTGAATGTGTTTGATTGATGAAATTGGTTCCCCAGTTAGATGTTTAACTTTATGTTTATTTGGTTCTACTTCCAGATATTGAGCAGGCTTTTTTGCCTTTGAAAAGCACGATGGCTACACTCGCTGGTCGCCTTATTCAAGATCAAAACTTGAATATTCACTATAAGGGTGAGTTAAACAAAGCTCAGCAACAATGACTAAAATTCCTCGTGGTTAGTTTTCATACTTACTCTATTTCGGATATATACTATCAGGAGCTCCTTTGGAGGGAAAGACCAATGTCTCAAAGTCGCACAAAAAGGAAGGGCTTGCTGGAAGGAAAGCGCTTAATGATATATCAAACTCGGGAAAGCCTTCTGCACTTCAAGCAACAAAGAAACCCAGTGTGATGAAAGTTATTCCTATTCCGGAAGATCTTGGTGTTGCATTTTCTGCTGGAGGAAAGAAAAGTGTCACTAAGGCGCCAGAAAAATCTAAACTTGTTGGCAGGAAACCCCTTAGTGACCTCACAAACTCTAGGACGCCATCTGTCCATCAGGTACCCAAGAAGAGTCAGACCACAAAACTGAGTGTTGTTGCAGAAGAAAAGGACTTCCCCGCTACCATTGCACAAGAGGGTTTTCTTCACAACCATCAGGAATGCATTAAAGCACAGAGGAAGGTTCTGGATTTGGATTATTTTCTGAAGACAGTTGGACTAAATGATGGTAAGCAGAACTGAGCTCATTTAAAATTGTTTGGTTGTCTTGTTTGTTCATTTGACTCATTTAGAACTTTTATGTCCAGATATTTCCCTGCAACCAGCATCTCCAGGGGCTCTTCCTTCACCAGGAAAGTTAAAGGTCAGTTTGTCTCGATTGTTAATTGCCCTTTCGTTCTACACATTTATTCTTGGAAATGTTCAGGAGAGTTTAGTTTGTTATATGGGCTTGTACCACCACAGCATTCAACACAATGTTTAATGAAATAAATGCCATCTTGTTGTGGTGTTACAGCCTGAGAATTCATCGACGCTCTTGGAAAAAGAAGCGATACCAGAGCTGATGGTCGAAGATGATATTTATCAATATGGGAAAGCTGAGGCTCATAGTGAACAAAACTCTCCAATTTGTGGAAGCCCAAATTCACCGATGGCGTTTATGCATTGGAAAGACAACGACTTCCCTGAATTCATGTTGATGGAGGAAATACAACTACCTTAGTTTCAATCCCTTTCGCAAGCTGACATGAAGTACTTGCTTCAGAGTCAATTTGTACTTTTCAGAGATTATCTGGTGATAATTTCTTGTTTCTCTTTGCATTGACATGCAGATTTCGTAGTTACTGCTCAGGCAATTAGCTGACTGCCAAGCCTTTGTTGATGAATTCGTACTGGATCAATCTCAAATTTAGTAGAATATGAATGCTATGAGCCTTTGGCGATTACGTCAGTCATGTAGCTGCTGCTTCAGAAAACTTTTTATGTCAAGTATGCACTTGACGTGTTGAGAGAACGTCTATTTATCATGTTATTCTTTTTCACTCTCTCGTTCGTTTCTTAAAGATTTACGTTTTGTCTTTTATATACTTTATGTGTGGAACTGAAAATGGACACTCCTTGACATGTTTACTTCAAAGGTTCACTATCAAAACTGTGATGCTGGAAATTTCATAACAGGTATGCTATAGGGTAGGCTAGAGGGTATTTGTTAGATCAGTCTGTTAGTCATGTTCGATTCCATAAAAGGGAAAACAAAACGGGGGCGATTCATTTTAGAAAAGTGCTAGTTTCACTTGCTTGTACGCTTTTCTCACCCCTTCTTGTCGTTAACAGTCATATTTGGTGACAAGTTGAACTTTAAACAACAGATAAAAGGCACCTCTCCTATGTATTTTGGGCAGCAAAGAAGTGTTTGTTAGTTTGTATTATTACCTGGAAGGGCCTGGTTTTGCTGCAAGATGATGGCCACAAGCTCTTATCAAGCACAAGCCGTCACCTACTGTTATAAACACAAAGGGAAATCTAATGGGGCTTGAAGATAAGGGACACCGTCCATTGGGCCAAGAAAGGTACCATCTATCTGATTAGCCCAAATCATGTATCAATTCTTGTGGCCAAACCTTTGCCCCATTGGTGCATATGCTAGCAAAAGGTGCACCTGAGGTGATTGTTGCACTTCTTGAGGTTTCTGTCAGGTTTGACCTACTAGTGAAACCATTTTGAATCACATGTTTACTCAGTGGATTCATAGTATCGTGATCTTCCATATTGATAATCAGGTGCAGTTGGTGACATCATTTTATCTTCTTGACTTATTCCGGATAACTTATTGATATCTGATTCTTTCTTTCCTGGCATGCAATTATGTAGTGGACAAATGTCACAAGATGGGAGATGCATACCAAACCATTTGTGAGGACTCTTGAATTGCTCTGGCAAGAGGGACATACTGCTCATGCCACTTCAGAGGAGGCAGAAAAAGAGGTTCACATCTTTAGTACCTGAAGAATCGTCCATTTAGTAATATGTCATTCGACTTTTTTCATTTAACAGATTGCGCTGCTGAACTGCAGGCTTTGCAGATGATTAACATCTATACAAAATTTGCTTATGAGCAAGCTGCGATACCTGTTATTACCGGTCGTAAATCAAGAGTGGAGAAATTTGCTGGTGCTTCTAAAACTTATACTATTGAAGCTTTGATGGGTGATCGCAAGGCCTTGCAGGCTGGAACCAGCCACAACCTCGGACAGAACTTCTCTCGTGCTTTTGCAACCCAGGTTCATGCCCATTTGCATTAGTGATGTTCACATTCAGCCTTAGCTCGATCTCTACTTCATTTTAGAATGTATGTGGATACTTTAAGATTGCAAGTGAAAATATTGTGTAGAGAACTGCACTGCTGGAGCTAGGACAAATTTTCTGAAATTTGGAATCTTTTGAAGCACCTAGCGGCACACAGACACACCATAGGTGTTACCTGTTATATAATCTGTGTTGCTTTAAAAGTTTTAATCGGCACATGATATGGTACTTGTGCGAGAGGGTTTGAATGGTCAACTGTTGGCAGACTCGAGATCATTTTTTTCTGTATTTGGGGGGTGTATCACTGAGTTTGCTCTGGCTGTAGAAGCTTATTTAGCACCCATCTTCACATTTTCCTCTCCTCACTCCCACCATCCCACTCCACTCATTCCCATCTTGTACATTATGAAAAATGTCATTGGGGGTGCCCTCCTTAGGGATGCAAAAAAAAATTAATTATTATATAATTAATTAATTTCGAAATTCAAATTCAATTCAGATCTGGGCAGAACCCGCGTGCCCGAACCCGCCTGACCAGTGACCATTCCCTCACGCCTTATCCTCTCCCAATCCCTCGCCCAGATTCCTGGCCCACCCGAACCAGAAACCCGACCCACCCCAACCGACCCGCATCCCTCCCCCAAACCCTAACCCTAATTTTTTTCCTTTCTCTTTCTCTTCTCCTTCTTCGTGTAGCTGAGTGCGCGATTACTTGCAGTTGTTGATTATCTTTTTCTTTTTTTTTCAATTTGCACACAAATAGAGGCTGTGCCTCAGCTATATAACAGTTGGCAAGATTTACTGCATCATTGAGTTCCTTTTAATGAGACTGATAGCATCCCGTTAGATACATATTGATTTCTAGGAAGGAAAGGCTTCTTTTATCTTTTTCTCCTGCTGGCAAAATGCTAATTATTTGATTTGTAATATTCTCAAGTGAGTACATGTTTTACTGTCTATAATCGTGTGTATGGGCTTCTCTTTTCCTTTTCCTTTTCATAATGCTTGGCAATTTGAACTCCAATTTCCCAGGTGGTAATTGTTTCAATTTGGAAGAAGGCTGATGAGAAGGCAGGAGTTCTTAATGCTCTGCATCATCAGTCAAAGATGTTCTGCATGTTGCTGGGATTAAAGTTAAGATTGATGACTCAGATCAGAGGACACCAGGGTGGAAATTCAACTTTTGGGTGTAGACATCTAAAGATCAATTCATGTCATCATATCATAGCACATCATTTTTCTGGTTACTCTTATCAAAAGAAACATGAAAGGAAACATTAAAAGTAAACAAAACGTATGAAGATAAATAACTATGATGCACATGCTCACAAGAAAATCAATACAAACAACAGATCTTCACACTCCAGATATTGTTTCAGGCGAAGTAACAGTTTTTTGTCCCTATTACCTTTTGTCATGCTGCTCTATTGACTAGTGCTGACTGTTTAGTCCAGGTGCTTATGATTTGTCATGCTAAAATGTGCATGCCTACTGATTTGAAGGGAAAGTACAATTTGCTTGATCTCTGGAACAAAGAAAGGGTTTTATTTTTTCTTTTGGGGTGGTGGGTGGAGAACATGTGACTAGGGCTATGTTACATGGACTCTTCAGTTTTGGGTCAAGTACCTGTGTCGGACACTTGACACTTGGACATGGGTATGAGATATGTGTCCGACACATCTCATAGGATATGTCATTATGATACTATCTTATAATCTTTTGTTTAATTAGTAGTTGCTTTGAGTGAAGATAAGTTGTCAATTAAAATCAAATGCATCACATAAAATACATTTCTGCCTTCGAAATAACTAAAAAACAATAATATAAATCAGAACATTTTGACGTGTCCCCGTGTCTTGTGTTTTCAAAATTAGACGAGTCCGACACTTGGACACGTATCCGATCCGGACACTCGTATCGAGTTCATGTAACATAGGATTAGGGGTACTTTTGACATTATGCACTGACTTGTAACTGTTGAACCCTTCGCAGGGTGTTCCTCTAAGAATTGAAATCGGTCCGCGTGACGTTTCAAGTGGGAGCGTGGTCATATCTAGAAGAGATGTTCCTAGAGAGCAAGGGAAAGTTTTTGGAATATCTATGGATGCTTCCGTTTTAGTAGCTTATGTTAAAGACAAGTTGGATGAAATTCAATCATCACTTCTAGCAAAGGCAACAGCATTTCGAGATAGGTGTGTTTTCTTAACATTAAGGCTTCGTTTGACAAAATTTTTTTTTTGGTTTTCAGTTTTTAAAGAGCAGCTTAAATTTTTTTTTTTATAAAAACAAGTGGGTGTTTGATAACCCCTTTTTTTTTGAGATTTTTTTTTTTGGTGTTTGGTAACCCTTTTTATTTTGACTTTTTCTTTTTGGTGGTTTACGGTGGCGGTGGTGGGGGCGTAGCGGTGGTCGACGGTGGTGGTGGTGGTGGTGGCCGACGGCCGGAGGTGGCTGCCGGCAGTCTCCGGCGGTGGTCGCCGGCGGCCGGAGATGGCTGCCGGTGGCCGGAGGTGGCTGTCGGTGGTCGCCGGCGGTCGCCGGAGGTGGTTGTCGGCAGTCTCCGGCGGTGGTCGCCTGAGGTGGCTGCCGGCGGTGGGAGGGTGGAGGGTGGTGGTGGTGGTCGAAAAAAAAAAACCAAAAGTGAAAAAAAAACCAGTTTTTGGAGTTTTTTTTTTTACTCTGCAGTTTAAAAACTGATTTTTTAAATTGAAAAAAAAATGGTTACCAAACGCTCTTTTTTTTTCAGTTTTTAAAACTGAAAAAAAAAAAGAGGGAAATTTTTTTTGTCAAACGGGGCCTAAGTTGTTTAATTCGAAGTGTTCCATTCGACAAGGCACCATGCTATGGTGCAGTTGGGTTCCGTCCATGAGGACGTGCTCAGGTATATTGTTTACCTAATTCTAATTACAAGGAGATGAGAGCGTGACTCCCTTTCAATTGTTTGTTCACTGTTCTTCAATTTCTTGAGTAAAGGTTGTTGCAGAAACCCAGCAGACTCGGCCAGGTCGTATTTGTCTTATTGGCTAGTTAGATGATACCTATATGCTAGCACCTGATCATCTTGATAGACCTTGTATTCCAAGTTAACGAAATTGTTGAAACAACCTTGTGATGCAAGATAAATCACTTGGTCTTGTGGAAGGCTAAAACCGTATCTGTATCTATATCTATACTATATATAATGAGAAGACATTTTTTGGTGTCATACCCTTTTGGTGTTACATTAAGAGTGTCTGTGGTGCTGACACATGTCCAAAATGAGGGTAAAATTGTGAAACACCTTTTTGGGTGTTACATAACTACCTACTTATATGGTTGGTGACAAGTGGCATTCCAAGAAAAATTATAAAAATTGACAAAATAAAGATCTTAATTAGTAACTAACTACCCATAAAAATATATTAATTTTTACAAATTTACATTTTAACAAAATTTACACTATTAATTTTATTCTTGCACACGCATTGCGTGTGCCACCGTCACTCGTAATATATAATGAGAAGACATTTTTTGGTATCATACCCTTTTGGTGTTACATTAAGACTGTCTGTGGTGCTGACACATGTCCAAAATGAGGGTAAAATCGTAAAATGCCTTTTTTGGTGTTACATTACCTACTTATAGTGGTGACAAATGGCATTTCAAGAAAAATTATAAAAATTGACAAAATAAAGATCTTAACCGGTAACTAACTACCCATAAAAATATGTTTAGTTTTATAAATTTACATTTTAACAAAATTTACACTATTAATTTTATTCTTGTGTGTGCCACCGTCACTCGTGTATATTATGTAAGCATGTGTGTGTATAATTTAGGTAGACCTTGTATTCCAAGTTAACGAAATTGTTGAATCAATCACTTGGTCTTGTGGAAGGCTAAAACCGTATGTATATTATGTAAGCATGGGTGTGTATATTTTAGATAGGTTATAGAGACTATATATTAGCAGTTAGCCACAGGCACTCCCTAGACCCATACCCACACTCTTTTCCTTACCGGCTTATCACTTGCCTGTCCATTTCAAGCATACTTCTTTCATTCTCTTACTGTCTTACATGAGACATCAGGTCATTGAGACCTCGCAGGCTCATACCTTCGCTCTTTGGATTAGATAATCAGACCTTGATCTTTCTTGAATATAAAGATTTAAAATGTTGGATTTGATTATTTAATTTTCCTATTTGTTGAATCATGTATTCTTTGAATCCAAGTGATTTTACCAGCATCTTATTCTATAGCTTTATATGTAGCATATCTTGCATAATGCCTACCGATCCCTTTCGCTACATCTCGTCTCAGTGACTCTTCTTAAGCTGATGCTTTCTCAACATATTGACCATTGTACCCCATCATGAAGCGGTACGCAGGTTGAATGTAATACTCCTTGCATCTCCTAGAGACTGGTCACTTTGACTGTGCCAAGGTTCAGGAGAGGATAGTCAGTTGTTGCATGTACTATATACTTGCTGTCTTTGGTTTCCACTTTAACCCTAGTTGTTCGCTCTTGCTAATCTTATTCACCTATATGACTATCCTCTCCTGAACAATGGGTATATTTGGAAGAATGATTTCTCATGACTTGTCCAAAATGGACAATCTGGACATCCGCCAAAGGAAACGGAGTGAGAAATATAATAAACGTGGTTTGTGGATATGCATGATACTTAGGAATTTTCAACTATCAAGTACATGTTAGACGGGGAGAAGTAGTGAGGCAAGACTTGATTGCTAGGAAGATAACATGAGCTTTGATACGGGAGGAAAAAAGAAAATGTTCATGCAGTTAACCCCAACTAGTTCGGGACAAAGGCTTGGATGACGGGGCAAAGGCTTTTAGATGATGACGATGACAATGATGTTGAGTGATGTGGGACACCTATCCAGATGCTTGTAGTGACTTGGAGTGCATGACAATTCTAGAGAAATTGAAGTTCGAAACCAAGATAGTGCTATGGGAACATAAGCACATATCGGTGCAATCTCGTCAGCTTATTGTGGCTTTATATATATATATATATATATATATATATATATATATATATATATATATATATATATATATATATAGTCATGCATATGTAAGTGTAAAATGATGCTATCTGTAATTCGAGATGAGAAGAGAAAAAGATGTGTGTAAGTTGTTGTTTGGTTTGGGGGGTTGCGGTCTATTTCTTGACCATAAACTGTTCGGATCGGTTTGAGCATGGTTTAAACATCATTTTGTTTTAAGGAAAAATGAAAATCCACTAACCAAAAGCTACATAACACTTACATTACATGATAAGTTCTAAAGATAAAGCATCTTAAAAATAAACAAAACAAAGCATTAGGAACTCCAATAACCAATGAATAAACTAAACAAGGCATTAATCTGCAAAAGAAAGTGTGGCAGCAATTTCCAACGTCATCAGAACATCATCAAAAAGGAATAACACAAAAACTACCAAACAACATAAGAAGGGCATACCGATCAACTCCACAATTGTTACGGTTTGATTGATGGCTCGACCCATCACAAAGGAATAACACAACTCCACTCTTTCGTTGTGCCCTTCCTTCTTAAGACGATTTCTGAAGATCCTTTCCCTCACAAAATTGAATCTAAGGACAGGTAAGAAGGAAGGGCACAACGAAATGAAATTCTGTCTGAACTAATACCACGCAATATTTACCTCAAAACTTATGATGAAAAAAAGAGTTATAACACCATGCTTCAGTCTAAAACTAAGAGATTATATGGTACTTTAGATACCACTCCAAAAAAAGAGTTATAACAATAAATTCAAGCATTAAAAACTATTCACCTGCATTTTGTCAAGTACGATGAATTACAGTCACTACATCAACTATGTGGTATAAAGTACCAAACACCATTGCAAATTCACGACACCATAAACATATCAAGCAAGCACAGTCACATCCAACAAACATAAGCAGAACAACTTTATTATACCACTCATCTTTATATTGACAAGCTTGAAAATAATACAAAACTTCAATCGATATCATCAAGAGATACTACTACATAAACGCCTCAATGTTATCCTTAATGCTCTCATTGCACCTCTGCCTTAGGATATTATACAACAATGTAATTAACTACACATTGTGAATAACTAACTTAGGAACACAAACAGTGAATACAAGTTGCTTTTGATCGTTACAGTATTATGGTAAACCAAACAATCAAGAAGTATAAAATTTAGAGTTTAATTGAACATTATTCAGTGAAAATGGTAAGTATACTTGAAGCAAACTCATAGCACAATGATATAGCTGCACATCCTCCCTTGGCTCCTAATCCGAAACTCATTTTCGTCAATCTACATCTCAACTCTCGGCTTCTCCACTTTCTGGTACCGATCCATCTCCATGAGAAAAAGAACATGTGCTAAATCGCCAAAAACGAACACAAAAATTCAAAACAAAACTGATACAGATTACATGCAAAATGAATAATTAACAGCGATTTCGATTAGAGGTAATTTAGAGATTCCGAATCCAAGTCCTTCAAGATTCATTCCTCTATGTATCCAGATTCATTACGTATTGGGTAAGATCAAAGAGAGGTAGCTGGTGTGTGAAACTAGGGCGGCTGAAGAAGAGGGGGTAGAAGACATGAATTAGGGTGGAAAAATGTGAGTTGACTACTAACTTGGGTAAAAAACAGGGTATATATTGTGGGGTAACTAAGGTACATTTAGCTAACTAGGGTAAGGTATCTATATATATTTTTTATCCCCTCGGTTCGGTTTGGTGACGGTTTGGAACTTTTGAACCGTGAACCGAACCGAATCGGCCTCGATTTGAAAATTTGAAACCAAACCATTCAAGCTCATCAACGGTCCAGATTCGATTGGTTCGGTTCCCTCGATTTGAACGGTTCGGCTCGGTTTAATTGGTTTGTTGCTCACCCCCTACTCCTAACTAGACGGTTTGTCAGTATGTGTTATACATGTAAATTCAAACTAGCTGGCTTATGCATTAAACCCTAAACCCACTATCAAACCGGCAGTTTAACCCACTGGGCAATCGAACGGTTAGTCAAGAATCTGACGTTCCCAAAATATTTTTCGTTCAAAACCTTAAACCCACTAACGCACTAGCCGGTTAACCTATCAGGTTATCGGACGGTTTGTCGGAACTTTAACAGTCCAGAATTGTATAGCTTTCCGAACCCTAAACCCTTTGACCAACATGTTGGTTAACCTACTGGATAACCGGACGGTTAGTCAGCATCATGGCCTTTCCATAATTTTTCAAAAATTCAAAGATAAATCCACTGACCAACTGGTCGGGTAACCCATCGGGTTACCGGACAGTTAGTCACATGCCTAGCAGCTAATTATCTCCCCCGCTCTCATGGGGTATAAACCCGTCAGTTCTATTTGTGTGGGCCTTATGATTAAAATTTCAAATTTCTCTATACAACTAAGGCTAAAAGAGGTTGGTATTAAGATTCATCCAGGAAACTCACACGAACCCCAATGGCCAAAGAAGACCTATAGTTGGTAGATTTGTTTTGTTTTGTTGGCAAACTACATAAGGATTTTTGGCCAGTTTTGCAGCCCTAGCAGACCAGTAGACACGAACATCCAAGGAGATTGAAAACCTTAAGAAGAGAGGTAACAACAACAAGAAGATGAGTCTAATAAGGGTGTTTGTGAATCATTACCAATACAACGCTGATTTGAACATCACTTGCTGAGACCTAGAGTCAATCAAGCCACGGGATTCAGTACCTGCTTTCATCATGAGATGGAAAAACAAGTCTGCTCAGATGGTAATCCGCCTAATAGAAGAAGAATAAGTGAACATAGTGAGGAAAAATCTGCTATCGGTCTACCATGAATATATTTTTGGTCACTACCATACGTCATTCAAGTCCTTGATGGGATCCGTAGTACAAAATGAATATGTCATCAATAAGGGGACCATCTCACGAGAAATGAAGGCTGTAGTCTATCGAGTTATCGCCAGAAATTCCAATGCCTAACCTAAGCCCGACGGTACCAACAATGTCAACAATGTCTGGGCGCAACAAGTTATGTCCCGAGAAATAAGTATTGATCCAAAAAAAAGTTTACCTTCGTTGAATACCCCATTGCCCAAGGTGTTCGAGCAGTTTTCGAGAAAGAGCATGATCTCCAAGTTACTTCCTACCCTATAACAACAATAATACCTGGGGGATATGATGTTCAAGGTTTCTGTGCCTACCACCAGGAAGAAGGACATCCCACAGAGAAATGCATCAGTATTCGTCATGCCATTCAAGATCTTATTAATAGCGAAGAAGTTTCCCTACCTGCCAAGCCCAACGTTAGAATGGAACCCTTACCAGCTCATAGGGTAAATGATATCAATGATATTCTATGAGGGATAGATCCTTCTACGCTCATTACTCCAGTCGGCCAGTATGTGAATGTTCCGCCAATTTCTGGTTTGGACTTTTTACCAAAGTTATGTGATGTCATGTCATCTCGTGGGGAGAGTTGATAGAAGACGAGGCCTTTACTGTAGAAGAATACTACTATGAGGACGCGGGCTTCGTGTTTAGGCCCAATACCGTTGTGCCATATTTGACGAGATCTGGTCTGGTTTACCAAACCATAACCCAACCAGCTGCTTCAGACCTAGTAGGGATACTATTAATCTCAGCTACAAACATAGATACTATTAAAGTACAATGGAACGAGATTGAATGAAGGATGTGAGAAAGTGTCACAAGTGCCAGGTGTATGCCAACTTGCAACACTGCCCTCTTCGGGAGTTGTACAACATAACATCTCATTGGCTTTTCTTAGTTTAGGGAATAGACGTGATAGGAAAGATCAGTCTGAAAGCTTCCAACGGACATGAGTATACTCATGGCCACAGATTACTTCACGAAGTGGGTAGTGGCTGCCTCCTATGCTGTGTTAAATGCCAAGAAGGTGACTCAGTTTATTTCGACCAATATTTTCTGCTGATTTGGCATTTCTCATGAGTTAATTTTTGGCAACGGTTGTATTTCGAAAGGGAGATCAGAGATTTAGCTGAAGAGTATGGTATAGTCCGACATCAATCTACACCCTACCATCACAGACCAATGGGGCCTTAGAGGCCGCTAATAAGAACATCAAGAATATCTAGAGTACGATGACAGAGTCATGTTAAAGTTGGCCAGATAAACTTCCCTATGCCCTTTAAGGATATAGGACGTCAGTGAGAACATCTACTCGGGTTACCTCCCATACTCATTAATTTTTGCATGGAGGTAGTCCTCCCAATAGAACTAGAAGTAGCTTCTCTTGAGGTACTATTGTAGAATCAGATAGCCGAGTAAGATTAGGTACAATGCCGCTTTGAAGAGTTAGCGTTGACTGATGAGAAGAGATTAAAAGCCCTTTATCACTTTCTGAGTTACCAGAAGCGAATTGCACGAGCATTCAGTAAATGGGTAAATGACGTGGCTTAAAGGAAGGAGATTTGGTATTAAAAGAGAACATTGGACAAATCTAGAAGCCACAAGAAAATTTTGAACCTAACTGCTCAGGCCTCTATATGATCAAGCAAATAATGACGGGAGGTGCAGCCCTATTAGCCGATTTAGGTGGAATCGAATTGTCATATTTAGTCGACCTATATCGACTAAAGAAATATCATGCCTGAACATTTGAATTGTAAATGGATTAAGATTAACATAATCCTCCTTTAATAACACTACTCAGCACATACATTTTGATGTAACACTTCAGATGGAGCTACGTAGGCTACCCGTAAAGATGCATTGGGTGCGGTCAAATTTTAAAAAAAATCTCTTTATTCCACTGGCTATGGATTCGACTACATTCTCAAGAAAAATAATAAAAATTCCTTATGTTGAAAACCCTGCAAAAGGCAGCCTAGGCAAATGTTAGGGCAAAACAAAATAAAATAATACTAAAACCAAAAAAAAAAAAGAAGCATGCTAGATCGAAAAACCTATAAAGGACGGCCTGGGTAAAAGTTAGGGCAAAAGAAAAACTTCTAAGTCCTATCAGCAACCTAAGAGTAAAGTATTGTCTTCACATCCCTTTCTTCTTTCTCGAGGAAGGACGATCATCCTCAACCAGAAATATAACCGAGCCAAACTTTCGCTTATCCTTCCTGAAAGTTAGCCTCTCCATTACTGAAACCCTCTCCTCTGGAATCCCTGCTTCAGCCACTGAACCGCTCCTTGCTTTGTTTTTTTGGTCCTATCTCTATGTTTTGATCAAACTGACCTAGAACATAAGCATTTTACAATGTCTTCATAATCCAGAGTAGCCTTGACAGTCAGTTGCCTTTTTTGGTGTTTTCCCTTAGCTGGCGGAGATTGTCTGATCTATGGTTCATCAAAGTGCAAGGCCTGTATTGTTGACTTTAAAAGTGATGTTTTATTATTTTGATGATTTCAAGATTATTGCTTCTAACATTAATCTAACACTGCTATTAAGAATAATTACAGGACCAATCATAATCAAACAGTAGAATATTCCTTGGTCAAAGATTGGATTTGGATGTGGACTTGAACGTGGACCCAGACCTGGACTTAATTGTATATCTCTTTGTTTGTAATTAATCTGTAAGCTAAGTCTTTCTTAAAGATCTCCCAAAAAACAAGTAAAGACTAAACCAAGAGTATTCATCTAGGAAGACTTTTCATTCGAAGAAAAATGTCTTTCATTCGAATGGATCCTTCAGTCTCTTCTAATCCAATTTTAAATTTGTTTTCATTCGAAGAAATTTTTTTAATTTGAAGCAAAACATTTCCATTCGAAGCAAAACATTTCCAATCGAAGCAAAACTTTTCATTCGAAGCAAAACATTTTCAGTCAAACAAAACTTTCCATTCGAAGCAAACATTTTTAGTCAAAGCAAAAGTTTTCATTCGAATGAAAAGGAGTTTTCATTCGACTCAATCCTTTAGTAGCTCTAAACTATCTCAGTCCGATCATTTGATTCGAATGAATCTAGGATTCATTCGACCGGATTCGTCAGAGATGTTTTGCAACTATTTCATTCGAATGATGTTATTCTTTCGTTCGAATAAATCTTTGTGTCAAACCTTTATCTTATTTTCAATGGTCATATTCTCTTCTAGTATAAAAAGGGACTCTTAGAGCATTTATTACTAACTTCTCCAATCTCTGAAAAATCTCTCTTACACTTCTCAAAAAGACTCTCTCATCTTATTCATACTTTCATATGCTATTCCTTGAGCGAGTTCATATTTGAGATATTGAATAGCAAGCTTCTTGGTTCAGTTCTTGAAAGGTTTCAAATCTTTCCACTTAAGAAAGCTTAGCTTTGTTGTACTCATTGTAATATAATATTTACTCATAAAGGAGTGTGTACTGTATTTCAATTGCAAATCTTTTTTTCACTTGTAATCGTTGGAAACCTTGAAGGGTTTTGGATCTGTACTGCGGTTTGAGCTAGCACCCGAAGCTAGCTATTTAGTGAAAGGCTCGAGTAGGTCTCCCTTGTCTGGAGTGCTCGGGGACTGGACGTAGGCTGGTGGGGCCGAACCAATATAAATCCTTGTGTCGATTTATATCTACTATTTTTGTTACTACATTGTGATGCCAAGGAAAGTGGGTTCGCGGTCGACGTGGAGGTGCCATAAGGAATGCAGTCTGAGTCAGATGCCAAGTGCGCTGATGTGGGACACAGCGAGGGCGAAGCAAGGACAGAGACCAAGGGCTTCCTAGACAGAGCATGAGGGTGGCAGTGCTGCGAGAGCGATGGCGCAGGGTGAATACACGACGACAGTCACAGCCCGATGCTTAGGTCCAGAGTCAGGGTCCTGTATGTTTCTCTTTCTAGGATTCTAGAGTGAGAAAGTGAAAATGTCAGAGTTCTGTGAATCTGAAAATCTGAAGTCCAGAAAATGTTCCGGAGTCCCAAATGAATTCTCAAGACCTCTATTTATAGAGGTTGACATGATGATTTCATCATGCGACACGTGCCGCTCCAAGGGAGTGACACATCATTGAGGGGTCCACAGCTGCCGGTGCTCCACGGACTGTCGAATCGCATATTCACCTGGCCTGCCCTGCACAACATCGCTCTGTCTGTCTGGAAAGAATGGCTCCCATAGCGTCAGTGTGGCCAGAGAACCCCCTTGATCTAGCCTCCAATCCAAGCCCTTGCTGAGTCCCACAGGCTTGGCAGTGGTGGGGAAGACCCGATGCCGAACTGCCAGGCAGATTAGGCGTGATGCCTTCCAAAGACTTGCTCCCATCTCGGAGTGACCCGGGGGTCATTGTCCATAGGGGTGCTGACGCGAGCCCCTAGTGCCGGAGCACGTAGGCCAGTCACGAAGACACCCTGACGGAGATAGTGTCTAGAAGGAGTCGCCTATCCCGCTGCTACGAAGGGTCCTCGTGCCGGAGCACTACGAGTAGATCCCTCGGAATGAAGACGGTGATAGCTTTATGGCAATGAGCCTATCCCGCTATTGATTGTGCCGGCGATGGCTTTAAAGTTGTGAGCCCATCCTGCTGTGATTGTGCCGACGATGGCTTTAAGGTTGTGAGCCCATCCCACTTTGATTGTGTTGTCGATGGCTTTAAGGTTATGAGCCCATCCCGCTGTGATTGTGCCGGCGATGGCTTTAAGGTTATGAGCCCATCCCGTTGTTGATTGTGCCGGCGATGGCTTTAAGGTTGTGAGCCCATCCCTCTGTTGATTGTGCTGGCAATGGCTTTAAGGTTGTGAGCCCATCTCGCTGTTGATTGTACTGGCGATGGCTTTAAGGTTGTGAGTCCACCCCGCTGTTGATTTGTCGGCGATGGCTTTAAGGTTGTGAGCCCATCCCGCTGCGAGGGGTCCCATGCCAGAGCACTACAAATGGAGCCCCCTGGAAGCATGTAACATGATTGTGGAGCATGGGCGCGGTGACTACCATCGCGAGACAATACCTGGTGCCGTGGTATGTATCATGAGAGTGGCGCACGGGCTCAGCGACGAACGTTGCAGAGATAATACCTGGTGTCGTGGGCACATGTCATGGAAGTGGCGCATTGGCGCGGTGACGAACGTTACAGAGCAATACTTGGTGCCGGGGGCACCTATCACGAGAATGGCGCAAGGGCGCAGGTGACGAACACCGTGGGGACAATACTTGGTGCTGAGGGCATGCATCATGAGAATGGTGCAAGGGTGCAGCAACGAATGTCGCGGGGATACACTTGGTGCTGGGGCACATATCATTAGAATGGCACACGGGTGTGGCAACCAACGTCACGGAGATGGTGAACGGGCACACGTCGGGTGTCCCGAAGATGGGATGTGAGCTGAGTGTACCTGTCATAACAAGATGATGAATGCAACATATAGTAATGACAAAGTCGGGAGTGATGGTATGCGGTCATCGGTGACAGGTCATTTGGTGGTAGTGTGCGACTTTGGGTGATGGGTATCGTAGGAGCGGTATACGGTCATAAGGTTGATGCACGACGGACATCACGAGGTTGATGGATGACGGACGTCGTGAGGTTGATGGACTATGGACGTCGAGAGGTTGATGCGTGATGGACGTCGCGAGGTTGATGCACGATGGACGTCGAGAGGTTGATGGATGACGGACGTTGCGAGGTTGATGCATGACGGACGTCGCGAGGTTGATGCACGACGGACGTCGCGAGGTTGATGGATGATGGACGTTGCGAGGTTGATGCATGATGGACGTCGTGAGGTTGATGCACGATGGACATCGTGAGGTTGATGTACGAACGTCCGTAAACATCGCGGAGGTGCAAAGATTCGAGAAAACAAGTGCGTGCGGGAGGGGAGGCCATAGGCCAAGAATAGGGGGAAGGCCAAGGCCACCACCCTTGGGGTGGCTGAGGCTGAGGCCGACCCCCTTGGGGAGGCCAAGGCTGACCCTAGGGAGTGGCCAAGGCCAAAGGCCAACTCCCATGGAGGGAGGCCAAGGCCACTCCCCTCTTCGGTGAACTTCAGGCGTGCCGACGAAAGGTGTTTTGACGAGCAATGATGAATCCAAAAGTTGTGTTATGATGAGTGTGTCGACGCGAGTCGTATCTATGTGACGATCAAGATGTCAAAATCATGTACGAAGCGTACGAAGTGAAAAAAGTGCAAAAAAGAGTATGCGCGAAGGGGGAACCACTGGGGGAAAGTGGCCGAGGCTAACCCCTCCTGGAGGCCGAGGCTGACCCCTAGGCCTGGGGAAGACCGAGGCTGACCCCCTTGGGCTGGGGAAGGCCGAGGCAGACCCCCTGGGGTTGGCCAAGGCCAAATGGCCAACTACATTTTTGGAGCTTAAGGCCACTTCTCCTTTTAGCGAACTTCGGGCGCGCCGATGGTAAGTGTTTTGATGAGCGATGACAAATCCGGAAGTTGAGTCGTGACGAGTGTGTTGTCAAGAATCGTACACACATGACGAACAAAGCGCCGAAGACACATAAAGAGTGTACAGAGCGAACAACGTGCGGAAGGGACTTTGTGCGAAAAGTGAAGAACCGGGGGAGAAGGCCAAGGCCAACCCCCCATGGGAGGCCAAGGCCGACCTCATGGCCTTGGGTGAGGTCGAGGTTGACCCCATGGCCTTGGGTGAGGCTGAGGCCGACCCCATGGGGTTGGCTAAGGCCTTTGCCCCTTGACCCCGTTGCTCCGGTTGCTCTACGGTCAAAGTTTTTGATGAAAAGGTGCTTGGGTGGTCGCGGCGCGATGATCGTATTACCGTGAGTAACATTAACGTGAAATAATTTGTGACTAAGTTGCGCACGAAGCGCGTGAAGCGAGAAACACATGTGACTTGGGGGCGCGCACTTTGACCGGTTCGATGCGTTAAAAAAATGACTGTTGACAATGTCGATGTGTTCGCATGAAATGGGACCCTTAGTGGTCCCTTGGGTATGACTAGAATAGGTTAAGAACACATTGTAAGTTAAGTTTTAAATTTCTGCTCAAAGCTGTAAACACCTATTACCCCCTCCCCCCCAGGTGTGTTTAGGGACCTACAAGTACAATTAGAGCCATGTACTCTGTTACTTTCTTTTTGACCTAACAGTCAAGAGCTAAAGATCTTATTACAGAAGAAGGCTTAGCAACTACTCGACCACGTACCTTTGTTGAAGAATGACAATTACAGCTACTGGAAAAATCGGATGAAGAATTTCTTGAGGCAGGATACTCATGTATGGTACGTTGTAGAAAATGGCCCAATTATATCCATGAAGGATGGCCCAGATGGAACCAAGGTTCTCAAGGGAATTCTCGAAATAGACGCTCATGAGGCACACCTCTTCTCCATGGAAGGCAGAGCAAAGATTATTATCAGCTGTGATCTCAACATAAATGAGTATAATCGAGTCTCGGCATGTGAAACAACTAGTAAGTTATGGAGAATGCTGGAACTTACTCATGAAGGTGCCAATTAGGTAAAAGAGACTAAGATTAACATGCTAGTCCAACAATATGAGGCCATCAAGATGAAGGAAAACGAGTCCATAAATGAGATGTATTCTAGGTTAACTCTCGTTATAAATGGACTCAAGCTCTTGGAAAAAACATACCCAGAAAACGAGATCGTAAGAAAAGTCTTTAGATCTCTTCCCAAGAGATAGGAAGCTAAAGTCACAGCCATTCAAGAAGCCAAAGACCTGAATGTGCTTCAGTTGGAAGAGCTGGTGGGATCTCTAATGACTCATGAAATCATAATGAAGATTCATGATGAGGAAGAGACCACTTCGAAGAAGAAGAATCTAGCTCTCAAAGATGATGCCTCTCATGAACCTGTAGAGAGCAGCGATGACTTTGATCCAAACTTGGCATTCCTCACTCATAAGTTCAAAAAGTTTCCTACGAACCGGCGAGATGGAAAGATCAGGAGGAGTCAAGCAACCCAATCACAATAAAGAAACGATTGTGATTGGAGTTCAAGAGAAAATTCTGACGCTTGCTATGAATGAAACAATACTGGACACATCAAGAAGTACTGTAGCCCGCAGCTCAAGAATAAATCAACAAGCAACAGCAGCAGCCGAGACACAAAAGAAAAGAAATTCAAACCTAGAAAAGCTCTGCTGACTTGGGATGATTCTGATGAGAGTGATAAAGAGATGAACGAAGATGATGATATAGCTCAGCTATGCTCTATGGCCAAGGATGATCACTCAGATGAGGTAATCACTTTTGAAAATTTTGATTATGATAAGCTTGAGTTAGCTTTCCTTGAACTTAGTAGAAATCATGAGAAGTTAAAACTTAAAAATGTTGCCCTGAAAAAGAAAGTCCTTTCTTTGATAAACACTGTTGAAGAGTTGGTTAGTGAAAAGGAAGAGCTAGACGAAAAGATTGAGTTTTAAATAAAAAAAAATGCTTCTTTAAAAAATGATTTGATTGCTTTTAAAAAGGAAAATTCTTATTTGTCTTTAGAAATCCAGTCTCTCAAAAGTGTAAAAACCCTGTAGAAAACGAGCTTTTGAAATCTCAACTTGAAACAATTTCTACAAAAAAGGGGAAATTAGAAAAAGAGATCGAAGATCTGAATCTTACGCTTTCAAAATTTACACAGGGAAGAGAGAACCTGGATATACTTTTGGGAAGACAAAGATGTGTTTATGAAAAAAGTGGGATTGGTTATGATCCTTCAAATAAGCAAAAGGATTATAAAAATTTCTTTGACAAAAATCTAGCCTCGTGCTCACCATTCACACTCTGTACAGCGTGTAATAAGAAGGGGCACTTAGTAAAAAACTGTCCTCTTAAATTAGCTAGAAATTAACAATCTTTTTCTTTCTATAAAAATAGAATGAAGCAAGTTTGGGTGCCAAAATATTGTTTACCTAATCTTCCAGGACCCAAGAAAGTGTGAGTACCTAAAGGAACGAAACCAAAATCTGTTGTAGGTATGCTTGAAAGCAAAGGTGGATCCAAAAAAATGGATCCTTGACAGCAAATGCCCAAGGCACATGACATGCGATCATTCATTGTTCTCTCATATCATTCCGAAGGATGGTAGTCATGTTACCTTCGGAGACAACTCAAATGAAAAGATCATCGGTAAAGGTAAAATTGGTAATGGTTAGATCTTCATTGATAATGTGTCTTTATTTGATGGTTTAAAGTTTAATCTGATTAGCATCAGTCAACTAATCGATAGTGGGCACAAGTTTATTTTGAAGGTGACCATTGCCTGATCCGTCATGCCTCGGATAGAGGTACTTTGGTTGGTAAGCGAGATGGTAACATTTACACTCTTCCTTTGATGGGTTAGTTTCTTTTCGAGAAGTTTACCTTTCTGTTCAACAAAATAATATTTGGTTGTGGCATCGTAGATTAGATCATGTGCATATAGATCTAATCATGAAACTACTCTCAAAAGAACTTATTAGAGGCTTACCAAAGTTAAAATTTGTCAAGGATAATGTTTGTGATGCCTGCCAATACGAGAAATAATCAAAAACTTCTTTTCATGGCAAAAATGTTGTTTCTATCTCTCGTCCTCTTCAACTTCTTCATTTAGATCTTTTTGGCCCCACAAGAAATACAAGCCTTGGTAGAAAATTTTATGCCTTCGTCATTGTTGACGATTTTTTTAGAGTTCTTTTCTTAACTCATAAGGACGAAACTTTTGAAAAAGTCTTTAGCCTTGTAAAGCTTTTAGAAAATGAGAAGGAGTTGAAACTTGTGAAAATTCGAAGTGATCATGGCGGCGAATTCGAAAAAGATTTTATACCTTTCTGTGATCAAAATAACATTGCTCATGATTTTTCTGCTCCTCAAACTTCGTAACAAAATGGGATTGTAAAGAGAAAGAACCGAACTCTTCAAGAGATGGCTAGAACAATGCTTCATGAAAACTCTGCGCCAAAATATTTTTGGTCTGAAGCCGTCAGCACTTCTTATTACGTATTGAATAGGGTTCTTATCAGACCGATTCTTGATAAAACTCCTTACGAACTTTTCTCAAATCAAAAACCAAAATTTGATTATTTCAAGGTTTTCGGTTGTAAGAGCTTTATTTTGAACAATCGTGAGAACTTGGGTAAGTTTGATGCAAAATCTGACGAGGGTATATTTCTTGGTTATTCCATGAAGAGTAGAGCATATAGAGTTTATAATCACAGAACCCTTGCGGTTGAAGAATCGATGCATGCTGTATATGAAGAATCTAATATTGAAAATCTAAGTAATTTTAAGCATGCAAGTGATGACAACGAGGATCTTCCCTTCGACCTAAACAAGTTAGATATTTCATCAAATGAAGGGGAGAGCTCAACTTCATCCGACAAAGAAAATATCAAAACTCAACCGCTTCCCAAGAGCTGGAGATATTCCTCTAGCCACCCGAAAGAGCAAGTAATTGGTAATGTTAAACGTGGGGTAACGTGTAATAACCCAAACTTCGGGAGCTGTTTAAAATAGCCATTTATGACCCGAAAAATTAAACGGGCGATAATTTTGAGCAATGCTCAGGTATTAGTAGCTTATTTGCTTAGAAGAATTTTGGGGTTTAAATGTAATTATACAAAATTTGGGGGTTATTTTGCAATTATGGAAAGTTGGGGGTCAACTGTGCAATTATATATATATATATATATATATATATATATATATATATATATATATATATATATATATATATATATATAAGAGACTTATCTTTTAACTTGACACCTCATACTAGCTTAGGTGACTGAGCTAGCCTAATTATAGAGTGTAATAACAGTTCTTGATGATAAGGGAGCCTCGGATGGAGAAAGAGAAAAAGAAAAGAGAGAAGTAGACCATGAGATCATAAACAGAGAAGAAAAAGAAAACAAAGAGAAGAGAAGAACCAGAGCAGGGGAAGGAAAACAAAAATTAGAGAGGAAAGGAAGAGTGCGGCCAACAAATCCAAGAAGAAGAGGGAGACTTTAAAAGAGTTCTCCAAGGCTAAGCACACAAACTCTTAGTGTGTCTTTACTGCGTGCTGCGTGTATTCTTGTGTAAACAAATGCATGTGTTCAGGTATGGGGGAATGAGAGAAATGGAATTTGAATACTGTGAGTGTGTTAGATACTTTAGTAAGCATAAAAGAATGATGGGGAGAGGGAAACACACCGGCCACCTTCTTTCTGTGTACGTGAAGCATGAGTGTGTGTGTGTGTGCGCTGTGAGAGTATGTGGGTTAATGTGTGTTGGGGTGGTTAAGTGAATAATCTTGTGGGTTGATGTGTGTTTATGAAAATATGGGGTGAATTTTGTGTCTTCAGTGGACGGCCAATGAGTGTGTGAGAGAATTGTGTGTTAATGGGTTTGGCAGTGTGAAGGAAAATGAGTATATGAGGTTCAGTGAATTAGTGGGTGTGGTTGTGTGCCATTTCGTGTGTGTTCTTGGGGATCATGTTTGTGTTTTGGGTTGGGGATTGAAGTTAGGCCTCTCTTTGAAGGGATAAGAGTTTACAGTTGTATGTAGCTTATGTGGGTGTGGTGCACAGTGGGTTAGAGTGTGTGTTCGTGAGTGTGTATGAGTGTGTGTTACAGGTATGATGGGTGTGTGTTGCAGGTACGATGGGTGTGTGTATATGTGTATATAATGTGTGAATGTGTTAAATTGAGTGTTTAAGTGTAGATTGTAGGGAGTTAGAATGGTGTAACGATTTTTTTATGATTTAAAGTGGGTTGGAAGTGAGGTAGTGTGTGATTGTGAAGTGGGTGTGGGATGAACATCTCGGCTAGACAAGGAAGAAGAGAAGTATGTGTACAAAAGGTGTTTTAGTGTGTGACAATTTGAATAGTAAGTGTTTAGGCAGTTTTTTCACGAATTTTTATAAATACTTAGGGTCAAAATTAGGAAAAGTCCAATACTGTAACCCCAAAATTTTCTTACGAGACCTACACTCCAGAAATTTTCAGTATCCGCAAAGGGTGCTAAATTGGCGTACCGATTAACGAAATTTATTGAATTATTTAGCGTAACAAACCAAGCTATTTTGATCTGAAAATTTTAGAAAAATCTTATTTACAGATATGTTTCATATTCTAAAACTTTCGGCCATTTAGAGGCCGATAGGTATTTTTCGCGAAACTGGCCTTTTAGCGCTCGATCTTGACACCCATTCAGGATTTTTGGGCAAAAATTTTATAAAATAAATTTTATCCTGAAATGACTTCAGGATACTTAAAATAGTATTTTAAGATATTTTTGGGATTTTTTCGGTGCCAAAATCTCTGGGGGTATTTCGGTAATTTATCACCCCGGAGGGGTATTTTGATAATTTTACTTATAAAAGGTATTTTTAGTACATTCACGTACTATAAGACTATTTTGGCAAGTTTATACATGGAAACGCTATTTTTGTGACTTAGGAATACGAGGGGTATTTTGATAATTTCCACCGAGGGGCATTTTGGTTATTTTTTTGCACCCAACGAGGGGGTTCATTCTGGGTCTGTGCATGAGTTAATAGTGAGTTATAATACAATATTGTAAGTTACGTTCTGATCTTTTAACTTTTCCGTTTAGGTTAAAGCAAGAACTGTTTCTGGTAGGTTATCATAACTGCGAACCAGGTAAGGTTTCTGTCTGAACCTCAAGCCATCAATTTGCTTCCGAAATTATTCTTTTGTTATTTACGGCCATTATTGAACTCTAAGTATGCATTGATTTTGATATGTTCTTGCCAAGTAAACCCTGATGTTGAGCCTGATTTAATTATGGAACTCTTGTCAGTGCTCACTTTATATTTCATATTGGGCATTGATCTGTGTATTGATTCTGAGATATATGTTTTCTGTATACTGACATGGGAATCTGTTCTATTCTGAGGCGGGCGTTATGAGGCTGGTCTGAATCCTGTGTGGAATGCAGGCTAGTTCCTAAATGGACTAGTATTCTGGTACATCATGCATGTGTACATTTTCTGAGCTTTGTCTGTATGGCATTGCTGCTACCCATGATCAGTATCTTCTGAATGTATGTGCATTGTATCTGAATTTATTGTTCAAAAATGTCTGAGAACAATTGCTTGAAATCTTTTAACTATTTGTCTTTGAATTGTGGTAACTCCCTTCAAGATTTCTTTGTGCACGATCTTACTGAGCTCTCAAAAGCTCACCCTTCTTTTGACTCCCTTCTGCAGGTGTCGATTAGATGTTGCATGTTCAGGAATGGATTAGAGTCCGTGTGAGATTCCGATGAGCCCATCACTACTGGGTAATGTGACCCCTGTGCGGGTCTGTACCGTCAATTCATTTTATTAGGTTATTGAGAACCTAGGTTATAATAGTTAAGTTTGAACAATTATTGAAATCTTGTATTTTAAGGAACTTAGATCGGTGTTGGACCAGATGCTTTAAAGTATGTGTTGGTGAAAAAATTTGACAGGTTTGATGTGATCCGGTAGGTTAACGACCCGGGAGTCGGGGCAGCGGAGCTCTTGATTTTTGGGGGCGTTACATAACGACCCGATCTTTGGTAAATCTCTTCTGCGCTGATTTTGCTTTTCTTTCTCAAATTGAGCCTAAAAATATTCATGAGGCTCTCAAAAATTATGGGTGGATCCTTGCCATGCAAGATAAACTGAATCAATTTGAAAGAAGCGATGTTTGGTCTCTAATCCCGCCTCCTGTTCAACAAAAGGTCATTGGCACCAAGTGGGTTTTTCGAAACAAACTTGATGAAGATGTCCATATTGTTCAAAACAAGGCTAGACTAGTAGCCCAAGGATACAATCAGGTTGAAGGGGTTGATTTTGACGAAACCTTTGCCCCTGTTACTCAACTTGAAGCTATCTGAATGCTCTTGGCATTCTTTTTTTCATGTCACGTGAATTTCAAACTTTTTCAAATGGATGTGAAAAGTGCCTTCTTGAATGGGGTAATTCAGAAGGAAGTTTTTGTTAAACAACCTCCCGGTTTTGAAACTGAAAAATACCCTAACCATGTTTTTAAATTGAAAAAGGCTTTGTATGGTCTTAAACAAGCTCCTCGAGCTTGGTACGATCGTCTTTGCAACTTTCTTATTGATCATGGATTTTCTCGTGGCAAAGTAAATACTACTATTTTACCAAATCTTGAAATTCGTATGTTCTTATTGTCCAAATCTACATTAATGATATCATTTTTGGAGCAACTAACGATGATCTGTGCCAAGAGTTTGCTGAGAGTATCCGCAGGGAATTCGAGATGAGTAAGATGGGAGAACTTACTTTTTTCCTTGGTCTCTAAATCAAGCAATCAAAAGAAGGAATTTCCATCGAGCAGTCAAAGCACACGCAAAGCTTTTGAAAAGGTTTGGTATGTATAATGTTAAACCTAGAGGTACCCTTATCTCTCCTAGTCTTAATCTTGTTAAAGATGAAAATGGTAAAGATGTTGATCACAAACTTTATCGTGGTATAATTGGTAGTTTACTTTATCTTACCGCCTCTAGACTTGACATAAAGTTTAGTGTGTGCATCTGTGCCCGTTTTCAAACTTGGCCCAAAGAATCCCATCTTACCGTTGTTAAACGTATTTTTAAATACCTTTCTGGGACGATAAATTTAGGACTTTGGTATCCGCAAAATTCTTCCCTTGATTTAGTGGGTTTCTCCGATTTCGATTATGCCAGATGTCTTGTTGATAGTAAAAGCACTAGTGGTACGTGCTAATTCCTTGGTGAAGCCCTTATATCTTGGCACAGTAAGTAACAGACATTTGTTGCGCTTTCCATAGCCGAGGCGAAATATGTTGCAGCTAATAGTTGTTGTGCCCAAGTTCTTTGGATGCGTCAAACCTTACGGGATTTTGGTGTTTCCTTAGATAATATTCTCATCATGTGCGATAGTAGTAATGCTATTGATATTAGTAAGAATCACGTTCAACACTCTCGCACAAAGCACATTGATATCCGTCACCACTTTCTTCATGACAACATTCAGAAAGGATTAATAGAACTCAAGAAAGTAGGTTCAGGAGATCAGCTTGCAGACATTTTTACAAAACCTTTAGCTGAATCTAGTTTTTGCTCCCTTCGTCGTTGCTTAGGAATGTGTGATCTTAGCTAAGTGTTCTCTAAAGATTATTTTTTTTTTGTTTTCATTTGTTCTTTTCTGTCCACGGAAATCACATTTTCTTCGAATGAAAAGTTTTCCTTCGAAAGAAAACTTTTCCTTCGAATCAAAAGTTCTCATTCGAATGAACAAGTTTTCATTCAATTGAAACTGTACTTCTTATTAATTGTTGTCTTTCTGCCCTTTTCGGTCGAATGAAAATCATCGTCTATTTAAACCCTTCTTTTTCACTGTTTACTGTTTACTGTTTACAGTGTTTACGTCTTTAATCTCATTAAACAAAATTTTTAACTTTGTTCCCAACCTATTCTGGTCACACTCAAAGGTCCACTTGGAGTCCCATTTTGCATGACATGTCCGCACAAGCACAGTATTCAACGATTTGAACCAGTCAAAGTGCACGCGCCTAAGTCACTTGCATTCTTTGCTTCACATGCCTCACGCGTGACTTAGTCACCAATTATTTCACGCTACCGTGACTCACAGTACCACGTTCGTCGCGCCGCAACCACCTGAGCACCTTTTCACCAAAAACATCGACCGTTGGTGAAACCGGAGCAACGGGGTCAAGGGCAAAGGCCTTGGCCAACCCCATGGGGTCGGCCTCAGCCTCCATGGGGGGTCGACCTCGGCCTCCATAGGATGTTGGCCTTGGCCTTTCCCCCCCCGGTTGTTCACTCTTCCCGCAAAGTAGCTTTCGCACTTTGTTCGCTTCATACACTTCGTATGTGGCTTTGGCACCTTGTTCATCACGTGGGTACGTTTCACGTCGACACGCTCATCGTAATGCAACTTTTTCGGATTTGTCACTGCCCATCAAAACACCTTCCGTTGGCGCACCCAAAGTTCACCCAAAGGGGGAGTGGCCTTGGCCTCCCTTCATGGGAGTTGGCCATTGGCCTTGGCCTTCCCAAAGGGTCGGCCTCGGCCTCCCCAGGGGTGGTGGCCTTGGCCTTCCCCCAATCCTTGGCCTATGGCCTCCCCTCCAGCACGCACTTTTTTTCTCGAATCTTTGCACCTTCGCGATGTTTACGGACGTTCGTCCATCAACCTCGCGACGTCCGTCGTGCATGAACCTCGCGACATCCGTCGTGCATCAACCTCGCGACGTCCGTCGTCCATCAACCTCGCGACGTCCGTCGTGCATGAACCTCGTGACGTTCATCGTCCATCAACCTCGCGACATCTGTCGTGCATCAACCTCGCGATGTCCATCATGCATCAACCTCGTGACGTTCGTCGTCCGTGACCGCGCACCGCTCCCGCGATGCCCATCGCCCAAAGTCGCGCGCTACCGCCGAATGACTCGTCGTTGATGACCACATACTATTACTCCCAACTTTGTCATTACTACATGTTGCATTCATTATCTTGTTATGACAGGTACACTCATCTCACATATCGTCTTCAGAACACCCGACGCGCGCTCATGCACCGGCTCCGTGACGTTCGTCGCCGCACCCATGCACCATTCTCATGACAGGTGCCGCGAAACTAAGTATTGCTCTGCGTCATTCGTCGCCGCGCCCGTGGAGCAAGCCGGGTGAGTATGCACGACGGGTGAATATGCGATTCGACAGTCCGTGGAGCAAGCTGGATGAATATGCGATTCGACAGTCCATGGAGCACCGGCAGCTGTGGACCCCTCGGTGACGTGTCACTCCCAGGGAGCGCCACTTGTCACGTAATGACATCATCATCTCAACTTCTATAAATAGAGGTCTTGAGAATTCATTTTGGACGGTTGGACATTTTCAGAGCACTTTCACTTTCTCACTCTAGAATCCTAGAGAGAAACATACAGTACCCTGACTTCGAACCTAAGCATCGGACTGTGACTGTCGTCGTCTATTCATCCTACGCCATCGCCCTCGCAGCACTGCCAGCCTCAGGCTTTGTCTGGGAAGCCCTTGGTCTCTACCCTTGCTGTGTCTCACATCAACATACTTGGCATCTGAGTCGGACTGCATTCCTTGTGGCACCTCCACGTCGACTGCGAACCCACCTTCCTTGGCATCATTTTGGCGACTCCGCTGGGGAGGTGAGCATCACAGTGCAGTTCGTCCCGTGCCCGACACATCCAAACAACCATGCCTCAGCAACGCAGGGCTACCAGGACTTCCAGTAATAGCCTCAACCCAGCCATCCAAGAGGCCGTCATCTTCCAGACTTAGAAAATTTTCAAGCCATAGGGCACTTGCACAGGCCAACTGACACCACTCTTGATGCCATTAGCCACTGCCTCACGTCCCATACCAACTTGGTACGTGGTGTACGGGTGGCTCGACCGACGTTACTAAGTCTCAACTCTGTCAGTTGACCCCCCAGGTCTCGCGACCGCCTCTGCCAGGTATGCATGCAACACGCCTCACCAACCCTCCCCTACCTCCGTCACTCAGTCGGTTATTGATGCCAGCCCATCACCCTGAGTCTCCCATCCCGCTCATCTCAACCTCTCGTGCTTGCGGTCGCATGACCACTCTCTATCAAAAAAAAATTGACACTTAGAAAAAATTTCATTTCTTTTGCAACCGGTCATCAATGATCACCCTTAGCGGTCTCCCTCGGTACCCTTGTCCGAGCTCAACACTTAGAAAAATTTTGTTACAAAAAAGTTTTTCACGCCCCTTCTCTTTAGTCTTTGTCCAACTCTTGGAAAATTTCTCAACACTTAGAAAATTTTCTCACCCCCTTCGCACTCCTCCCTCTCATTCGGCCCGCTCGCGGTTGGGTCGCCACCCTCTCACTCTCGTTCTACACTTAGAAAATTTTTCAAAATTTTCATCTCCCCTCCTACCAACCCCCTCACTCTCCCTCTAACATTTTCCTCTCTTTTCCCCCACCATCCCACTCCTCTCTATCTTCTTGTAATTGTGAGGCTTCTCTTGGGGGCTCCCTCTTTAGGTTTGTCAAAAAAAAATTTATTTATTAAAAATTTAATTAATTAATTTTGAAATTCAAATTCAGAATTTGGGCAGAACCCACCCGCGAGAATGCCCCGAACTGCGCGTTCTTTTTCTCTCTGTGCCGTGCCCGACCTAACCCGAACCCGACCCACCCGAACCTAAAACCCTAACCCTAATTCTCCTCATCTCTTTCTTTTCTCCCTCATGCCCGCCGCAGCCCCCTTGGCGCCGCCGCCCTTCGGCCTCATCCTCCACGGCACTCCCCTCTCCGGCGTCGGCCCCTATCCCCCCTCGGCCTCGGCCCAGCCCCTCTCCTCTCCATTCTCTTCCCCTCCCCTCCTTCCCCCTTCCCTCAGCCACCCGTGGCACCGCCGCCGCTGCCGCCCCCTTTTTTTCCCTTCCCCTTTCCCCTTCCTTCTTCCCCCACCCTGTCGGCCGCGGCCCACTACCCCCTCGGCCTTGGCCTTCACCCTCCTCCCCCGCCCTCTCTTCCCCCTCCCCTTCTCCCCTTCCCCCTCGCCCATCACCCCGCCCACGCCTTTGTTGGCCTCGGCCTCGGCCAAGGGGCCTTGGTCGGCCTCGGCCGAGCTGCCTTGGTCGGCCGACCTTGGCCCTTCATCGCTATAGCCTCTCCCCTTTACTCCATGGCCATCCCCGACTTCACCAAGCCATGGCCACCACCTTCAACCTTCATCTTCTTTCCTTCACCTGCGGCCAACACTTCAAAAAATTTTTTTTTACAACATTGACCGCCGTGCATCGCCCGTCGCCGGGGCACCGACTCCAAGAGCTGTGGCGCCTATCGCCCGGACTTCACCTCCGCGACGCCCATTGCCCAGACATCACCTCCGCAACGCCCGTCGCCCGGACTTCACCTCGACAACTCCCGTCGCCCAGACGTCACCTCCGCGATGCCTGTTGCCTGGACGTCACCTCCACCATGCCCATCGCTCGGACGTCACCTCCGCCATGGCCATCTCCCAGACGTCACCTCCGCGACACCCGTCGCCCGGACGTCACCTCCGCGACGCCCGTCGCCCAGACTTCACCTCCGCGATGCCCGTCGCCCGGACGTCCCCTCCCGGACCCCCGTCGCCCGGACGTCCCCTCCACGACCCCCGTCGCCCGGACATCATATCCGTGGTGCCTGTTGCCCGGCCATCATCTCCGCGACGCTTGTCGCCCATCGCCCGGGTGACGTCTCCGCGACACTCGTCGTCCATCGCCCGGGCGCCATCTACATGCTCGCACCCCTACGTCCTATCATCGTGCCTTTATCTCAACCCCTGAGCATTCCAAGCTTTTGTAGGTGGTGCACGAGGTGGCTCGAGCCACCTACTCTTCATCATCATCATGCTTTGACGACCTCAACAACTCGCCAGCCAAACAACATCAAAATCTTGCTAAGTGTTTATGCGTGCAATGCCCGCTCGGGTTGCCCCTCCGCACACACCACACGCAGGGGGGCTTATGTTCCCAACCTATTTTGGTTGCACTCAAAGGTCTACTTGGAGTCCCATTTTGCATGACACGTCCACAAGCACAGTATTCAACGATTTGAACTGGTCAAAGTGCGCACGCCTAAGTCACTTGCATTCTTTGCTTCACACGCCTCACGCGTGACTTAGTCACCAATTATTTCATGCTACCATGACTCACAGCACCACGTTCGTCGCGTCGCGACCACCTGAGCACCTTTTTACCAAAAACATCAACCGTTGGCGAAACCGGAGCAACGGGGTCAAGGGCATAGGCCTTGGCCAACCCCATGGGGTTGACCTCGGCCTCCATGGGGTGTTGGCCTTGGCCTTTCCCCTCGGTTGTTCACTCTTCGTTCAAAGTCCCTTTCACGCTTTGTTCGCTTCATACACTTCGTGTGTGACTTTGGCACCTTGTTCATCATGTGGGTACGCTTCACGTCGACACGCTCGTCGCAATGCAACTTTCGGATTTGTCATTGGCCATCAAAACACCTTCCGTCGGTGCGCCCAAAGTTCACCCAAAGGGGGAGTGGCCTTCACCTCCCTTCATGGGAGTTGGCCATTGGCCTTGGCCTTCCCAAGGGGTCGGCCTCAGCCTTCCCAAGGGGTCGGCCTCGGCCTCCCCAGGGGTGGTGGCCTTGGCCTTCCCCCAATCCTTGGCCTATGGCCTCCCCTCCCGCGCACACTTGTTTTCTCAAATCTTTGCACTTCCGTGATGTTTATGGACGTTCATCCATCAACCTCGCGACGTCCATCATGCTTGAACCTCGCGACGTCCATCGTGCCTGAACCTCGCGACGTCTGTCGTGCATGAACCTCGCGACGTCCATCGTGCATAAACCGCGTGACATACGTTGTCCATCAACCTCGCGACGTCTGTCGTGCATCAACCTCGCAACTTCTGTCGTGCATCAACCTCGCGACGTCCATCGTCTGTGACCGTGCACCGCTCCCGCGATGCCCATCGCCTAAAGTCACGCGCTACCGCCGAATGACTCCTCGCCGACGACCGCATACTATTACTCCCAACTTTGTCATTACTACATGTTGCATTCATTATCTTGTTATGACAGGTACACTCAGCTCACATACCTTCTTCAGGACACCCGATGTGGGCTCGTGCCCCGTCTCCGCAATGTTCGTCGCCGCGCCCATGCGCCATTCTCATGACAGGTGCCGCGGTACCAAGTATTGCTCCGCGTCATTCGTCGCCGCGCCCATGCCCCATTCTCATGATCCCTGCCCCCAGCACCAAGTATTGTCTTCACGACATTCGGTGCTGTGCCCGTGCGCCTGTCTCATGACAGGTGCCCCGGCACCAAGTATTGTCTTCGCGACGTTCGTCACCGTGCCCGTGCGCCATTCTCATGATCCATGCCCCCGGCACCAAGTATTGCTCCGTAACGTTCGTCGCCGCGCCCGTGCGCCATCGTCATGATACGTGCCCCCGGCACCAAGTATGGCTTCGCGACGTTCGTCGCCGTACCACTTTCATAACATTTGCCCCGGCACCAAATATTGATCCGCGATGTTCGTTGCTGCGCCCGTGCACCGTTCTCATGACAGGTGCCCCGACACCAAGTATTGTCTCCGCGACAGTCGTCGCAGTGCCCATGCGCCACCATCAGGTTATAGGTCTCCGGGCATCACACTTATTAACCACACCATGCGCCCCTGCCATGGACGTGGAACATGCTTCGACCCACTCTCCGGAGTGTGCAGCATTTCGGGGGGCTCCGTTCGTAGTGCTCCGACACGAGGACCCATCGCAACGGGATGGACTCATTACCACAAAGCCATTGCTGTCTTCTTTTCGGGGGCTCCGTTCGTAGTGCTCCGGCACGAGGACCCCTCGCAGGGGGATGGACTCGTTACCACAAAGTCATCGCCGCCACGAGATGGGCTCGTTACCACAAAGCCATCACCATCACAATTACGGGGGGCTCCATTTGTAGTGCTCTGGCACGAGGACCCTTCGCAGCGGAATGGACTCGTTACCACAAAGTCATCGCTGCCACAGGATGGGCTCGTTACCACAAAGTCATCGCCACCATGGGATGGGCTCGTTACCACAAAACCATCGCCATCACAATCACGGGGGGGCTCCGTTTGTAGTGCTCCGGCACGAGGACCCCTCGCAGCGGGATGGACTCGTTATCACAAAGTCATCGCCGCCACGGGATGGGCTTGTTACCATAAAGCCATCGCCATCTTCATTCCGAAGGGCTCCGTTCGTAGTGCTCTGGCCGCAGCGGGATAGGTGACTCCTCCGGGACACTGTCTCCGCTAGGGTGCCTGCGTAACTGGCCTACGTGCTACGGCACTGGGGGCTTGCGTCGGCACCCCTATGGACTATGACCCCCGGGTCACTCCAAGACGGGAGCAGGTCTTTGGAGGGCATTGCGCCTAGTCCGCCTGGCAGTCGGGCATCGGGTCTTCCCCACCGCTGCCAGGCTTGTGGGACTCTGCAAGGGCTTGGATTGGAGGCTAGATCAAGGGGGTTCTCTGGCCACACCGAAGCTGTGGGAGCCAGTCTTTC
Organism: Escallonia herrerae; assembly: GCA_033070095.1. Lineage (NCBI taxonomy): Eukaryota > Viridiplantae > Streptophyta > Magnoliopsida > Escalloniales > Escalloniaceae > Escallonia > Escallonia herrerae. The sequence goes on along the minus strand of JAVXUP010000368.1, from coordinate 386,167 downwards.
CAGACAGACAGAGCGACACTGTGCGGGGCAAGCCGGGTGAATATGCGATTCGACAGTCCATGGAGCACCTGCAGCTGTGGACCCCCTCGGTGACGTGTCACTCCCGTGGAGTGCCACGTGTCGCGTGATGACATCATCATCTCAACTTCTATAAATAGAGGTCTTGAGAATTCATTTTGGATGGTTGGACATTTTTTGAACACTTTCACTTTCTCACTCTAGAATCCTAGAGAGAGAAACATACAGTACCCTGACTTCGGACCTAAGCATCGGACTGTGACTGTAATCGTCTATTCATCATGCGCCATCGCCCTCGCAGCACTGCCACCCTCAGGCTCTGTCTGGGAAGCCCTTGGTCTCTGCCATTGCTGTGTCTCACATCAACATACTTGGCATCTGAGTCGGACTGCATTCCTTGTGGCACCTCCACGTCGACTGCAAACCCACCTTCCTTGGCATCAAACTTCTTTCACCTCCCTCTTTCAACTATTTTGGAAATGGAAGCATCATCCACGCGCTGCCCTCGCAATCATCGTCACCTACGTTTGCAAGAAGACTCTGATAGTGAGCCTAAAGTTCTTCCAGCTCTATCTTGTCCCTGCACACATACTATTACTCCAGCTGCACCCACTACCTCTATTGATCCTGCCAATCCACCATCCACCACTACCTCAAATACTCCAGGTACTATTGCTCCCTCTTCCTCTTCTGCTCCTCCACCTACATGTCCCTACATATCACCTCCCGACATTCGTCATCTACCTTATTTTTTTGAAACTGCTGCCGACCAAGTAAATTTTTATACAAATTTGTCAGTAGGGAGATTGTTCCTGGTCACCCAAGTGATCTTGAACTTAAGGCAGAACTTGGTGTCACGCCCTTTTTTGAGCGCATGGGGTGTACATCCCTTTTATCTACTCCCTCTGTATACTATCCCCATTTGATACACATGTTTTATGCCAACAGGTCGATTAACTCCACTGCCTTCATTTTTCTTATGAATTATGTAAATGGTGTAACCATTTTTCTAGATGCCACCAATTTAGCCCAAATCCTTGGTTTCACAAACCAATATTCTCTTGTAGTTTTCCCCGGAAATACTTGGTGCACTAATGGCATCTTCACACCTCTCCAACAAAGTCAAACCTTATTCAACAATCCGTCTCTTACTCGAGCCCAAAAACCTAACCTTAGTGACCTTTCTCCTTTATACCGCATCCTTCATCTCATTCTCTCTTATAACCTTTCAGGTCGCTCAAGTTCTTATGCTATGTTTACCTACCTCGACATTATACTTCTTACCCATTTAATTTGAGGTTCTCCTTTAAACCTTGAGGGAATAATTTTGCTTGTTATGGATGCCCGTAAAAATAAATCTCATGCTCATCTTCCTTTTGGTCTCCTTCTCTCTAAAGTCTTTGAACACTTCCAAGTTCCCCTCCCAATAGCTATCTCGAAATGCAGCTCTATTCCAAGCATGCACATACTTCACATTACTTCCCTTCGTGGTATTGGATTTACCATTGGAACTGACCCTGTTACCTATGCCTGTTCTTTTGAGCGGATAGCACCATCTGAGTCAACTCACGCACCTGAGTCAACTCATGCTCTTCCCCCTTCTTTGTCCCACCTCCCCCAGTGACCCTTCTTCCTCTGTTCCACCTCCGCCCACTGACCCTTCCTCTTCAGCACCCCATTTGCCCACACCACCTCACCCTTCTGACCCTATTTTTAGTCCTCTACCAAAATTTTCCAACATTAATTTGGACGACTTTCTATCTTCTGACACCTCTATCTTCGAGCAGCTCTCTCGCCTCTCCAACACCGTTCAACTTATACTTGAATCCCAAACTACTTTCGCCGTTTCTGTCATCGCTAATCAAACCATTCTTCTTGACTATCTCACTTCCCTTCAGCAGTCCTCAGCCCAGCTTCTCTCAAATCAGATTGACTTCCACACACACTTCTAAGTGATCTTGTTCCAACATCTCATCCCTTCCTCTTAACCACACTCCCATCTTGGACCGGTTGAATCGCATGCAGCAAGATCTAGAAAGACAGCATGACGCCTCAATTCACGCTCATCGTTGTCAAACTTATCTCTCTACCAGTATTTTGACTGAGCAGAACCGCTTCTTGGCGCATCAGATTTTTGATTAGTCGCATGGTTTCTACGTCACTTGTCCTGACATCTTTCCATCTCATCATGGAGGAACAGAAGGTGAACAATGGTTTTTCAATCCCAACCTTCTGTACAATCCTCCGATGCCGCGATCGACTCGTGTGGTGGAAGTCGTTGAGATCCCCACGTCTGATCTTCCCCCGGCTCCAGATCATTCTTTTTCTACTCAGGGTGGACGTTGTAGAAGTTAGACATTTTTTTTATTATTATTGTGATTTCCTCTCTTTTTGATTTGACAAAGGGGGAGAAAACCTTATTGTAATTACTGAACTGTAAATTTTATTGAAATATTAAGCAGTTCATAAATTGTTTGTTTTTTTATGAATGATTATTTGATCCAGGGGGAGCATGTTATATTATGTTAGATTAATGTTTTGTCGTCATAACAAGGGGGAGATTGATGACTTTAAAAGTCAAGTTTTATTATTTTGACGATTTCAAGATTATTGCTTCTAACATTAATCTAACACTGCTATTAAGAATAATTTCAGGACCATTCATAGTCAAACAAAACGTGGAATATTCCTTGGTCAAAGATTGGATTTGGATGTGAACTTGGATGTGGACCTGGATCTGGATTTGGACCTGGACTTAAATGTATATCTCTTTGTTTATAATTAATCTGTAAGCTAAGTCTTTCTTAAAGATCTCCCAGAAAACAAGTAAAGACTAAACCAAGAAGTATTCATCTGGGAAGACTTTTCAATCGAAGGAAAATGTTTTTCATTCAAATGGATCCTTCAGTCTCTTCTAATCCAGTTTTAAAATCGTTTTCATTCAAAGCAAAACATTTAAGTCAAATCAAAAGTTTTCATTCGTATCAAAACATTTCCATTCGAAGCAAAACATTTCCAGTCGAAGCAAAACTTTTCATTTGTAGCAAAAGTTTTCATTCGAAGTAAAACATTTCCATTCGAAGCAAAACATTTCCATTCGAAGCAAAACATCTCCAGTCGAAGCAAAAAATTTCCATTCAAAGCAAACATTTTTAGTCGAAGTAAAAGTTTTCATTTGAATGAAAATGAGTTTCCATTCGACTCAATTTTTCAGTAACTCTAAACTATCTCAGTCCTATCATTTGATTCTAATGAATCTGGGATTCATTCGACCGAATTCTTTAGAGATGTTTTGTAACTATTTCATTCGAATGATTTTATTCTTTCATTCGAATAAATCTTTGTGTCATCCCTTTATCTTCAACGATCATATTCTCCTCTAGTATAAAAAAGGACTCTTAGAGCATTTATTACTAACTTTTCCAATCTCTAAAAAATCTCTCTTACACTTCTCAAAAAGACTCTCTCATTTTATTCCTACTTCATATACTATTCCTTGAGCGAGTTCATATTTGAGATATTGAATAGCAAGTTTCTTGGTTCAGTTCTTGAAAGGTTTCAGATCTTCCCACCTAAGAAAGCTTAGCTTTGTTGTACTCGTTGTAATATTTACTCATAAATGAGTGTGTACTGTATTTCAATTGTAAATATTCTTTTCACTTGTAATGGTTGGAAACCTTGAAGGGTTTCCGATATATTCTGCGGTTTGAGCTAGCACCTGAAGCTAGCTGTTTAGTGAAAGGCTCGAGTAGGTCTCTCTTGTTTGAAGTGTTCGGGGACTGGACGTAGGCTGGTGGGGCCAAACCAGTATAAATCAGTGTGTCGATTTATATTTACTGTTTCTGTTACTACATTGTAAGTTAAGTTTTAAATTTCTGCTCAAAGCTATAAACACCTATTCACCCCCCTCTAGGTGTGTACATGTATCTCATTCCTGTGGACATCAAACTATTCCTTGAATAATTAAGAGCCAATCCAATATCCTAGATCCATGTGACTCAGGTCTCCTCTTCTGTCCGAGGTCGATGAAAGCCCAGAACTCTACTCTGTGATGATTTATGAGAGTCCTGGGGGTTAGGCCCTAGACCTGCTTCGAGCTTCCTCCTCAGCTCTTTCAAGAAACTTGATCACATTGCCACTCAAAAAATTCCAATTTAATTCATCCTTTAGTCTGTTCTCAGTAGCCAACACCTTCTTGCAAATGCGAGGCTAGAGCCAACGAATATGAGAATTTGATACCAGTAGAGCGACCAGGTCTATATCAGTGACAAGCAGTCCAACCTCTATGGAATAACACCGATATGAAGGGGTATCATAACCTCGAGGAATAGTCTTAATCAGAAAGAAGTGAGTTCTCCAACCATGAAGAAACTAGTGTAAGATGCTAGAACAATCTGCTCATAACCCAACTGTCTCAAAATTCGACAAGCAAAATAAAACAACGAATAATGAAGTCCCATAAGACAAATTAAATGATACCCGGTAGTCCACAGTATGGATCCATGGGTCCTCCACCAATTGCAATAGCAACGTTTATTCCTAGATTTTTTGACATAGAAAAATCTGGTCTAAGCATCAATGCCCGAACGGCCCTCAAAGAGCAAAGGCCTGGAACAAAATGACAGAGGGTAATATCTTGACTCAGCTGCTATGGCTATCAACCGCATATCCAAGAGTCACATGTACAAAAGCAATGGGCTACCTCCAAACATTGCACTAAGATCTCTACGCACCTAGATAATAGTATTAGTGGTTTCCGCAACCACTACCAGAATTAAGATTCTCTTTTAAAAAGATATCTGAGGTATCAACTCAGCTAACCTCACATTAGCAACCCCCAGGCTCACAATATTAAGATACTTGGCAACTAGATATAACATCAGAGTAGCCACCCGGTCACTTGCGTATTGCTTAGCATGATTGTCTGGTTTGGCAGAAAAATATTCAATTGCAGGAGAAAGCAGGATGTGCTCACCTCGAATGAAAGACCTAGCTCGCTTCGCACTAGCTTCCAACAAGCTCATGAGAGACAAGAAGGTACCCATCTTGGATAATAGGAAATTAAGATCATGATCTCTAGCTTACCCCTCTGAGCTAGCCCACGTTCTAATCTATGTGGGTAAGTCAAAAATAGATAAGTCACGTACACCCTGACATGGCTCATCAGATTATAGAAACACATATCTAATAAGTCTAATAAGCACAAAGAAATTGAAGTTGATAAACGCATTCTCATTCACTTGATTTTACAAAGAACAGTTTAACACAAAGGCAACTTCACCAAAGAGATGTACAAATTCCAAGAAAACTCAAAACATAAAAGTTAAGGAGGACATGTCGCAGTTTTCATAATTTCTAAGACCATCAAAGACTTACAAGAAACGAATAACAGAGAGCAAGTCAAATTGGGTTCATTTGCAGTGTCGAAATAGCAACTTCTGAAATAACCAATAACTTTCAAACTCAATTTCGACAAAGAACCAAAAGGATTATGCTAAAACTTTAAACTAGAAAGTTAAAGAGAACTCTCTGAGGACTCCATAATGTTTAGAATCATCAAAAACCAATGAGAAATAAAGGATATAGAGAAAATCGAAGTGGGTTGATATACAGTGTCAAAAAACAAAAAAGTCTGCATTGATGAATAACTTTCAAACTCAATTTCGACCAAGAATCAAAAAGATTCTGATAAAACCTTACCACAAGTTGAAGAATATTCTTCAAGGATTTTAGAATATCTAAGATCATAAAAAACCAATGAGAAATAAAGAAGACATAGCAAATCAAAGTTGGCTGATATGAATTACTAGAAACCTAAGCATAAAAATATTCAAGTCTATTCTTCAATATTGATTACTTAGAAATTGAAAAACCTAAAACTACGAAGTTGTAGTGCATTGTTTGAGGTTTTCAAAAAGTATAAGAACACAAAATTGGACAAGGAACAAAAAAGTTACAAACTCTTGAAATTACTACCAAGTTTCACAACAAAAGAATCACGACGAATCAAAGTCAATAATCAAAAGTACAAAGAACTATTTATCGTAACGATCAAGAATGTAATTCGGGTTCTATAGAATCAGTGGATCCTTTTAAACAATAAATCAATTGACGAACGTTTCAATAATCAAAATTTAGATGGGGTAAATGCGTGAGAAAACGCTTACCTCAATTGCGCGAATCAACTCCAAGTCTTGATCTCCTCAAATAAATTATATCAAAAGCCTTAATATGATAATACATATTAGCGCTATGGTTGGATAACCTAGACTTACATCTTGTTTTGACGATAACCATACATTGATTATGTTCTAATGTGTGCTTTGAGTGTATTCTTAGTAGGTATATATATGTGCACACTCATGAAAATACATTTGAGAAGTTCGATAGATGGATTAGAGCCAAAGAAACTTAAAGGTATAGTGGACATACTATAGAAGCTTCATCAAGTCTAATGTCAATGCATAGGCTGTTATTATCATTTGTGATTGATCTTTACTATTATGTAACTAGTCTTGGTTTGATACTTAGATTGATGACTATGGTCTAAAATGACCCTAGGGCACCTTGTGTATTACATGTGAGTTCACAACCTTTCACACAAGTGTGTTTCTTGAAAAATGAGTAAATTTCGGAGCTCAATCAAATTTTCTCAAAAATGTTTTTGGTGCTAATCTTTTCGTATCTTGACAAAAAATTTTGTTAGCTTTCTAACACAAAAAACCACACCTCAATCCGATTTTTCTAGATAAAGTTATGCCTAAAATTAAGAAATGGGGTTTCGTGAGACAGTTGAGAAATGGGCACTAAGGGAATATAGTCGATTACATTCCCAATGTAGTTTAATTTATTGACCATTGGGTGACAAATAACGGTTAGTTTTGCCCAAAATCATGCCAAATCTTCTCAAAACGGATATATATGATATCCACGTATAAAAATGATTTGAGACTTCGTCATACACAATAGAAACCATATTTTAAGCCTCCATTCATTAGAGAAACATCAAGGCTCATAGATTAAACTTTTCTCTCTTCATCTTCATGATCTTACGTCATTAAAGAGAGTATCTTTGTCACGACCTGAACCCAAAGGTGAGCCCATCCATGAGTTAGGCCCGTGACCGGCCGCAGGCCAACTAAACCTCCACCAGGGCTCTGCAAGGCCTACCCCAACATGTACACAAATCTAGAGTCATGCATCAACTAACACCATAATATGACTTCTAAAGAGGTACTTACAAATCATTCTAAAATTATTGTCTCCACTGAATTCCTCCATGATGACTGATATAAATTATTTAAACGAAATCTCATGGATTCCTCCATGATGACTGATATAAATTATTTAAACGAAATCTCATGGAGATTTAAGCTACAAATAATTCTAAAAAAAATAAACTAGCAGTACTACGATTTCTCAAGAGACTTAAATCAACTTCCTAACGAGCATCACCTGCGACTTCATTCTCATTACCCTTATAGTACTCAAGTTCATCTAAGTGATCACATGAAAACATTTATAAACATGGGTGAGCTGGGCCCAATAAATATACGTCATATCCCTAAAATAGGTTTGAGGATTTCAAACGTGTCATAGTTTTCCTTTTTAAAATCAGGAATTCAATGTCACCGAACTAAAATTTTAATCAACATATTTACATTCATATATGTACTTGCAGCAAAAGAAGTCTCGAAATAGAATATAATCAACCAAAAAGATTCATCAAGAACTGTCATAGTTATTCATAACCTTGTAAACTGCGGTCAGTGTATGGTCTCACTGACTAGGACCTAGAATCCCTCCTCCACCTGGGATAACAAAATGTGGACGCAAGGGCGAATCATGATGCAATAGTACTGTGCGTCAACATATGGTCCCGTTGAACAGAACCCAGAATTCACTTTCTTCCGTGGATATGGAGCACAATAACTCAGTTAAATTATCATCTCATTCCACATCTACCGAATATAAATTCATTTACTTACACAATAATTCCATGGCATTTTTTTTTAGTTTTCATTAAATGATTTATCACGAACACAGGGCAGTAAAAGTACTTCAAAATGGTATAAGGATGAATATGACAGGGTACTTACGTCGCTCAATAACTGGTTCTTGAGCTTGTTCAAAAGCTAGTTCTATCTCTTGTCTATTGAAACCTAAATAACAAGCTACACAGATGTACCTATGTATTACCTTTCTCTCAAGTGAGTAAAATTACCAAATCGCCCTTAGACTTCTGTAAAATTACCTATTTACCCCGACACGTAACTTACCGTTACACACCTAGATATAACCCAATTTTAAACAGCTAGGCGAGTTTTTTGGACAATAATGGCCTTTAGAGAATTTTTCGCTCGGAACCCTAAATCGCTCCTTAAATTGAGCGCTAATGTTCTTATTTCAAAAATATATCAAACAAAATTAGAATGCCACGACATTTCAGACACTCAAGCGTCTCAGTATGTTTAGATCACTGTAATTTTTTCGGCTAAAAATAATTTTTTTTACTATATAAAAGAATTCAAAAAACCTATTTTAAAAGTAAAATTATTTGAAACCCTTCCCATGCTCAGAAAAATCCCAGAAAATTCCACATTCAAGGTTTCACAAAAATAAGGGGAGTTTTAGTTTTGTACTCTGCCTAAATCTAGTCAAAAAAGCCTTTAAAAATAGGTTAGTAAACTATTATAATTGTAAAGCGCTACGCGATATCCGATCGTGCGCTACCCGACTAACAACGCTAAAAATTGAAAACGACTTTAAAAACTTTAGAAATTACACTATCTTAGCTATATAAGATTATTGTAAAAGTTTCAGAATTTAATAACTTACTTTACTATTTTAAAATGACCAAAATCCCTTGTTCAAATAAAATCATTTAGCTTGCTTGCCGAACTCAGAAAAATTTGAAAAAATATCATGTTGTAGGTCTTACAAAAAAATTTGAGTTACTCTTTTGAATTTTGTCCAAATAAATTTCTAGATATATCTTAAAAATTTGGAAAGAAACTGCTGGAATAGGATATCTTTTAGCGACATTTTTAAGTTCAATGTTTGAACTCCCAGCCTTCCCCCCCCCCCCCCTCTCTCTCTCTGTGCAGCCCTTCTTCCTCACCAATCCAGCAGTTCGCTCCTTCCCCAAATATACACACCTCACACACTTCTCACCCCCTTCACTCCCACACATTACACCTACTTTAAATATAGTTATACACATGATTCACCCATATATATATCCTACGACACACACAACACAACTCCTATGCAATACCCAAAAATATGATGGAAGGAGGCCAAAACTTAAGCGAAAAATTAAACTCTTCGCTGGATTTTTCCTCTGCCTGTCATTCCTTTCTCTTTCTCTTTTCTCTGTTTTTCTTCCTACCGAGACTTCCTTTTGTTTTTCTGTATAACACTATCTCTCTTTCTCTATGTGAATCTCTGTAACTGAAAATGGGATATAACCCAAAATGCTCTAATTCCTCCACTTTCCTCTTTCTCTCTCTTTGACCTCTATTTCCTTCCTTTTTTCCCTTCTTCTTTGGTAATGTCTTAATATTCTCCCTAATCTCCTCCCTTGGTTCCCTCACTTTCCAATTTGAAGAGTTGACATAGTTTTTAAAATAAAGTCAGATTGGTTGTAATTTTTTAATTACTCAATAGTCCCCAAATTTAAATGTAGTTTTATAACTAACCCCGCTTCACTAATTGCTACTAAAAGTTGCTAATAAAATATCGACGCTAGCTATAGGTATAAAAATTATCGTTAAAGGTTTTTAAAAATACCGTTAACCCTAATCGTTGTTAAAGACCTTAATTATTAATTATCTGCTATCGTTGCATTATAACTTATGATTCTAAAATTGCCACTAAAGATCATAATTGTAACACTCCCTCAGTCGCTCAAAGTTCAATGAAAATCGCTCAAGCCAATTGACGTTAAATATTGCGTATAATTAGTCGCTAACAAAATAAATTAACTGGCTAGATAATACCAAGTTTCAGGGTATTACACTTTGTGAGCAATTCTTTTATTGAGAGTGAGCATTCTTCAAGTCATCAATTCTCTCGTCTCTCTATTGTACTATAGCTTCATTTGTACTCATTTTCTTTCAAGAGGGTTTCTTTGTGCACAATTAATCTTTGTAAATGATTGTGATCAAGGCTTGAGTTTGTCGAGTATTGGGTAAGCTTTGTGGATTTAAGACTTGTGCTTGGTGTGGAGATATCACTAAGTGTTGTAAGGGTTGTGATCTTGCTCGGAAGAAGATTGTTGCTAGTGGATTCTAGTGCTCTTGCAAGGGACTTCCTTGAAGAGGTAGATGTAGGTTTGAGGGTAGTTCAAACCAAATCAATTAAATCTCCTTGTCAAGTATCTCTAACTCAATCTTTTTTACTTATTGCTCTATAATTATTTAAGATTGTTTAGTTAGCATATTCATTGAAGTATTACTTGGTTTGATTGAGATTTGTGATTGTGCTTAGTTTAATTTTTCCATTAATTTTCAAAAATCCTATTCACTCCCCTCTAGGGTTGTTTTATTGGTTTCAATATCTAGAATTTCAATTAGACTCTATCAATCACAATAGCTTATGTGTTCTTACCATAAATCTCAATTCCAATATCAAAATAAGCTCTTACCTCAATGTAATGACCAAAATCTTAAGAGAGTTCTTCTTAGAGATTCTTTGGAGGCTCTTCTAAAGTTTGTGGTGCGCTTAGAAATTATATTGTACTTAAGTCATCTGCCTAAAAGGAATGTAATTATATTTTTAAAACAATAAGAATTGTAAAATACCCTTTACGTTCCAAAATTCTCTAACTTTATAAATGGGTCAAACTAAAGTCCAAATTTAAATTGGGTCATCTAATCCAAAAAGTATTAACCCACTTTCTAAAAAAAAAAACTAAATTAATTTTTAGGCCCACTATTTAATTCAAAGTCACAATACATTCGAATTCGTACTTACACAAGTATCTTGATAAAAAAAAAGAATATATGGGGTGTTACAAACTCTTACACCTATATTATGGTCTTAGGACGGGCCGTGGATTGAGTCCCTCTGATCTTTTTTGGCTTGTTTTACTTCCTTGTTGTGAAACCGTAAAACCCAAAAACTTACTTGGTGCAACTCTGAAGGCGTACTTGTGGTTCTTGAACTTTATCTTGTATTTTCTCAAGGTGTTAAATGAATCCTTAAGGTCTTCTTTAACATGATCTGCAACACTAATTATCTAACAAGCATATCATCAACATATACCTCCATATTCTTTCATATCAAGTGGTGGAAATTTTTTTTACCAGTTACTACTACGTCACTCGAGTGATCCTTTAATTCAGAAGGCATGACCTGGTAGTAATACAACCTCCTTATGTGATGAATGATGTCTAGTGAATGTCATTCTTAGGCTTCGAGATCGAATTATACCCTGAATATGCGTCCATGATGCTCGCTAATTCATGTCATGAGGTTGTATCAATTAAAATACCTGTTAATAGAAGAGATTACTATCTTTGGGGTATGCTAGATTGAGATGCAAAATCAATGTGTATGCTCCATCGTTCGACTAGATTAGGACCACAAAAAATGTTTGCCTCCTAATCCGGATAATGATTTCTTGAATGAAGCCCGACTTCAATAATTTGTCGATCTCTTCTTTGATCTTTCTTGCCTTTCCAGAGCCAATGTTCACTTCTTTTGCTTGATTGACTTTTTGGTTTGGTCGACGTTAAATTGATGCATAATCACACCAGGATCTATCACTGGCATATGTGCCGATGTCCAGCAAAAACAGCCACATGATCCTGTAAGAAATCGACGAGCTTATCTTGAATCTCTCCTTGTAAAGAAGAACCAATATAGATGGTTCTTTCAGGAGCTGGGAAAAATCTCGATATTGACAAGATCTTTAGCTGGTTTGCGCCAATGAACTTTTGTCTCATCTTGCAGATTTTCAATTGTGATGGCTTCTCCTCCTTGTGTGCGACATATGGGAAAGTAACATTGCCTAGCTATACCATGTGGTTGCCTTTGACTTCTTCAGTTCCATGCTTTATAAAAATTTTCATCTTGAGATGACATGTGCAGACTATGAATTCAAGCTTATGTGACCAAGAATAGCATTATCAGTAAAAGGAGTAAAAACTATTTTGAATTCTAACATGAAATTAGCTTGAGCTGGAGATGTCTCTACCTCCACAGTGGGCTACTGATGTCTTCCACCAAGAACGGATAATTAGATAATCCGTACAAAGGAGTATCCATCTTTCGGTGAAGATCATGGGAGTTGCCCGTCTGTCCGAAGGAATGAAAGAAAAGTATTTTGGCTCGAGCTTTCTTTTGTCCATTAGTATTAGCTTGATGTCAAAGTTGCTACTTGGCGAGTAGTGAATAAGGGTTCATCATATGGAGTCCTGATGTTAACCAACTCATCATTTGTGAAAGATGTCGTAGGTAGAGGTTTATGTCTCTTTGATGGGGACCAGTTAACCAAACTCATTAGGCATACACCTTGCCCCGCCAACGAAGAGAATATTTTATCCTGAATCCTATGCAAAATTTGAGATGGGTGAGTATTCATGGAACTTATTTTTTTCATATTAATGAGTGGCTCTTACATCGTCTTTCATCACGCCTCTGACGTTGGGGTATTGCCATTTTTTGAACTTGAGTCCTCTTTAGGTCGCTTCCCTTGGTGTCTCTTTTTCTCTATGGCCCGGGCAAGATGAGTTTCTCACTACTCCTCTGCCTAGATATATTTGCCTAGGAGGGCGATCTTGCTAGGAGTACTTCCGTTCACAAAAATACTTTTATAAAATTATGAAGTACTTCTTTATAATTATCAAGATTTATGAAGTACTTTGGTTCAGACCTCGAGATAGACATGTCAATATTATGAAGACGTGTATAGACTTATCAAAATTATCAAACCGTGAGGACTTTTGATAGAATTAACAAGATTATCCACCTCCTATATTGATGTGTTATCTTGCACAATTTTAGAAGGCTCATAGAGTTTCTTCATGGAGCTCAATTACTCACAAAATTATTTTGAAAACATTCTAAATGTTATGAGAAAGAACGAATGGAACTAGAGGGTAAAGATTTGAATAATGTCTGTGTTGATTTTCCAAGGGTGGTTAGGAAAGCACGACACATGACTTCGTCCAAAACCTACAAGAGCATCATGTTTGTATCAAATTGATAGACGTGCTTTCCGAATCACCACTGCTATCGTATGAGAGGCATCTTGAAGTTAGGTGGAAGTTCATCTTCTTCAATAGCCTTAGAGAGGGGATAACCATGCTGCTAAATGTAGATTGAGAACCTTGTTGAGAATGAAGGCATGCAGTAGGGAAAATGAGTGACAATCGACAAGGTTCTGGTGGAGAAACACTCCAATGCTTAAGTTAGAGCACGAGAGTAGATCTCTAAGAAAACAATAAATTAAAGGTTTTTGTCTATAATTAATTATGACAACAAATATGGAGGTCCCCCCTTGTATAGGTTGTAGATGTTGGGACCTAGTAGAACTATGACTGATTGTTTGGCTTGGTCTTGTCACTCAGGAGCGAAGACAAATTATCTTGGTAACACCTAATTAAAGAGTAAAACCAATTATTGACATAGAGTTTGATTGAGGTTGACTAGATATGTTGGATGTCATAATGTGGTAGAATTCTCTAATTTTAGCTATATAAGATGGAAACCTATTGAGGTTTAGTCGGCAAGGTTTATATGAGACTTCATTCATCTCAAATAAGTAAGAAGAAGTTACCTCCTCTATCTCATTGAAATCCGTAAGCATATGGCCCCTTTATTTACCACCATTGCAACCATCGGCTCCAATGAATAAGCAAACTCCACATCTACAACTAAAATTACCATCGGTAGCCACCATCATGAATCCACCATTTTACTGCTTGTCTGCAAGTAAATTGTTCGATGAACAAACTGAAATCAGATTGACACATATACATGATTCCATTATCAGCTTCTTGAATCATCATTAATTATTTCTGTAGATAAGTTTGAATGAATTTACATCATCGAAAAGGGAGGAGTTAACTCATGGTGTGTAATGTCAATGAGCTCAAATTTGATGAGATGCATCAGCAGTGGCATCGGCCTGGTTGAAAATGTATTGCTTTCTTTATGCGATAGAATTAAGAGCGGGTAGTGGTCTTATTGGTGATCGCTTTTTAAGTTTAAACGATTAAATTGATGGTGGAGCCAGATGCATAAATAATGGTGGAGGGTGAGTTGGTAATTGGAGGTGGTTGAAGGACAATGGTCAAATATATTGCATACATCTTAGGATTGCAGTGGAATGTAAAGTTTTTACCCCACAATGCACAACCCAAGAGAGTTACTGTCTTTTCATATATGTACTAGTTCTGTGGCAGACGCGATGTTTGTGAAACTCAGAAACACCAAAATCTTATTAACTTTTAGGAGAAAAAAGAATTAGGGGTTGTTCATTTATACTTTCCAATATTTATTTCTTATTTTTACTTGTTTTCATATTGTGTGTTTTTGTATTGAAAATGAAAGTACATCTTGTTAGTTTACAATTTTCCAAATAGTAGCTAATCTTACTTTTTTTTTTTATATTCCTGTTTGTTTACACTTTTCACAACATTTATCCTTTAGTTTTTGTAAGTATCCTCATTGTTCACATTTTGGTTTACCAAAATGTCCTTAAAATGCCATTTTATTACTGACGTCCTACACGGGTGGCCCATTATTTTAGATGGGTTGTCAGATCTGACCCTATTCGCTAAGTAATCTTAACCGTCCGTTACCAACAGTTACCAAATTCTCACTGTCAAAGCCCACTGCCCCCGTGGATACTGTTCAATGCTCAAAGAGGAATTGGTGGCGGACTGGTCGCTTGCTGTCATTGATAGTGTCTCCCTCACCAGCTGATTACTCCTGCCAGTGAACTAAACCCGCTCCTCACACACACATACACAAACTCAAACACACGTGTGCAAACACACACACAGAAGCACATAATGAGGTCATTCGGGTGGTAATTAGTGATCGATGACGGTTGTTGTGGGGGTTGTGATTTATTGTGAAGCACCCATGTTGGGTCGTGATCTGGTGGGCAATGACGAGGATGGGGCTTATAGTGGTGCTGGGCCTTCGGAGTGGAGGACTTCGGGCTTTGTGCTGGATGAGATTGGTGGCAAGGCGGTGGCACTGATTCCAGCAGGAGGAGGAGGAGGGGGGGTGGTGGTGGTTGTCAAATAAGTCTGCCACAAATGTGACTTTTTTCTGACGTGAGTTGTAATCGGTCGGAAAAAAATGTGACAACACCCCTTGAGATGTGTTTGGATGAATTTCGTCCAAACCATATAACAAATATTATGAACCAACAACCAAAAAGGAAATTTTTGCCATGAGTACAAATATGAAAACAAAAGATCATCGGTGAAAAGTGAACACTGCCTTAAGAAGTCGAAATACGTATGGACCATGAATACTATCCCTACTGTGTAATTGAACTCCGCGATTAAGAAACAGGGCAATCGAAAAGTTTAAAGCGCTACGGCGTCGCATTAGTTTTCTTCTTACGGTGACTAGTACATGCTATTACTATGGACCACGGAAGCAACGACAGCCGTGGTGGCCTAGGCGGCGGCGGCGGAGGAGGAGTTGGTGGCGGCGGTGGAGAAGGAGGAGATTATCAATTTCGGCCGCAGTACCGAATTAAGCATGAAGGACGATACAAGGGTCGGGGTGCTGGTATAGTAAGAGGAGGTCAAAGTGAAACTAACCCACCACAGGCTCGGCATGTTGATAGTGATGATACTGATGGTGCCTATAGGACTAAGGCCGAGAATATCTCAAGTGGTTCTTGGAGAAGTGGGGACGCACCTTGGCCAGAATTCAGCGTGTTTTCGAGGGGCGGCGACAATGCTAAGAGGCCTGATTTCAGCTCTAGTGGAAGCGAGTATTTGAGAAGTGGCATTGCTAGTAGGCCTGGAAGAAGCGGGTCTTGGAGGACTGGGGGTGTCGATAGGCCTCAATCCAGTGGAAGCGGGTTTTGGAGGAATGCCGATGAATCCAGAACTGGCGGAAGCGGGTCTTGGAGGGCTAGAAATGCATCGAGGTCCGAATCAAGCAGTGGAAGGAGGAGTGAAATTGGCTCTTGGAGGAGAGAAAATGCATCTCGTACACCATGTGGCCCCAACTCGGTACCCGCTCCATCTAGTGGGGCTCCTCCCGTTTCTCTTCCTGGTATGATCATCAAAATTTACGTGCTTTTCTGACTTATATATGAAGTTAACCTGTATTTGATGTTTTGGCTTCTGGGGCTTTGGTCAAATTTACGGTTGCTATGTAATTTTCTATAGATTTTAGCTTTGAATTAGGTTCATTTCTGGTTGAGACTTATCCATTTGGAAGTAAATCATGCACTTCTTAAAATGGTCGGTTTAGAACTTTTAGGATGGACATATTGCAAGCTTAGGAGCCTCTTCCAACCAGCACTCAAACTCATGAACAAATTTGGCATATCTGGCCAATTCATGTGCTATCCTTTTGCCCTTTCGTCTAATTATTAGCTCCTCAGCAAATATGAAACACTTAAAGTTTCTATTTATAGGATTAAATACAAAACTGTACCGTGTGGTTTACCCGTTTTTGCAGGCCGGTCTCCGTATTTGCAACTTTTGCAATAATGTTCCCTGACATTGACAAAAGCACTGCAAACGAGTCTAAAATTGATGGCCGTTCAATTTTGGACGTTAAGTCCGCATGTGCTGTGCCCATGCCATTTTGGCATGTGCACATCTGTCATTTCCCGTGACCCCCGTCTCTCCTTTCTCTGTTTGGTTAATTTTCTCTTCTTCTTCTTCTCTCTCTCTCTCTCTCTATATATATATATATATATATATCCGATATGGCATGCTTCAACTGTTGATACCAGCAAATCATTTCATATGACAGAGAGTCCTAGATAGCCCTTCTTCATCCCTCAATTTTCAATCTGGAATCCTTTAACAAAGCACCAAAAATTCTTACCATTCTAAAGCCAAGAGCATTATAACATAGCTAACAATATGTCCAATGCAGTTATCGACATCAGAACTCTCCTTTAATTATCAACTCTAACAATAAGTTCCCAAATCACTACCAAAATTAGATAAATAGAAAAAGTCAATCATCACCAGAGCACCATAACCCATCTTCATAGACACCATAACCCATCACCAAAGCACCCAAACTTCCCAGATCAACTTTGGATCAAACGATTGTACACGCGCAAGAGAGCATGCAGCCTTCAAATTCCAATTCCTACGGCGCCACTGGATACTTGCCAGAAACAGAGCACGGCGAGTTCTCACCTTTTCACAACCCATCTTCAGAGACACTCGAAAGGAAAATTCAACAGAAAATTTTAAAACTGCAAAAAAGATGATAAAAACCTTGCAAACAATGTCGTCCATGAGAGCGATACGGGTCCGGCAGTGCTTGCAACCATGCGTATGATATAAAGGGTATGAAGAATCTAAGATGGTGGATGCATTGAAGCCGTTTGCTAAGAAGAAGTATTAACCTAACATATTAAATTGGATATCCCTCATGCAAAGGGTTATCCGACGATGGATCTGAGGCTGCCAAGGTTCCGGAGGTACCAAATCAGTGCTAGATAAACCGGGAACCCATGGTGAGCACTCTGTGAATATAGTGGATAGATCTCTGATTTGTGTTTGCCAAAAATAATTTCATCGTGTAATTGTCATGAAGAAACGGATGAAAAGTGAGGCAATTTCCTATTAACAGAGAGAGAGAGAGAGAGAGAATAAGCAGAGGAACATAGAGAGAAAGGGGAGATGGGGGTACGGGAAATGACAAATCTGTCCATGCTAATATGGCATGTGCACAGCACATCTGGACTTAATGTCCAAAATTGAGCGGCCATAAAATTTTGGACTCGTTTGCAATGCTTTTGTCGATGTTAGAGAACATTATTGCAAAAGTTGCAAACATAGGAGCGACCTGCATAAACGGGTAAATCACATGGTACAGTTTTGTATCAAACCCCTATCTATATAAACTGACTGTATTTGCGCTGGGGAATAATCGCTGTCCATTTTCTTCAGCGCTGCCCCTGTACTTGAAGAGGCGCCTTCCAACTGAATGTTCCAAAAGCCTGCCTCCCACGCAAATGGGCACTCTCCAGAAACAGCAACAATTTCTGCATTATTTGGACTTGTAATGCCACCAAACTGTTTTGATAGATCTGCACCAAACAAAATTCCCTTATCATCTGCAACTGCCACGCCCCTCCCTGTAGGGCCACTTTCCTGAAATATTATCATAATTCACCTTATTCTCCCCATCGGAGCAGGAACCCACCTTATTGAAGTCTTCACTTCGCATTTCAAAACTGGTTTTCGAGCTTTCCTGTAGTTTTCCTAGAAAGCGAAATGCCTTAAGTGTTTATTTCAAGAGCATTTTTAATGTTCCATCGAACCACTTCGCATTCCTATAGGTCCAAATGAACCAGCGAAGTACCAAAATGATTTAAATATCGCAGTTATCCACCTCGTGGCCCAAGTCATTCCACCATTCTAGAACCAAACCATTGTGGTCATGTTTAGATGTTTCGTACGACATTCCCGACCCCAATGAACACACTTGCCCATAGTTATTAAACGCGCAGGCGCACCTAAGGCACAAAGGGTCCCCTGGAGCCTAGGGGCAAGGCGCAGACGTGCGCCTTTTCGAAGTGACGTGCAAAATAAAAATAAATAGATATTAGTGCGTTAAACCAATAAAATCACATAAAAAATTTCGGAACATGGTAACATAACAAACTTTGAACACTGGAAAAAAGTTTCATATCTAATGAGAAGTAGTTGATCCGAACTAAATATGAAAACATCATTCTTATCATTAGTGAAGGTTAAAGCAAGAATGTTTTTCCTCAAAGGGGAATCATAGGTTCCAAGTCTGGTGGAGATTCCTCCTCAATTCCATCTTCTTTGTCTGCAAGGTGAAGTGAAGGAATATATTTACTTAGAAAAAGAGTAACAATTGGAGACGGGACGCTAGCACAATAAACAACAATACGACAAGTGATTGATTAGGGATTTAGGGTTTTAGGTTGTGGTTTAGATATTGATTTATTATCTTATGAAATAAAGAATAAAAAATAATGAACAGTTGAGATGATGCCATGATGCAAAAATAAAAAATTAGGATTTTTGGGCTTTTCTTTGCGCCTCTTGCGCCTTGGGCCTGGGCGCCTAGGCCCGTAAGGCATGCGCCTTTTCGAAGGGGCTGCGCCTAGCCTTGGCGAGGCGCAGAGAGTGCGCCTTGCGCTTAGGCGCACCTTTGATAACACTGCACTTGCCTGGCTAATTTGCGTTCGAGAGACACAACATACATCTTGATCTCTTACTTTCCTCTTCACCAAATTTTTGTTTGTGGGCAATGCCTAAAGAAATGCTCGCCAACCGGAAATTTTGATTTTACCTGAAATATTGCATCGCCATCGCTATGGCAAATCCCATTTGAATTCCTTTGCAAAACTTTACTCCCTATTTTCATTCTTTATTGGAGAAAACAGGCCTCTGCTCATTATGAGTTGGTAAGCACTCTTAACGGAGAAAAGGCCATCTTTGGAGAAGTGCCAAACCAGTTTGTTGTCAGTTCTATTGCTTCCCAAAGGAATATATTTTCGCCAAAATAATTCGTCTTTTGCTCAACGTGAGTTATGAGCCTAGTGCTTAGTTGCACCAAGCCTCGTCGGGGGGGGGGGGCGGGGGGGGGGGGGGGGCAGGAGAGCATAGGCACCTAGGAACATTTAAGGTTAGGAGCGGCTGCATTTAATAAACAATTAATTGTCATATCTCGATCTTTATTGTTATGTACATGTTTTATTTGGTTGCTTAATACTTTCGTACTTGTCACATCAAGTAACTATCAACTACTAGCCTTGGGAAATTACAAACCTAAAAGAAGTAGTTCGGCTGTTGATGTTCACTTCTTGAGACAGCATGAGGCGTTCATACTCCTAAACTATGACACACGGACACGTCTGGTGGACGTACGCATCTCTACGTACGGATATGGCATGGGTGCACCTTGGGTGCGGTTGGAGGCGCACCATGTGCAGGTTAAGCCTATCCTATGAAGCACGGGTGCGTCAATTTGGGCGACATACCAACGTCCGGTGCGGATCTGGTGCGGTGCGGCTTGGTTGTGGCTGGGTGCACACCGGATGCGTGTCCATAGTTATTTTATATCTCAATTGGATTTATGAATTTCCGGTGCGGCTTGGACATGGCAGGACCCGTCGGATGCTTCAGGGATCAAAGTCAAATTGTGAAAGAGAATGGAATTAGGATTTATGGACAGAGTGGAGAAAGAGCGAGATAGAAGAAGAGGAAGAAGCAACCACCGGATACTGTAGGCAGCAGCAGCCACTGAAGATTGACGATCAGAGACTTGACGATTCGAAAGAGATGTCGGTGGCGAGCCCTGTTGTCGAGTGGGAAGTAGCAGCGACAACCAGCAGGATTCATGGTTTCAGAAGAACAAGAAGAGGGGGGCTGTTGTCAATGTGGGTTCTGTAACTCATAACCGTACGTCTAAGAAGCACGGACACGGGTGCGGATACGAGGATACGACATTTTTAAAAATTTTAAGATACGGGTGCAGCGGGGATACAGCATATTTTATCATTATTTTTTAAAATTATATATACTTAGTATTTAATTTTTAAACAATTTAAATCTTAATAATCATAATATATGTGTTTGATATATGTGAAAAGATATTAATATTCCAACCAAATTAGTGAGTTTTTAAGTTTAATGGGTTTTTTTTGTAAATTTTAAAGCTTTCAACCAAATTTGTAAGAATTTGTTAAGTCTAATGGGTTGTTTTATAATATTAAAGTTGAAGAATTGAACATTATAAAGTTTTTATGTGGTATCACTGTTATTTCTTTGAAATAAACAAAACTATGTGGCAAAAAGTCAAAAGTCAGAAAACCAAAAAACAGGTAACATTGACACACAGACTCCTCCTCCTCGGCACAGATCGACTCCTTCTCCTTCTTCTCTGGCAGCAAGCGCACGGCGACGGTGAAGGCGAACGCCGTAGTGGATCGCTGATTCGCCGGTAAGTTCCCTTCTCCTTCCTCCTCCTCCTCCTCCTTCTTCTTCTCCTCCTCCTCCTTCTTCTTCTCCTCCTCCTCCTCCTCCTCCTTCTTCTTCTGCTACTGCTACCTCTTCTCTCCGATGTCTCCTCTCAGATCGCCGGTGGTCGCCGGTGGTGACAGATCTGAGTCGATATGCACACGAGCCGCACCTGGGATTTAGAAATTAAAAAAAAAAAGTTGGACACACACCGGTGCCGCACCCGAGGCGCACCCGCACCCGACACGTATCCGGTGCTTCACCCTAAGTGCCGCACAGGTGCTTCATAGCCGTATGTTTAATTGCATGTGGGTCACTCATGACAGCTGTATGCAACTAGATCTTTTCCCAGCTTTCTAACATTTTTATTTATGTACCCCTCATTAACTTATTACATCTAAAATAACCCTAATATTTCATAGTAATTATAGTAATACTAGAACTTACACAAACTTTTACTAAAGTCAGCCGTACAATTGCAATAAGTTCGAAGTAGCTCCTAACTTCAACAAACTCCCACACTAATCTGGTTGGGAAGATTATATAGTTTCATTAAATATATAGCATTATATGTATAAAGTTAGCTGTATCCCTGTTGCACCTGTATCCAGTGTTTTTCAAAATGATGTACTTTGGACCCGCACTGGATTCTGTGCTTCTTAGACCGTATCCGATTATTTCATTTCACTTTTTGAATCTCCGGTGTGTCCTTGGATATGTATTGCGGTCAATGTAAACACTTTCAAACTTCTTTTGGGGTTCACAAGTAACTTTGAGTTTTACACTCTTGTAACACAGATTGCAGAGGCAGGGAGTGAGAGGGGGCCAATTTCGAGCTACGATTCTACCTCTTGGCATGGTGTATCGATCCGCGTCGTCGACTAATCGTCTCTGGTGATTGGGACTTCTTCACGTTCTTTATGTTCACGCGTGTCTCTGCACTATTTGGCAGATGGGTCCGACTTTTGTCTGACCAAGAATAGCTCTTTGTTGTTGTGGAGCTTTGTAGTTTGTGGCCTCTGGTTATACTGCAGTCCTCAAGAGGTGTAGTTACAGCCGTACAGCTACTCTGCATGCATAATCTTGTATTTTCAAGCTAACCAGGAAATATCAACATATCTACAAGAAGCCACTTCCACTAGGACCTTTTTGGAAACATGTCAACTGATTTATTGGAACCAACTGAAATATTTCTTACATATGTTAATCTCACTAATTTAGCAGAAAATATTTCGAACCTTTATACCATCACATAAATCATATCTATTTATATTTGTAAAATCGCCATATCCTCGCCACCCCTATCTCCGCTTTTTTCTGAAAAATGATGTATCTCCTTATCTGCACCCGTGTCGTATCAGCACCCACATAAGAACTTTCTCAAGGGGTACCCATAGGGCTCGAAAATAGAAAGAATGGACTTATATGGGCCCAAATTTGTAGCGAAGTCAGTTAGGCGAGTTCCCATGTTAGCTTAGGATGCACTCTATGGAGCTCCTAAATTGGGAAAAGCGCGGTTCTAGAGCGTTGCCATATTGGAAGTTTCCTGTAATTAAGGTCTAGTGTCTACAAGACTTTTTTCTTTCCACACGCTAGCACTTGAAATTAGGCAAGTGGTGCTAGTTTGGTATTCGAATTGTCAATCTTATGTGGTAAAAAACCGAGTTACCTGTCGCTGCTCTTCATGCAATTTGACATTGGGAGACCAAAACCTGTTTATAGTGGCTTAACGTGGAAGGCTTCCTTGAGATAGAAAATTTGAGGTATTTCTCATCTTTTCACCGAGGAGCAGGTTCCAGTTCAGGTTATTGAATAGAAAATAATTGATGTGGGATCATTTGGAACTTGGAATTTTACCATCACAACTAAACCGAAATTTGTTATGGAGTGATTAACAACTTTGTTTGGTATGTAATTATGTAAGTGCTTACAATTTAAGTGGTCGCCCCAAATGTCCGGATTGACTCCAAAACTGTTTTGTGCCTGTCCATTCTCTTCATTTTAATAATTGGCACCTTATAATAGTGTTGAACAAAGGAGTAGTCCTTATTTACAAAAAATCATATGCTTTTTTTTTAATTAAAAATGAAAAGTGCCATAAGACAATGTTGTAGTCTCTTATGCTGGGATGGAGAAAAAGACCTCCCTGAATTCCTGGTGTAGGCAGGAATAGACCCCAATTCTCTTGGAATGCCGATAAAAGAGGCACAAAAAGAAAAACATAATTGAGCTTTTCTTTTTATACTTGATTACAAGCAAGACCATTTTCCGTGTTACATTACTAACTTGATTAGACATACCTTTTTATCATACCCCACTCTTCAATCAGACTTCCATTCGTAGCGGGGCTGTAGTTACGTTAAAATCATGGATTGAACCAACTAGAGCCATGTTGGTGGTAGTACTTGCCATGGTCTAGGTGGTGGAGGTGGCAGTGGAGGAGCAGCTGGTAGGGTATGGATCCCAGATAGGCCGCTACTAACCCACCTCTGGCATAGCAATATCAGCACGTTGAGAGCCATGCTGGGGGCCAAAGGAGGCAGGCGTGGAGCCCTAGTAGGCCAGTTGAAGCTATGATGAAAGCGGGTCTTGGAGGAGTGACAACTACTCAACCCACCCCCAATGGTGGGGTGTATAGGTTTCAGGTGGCGGGCTTTGGAGGAGCAGAAATGGGGTCCCACTCGAAGTGCTACCAACCTGTCACTAGAGCTACAATATACGCCATGAGGCGCACGTCTTGGAGGAGTTGTAATCGGTGTCCCTTACTGAATGCTGCTAACCCACTACACGTGGGTTGCCAGTTCACCAGTCTAGTGGAAGCAAAGGTGGAAGCCGGTCTCATAGGATTGAGAATTTATCTCATACGGCTATGCCACCAAGTTATCTGCTCGGTCCGTGCCAGAGGGCTCATCATGTATCTCCTCTTAATTGATGAGCAGAATTTAATGCTTTACTTTCGAATACTACTGTCGTTATGTAGCATTTTGTGGGGCTTTTATTTGATAAGATTGTTCTATAGTTAGATGTGATTGAAAAATTTTCCTATTACTAGGTTGATTTACCATTGGGACCGTTAGTTTTATATGGATGAGTGAATTTATGTAAGAATCTTTTTGTGGTCTTAGTAGAATTCTTTAATCGTTGTTTATGAAAAACCGGATTGATAGAATGCTTAACGGATAAGAGTACACCAGTAGCTCTATTTAATAGCTGTAATCAATTTGGACCATTTATATGTGTGATCGTACCGGACATTGTATGGGCTTTATTATGCACGTGGGCATAATTTAGTGGAATCATTTATGGGTTAAGGTTTGCCATCTAAAACTATAGATATAAGGGTTGGTCTCTACTCTCACACAATTAATTGCAGTCTCCCCATTAGTATTAGCACCATGGTGTGTAGAAGGGAGTAGAAGACCTTTCCCATGTTTGTCGATTGTCTTCTCGTGATTACAGGTATGTCTTGAACTTATTCCTATTTATGGAGCTGTCCTTATGACGTAGACAAGTTCGATACCTATAGTTTATCTTACATGTGGTATTAGAGCGAACTTGTTTGTGTATTTGCTAGTTAGTACTGTTCCAGTTTAGTCGATGCTTCTGTTCATTGGTCGTTAACATGGGGTTCGATAAAGGTAAGTGTTTTGTCTGCTTGAAACTCTTTATATCTATCGATATCGTTCCTCTGTCTAGATCGTATACATTAACTTTATTTTCATGTCTGTGTTTAGTCCGTGGCTGCAAAGAGCCCAGACAGCTGCTGCTGCCTCGATGATATCTCCGTGATGTGGGGTCTGGCTGTGGTGGTCCTTGGTCGCTGTGGCTCAGAGGCGCCATGTGAGGTCCGTGGTCGCCTTAGATTCGCCAGCCGTCACCGGAGAGTTGGCTCGTTTGGACTGTTACTGTAACGCGATCTGGGTTTTTTATTGTCGCGGTGGAGGTGGCTGTACCATCGGTGGTCATCTAGCGCGATCAATTGGAGACCACAGTGGTTTTCCACTGGAGGGTTTATTTTTGGGTTTTGACAGCCGCTGTTCATGGAGGTTTTAACTGTTAGATTAGGTTGTTTTGAGGGGCGGCTATGGTGTTTCCCTGCACTCTGGCTTGTGCTGTTGTCATCCTAATCGCGGCGGCTAGGTGATTACCTTTTTCGCTGTTTGATGTGCTGTGGCTGTGTGGTAGCAAATGCTATTGCGAATGTTTACTTGGTTGGATGGAGCCTAAATCGTGTTGGTGCTGCGGCTGAAGCTTGCTTTGGTGGTGCTTTGGTACTGAGTTGCTTCGTTGATTATGCCGTGATCTGGTGACAGGTAGTGTTTGTTGGCGGCTAGGGCATATACAAAGGGTAAAATTTTAAGTTAGGGTTTTGAGTGGGGCCTAAGGCCTTAAACCGCTAGGGTCTGAGAACTTTAAAACCCTGAAGATGCTTAGGGCCTGCTGAACCAGTTCCTTTGGTTTGAGCCCAGCTGTCATTCCTTAAAAAAAGTGAAATGACTTTCACCATGTGTTTATTAGACTTTAAGTACTAAAGTGGGGATTCTACATTTTGGGTTATGCCTTGTTGTATAGGTTTGGCCTGTTAATGAGCTTATCCTTTTGGACAAGGTTTAGGAGGCAATAACTTTTAGGTCATGTCAAAATATATTGGGCTAAAGATATTATGATCCTCTCTAATCTGGTAAGGCTTACAAGCATGGTTGTTAAGCTTCAAAAGTACGAAAAAATGTCAACCAATTATCATATTGGATTTGTTCCTTATTAGTGCAATTTAAAGTTCATACAAGAAACTTTTATGGACCCTTTTGTTTTTCCTTGGGTTATATTGAACACTTTGAAGTCTTTGGGCTGATTCTGTGTTGAAGTATTTAAGGGTTTGGCCGAAATTCACATAATCTTGTAACATTTGGACTTTAATGCAAACCTTGAGAATGCAATGTATCTACATACATGTACTTGGTGATAGATTATTGTTAGTCCTACACACTATCCCGTGCTATGGATGATTTCATGGTATACAAGCCTTATTCCATGAGATAATCCATTTGTTTATTTGCCTTGTTATAATGGGATTGCAGTGTTCTGTTCCGAGAACATGCTTGCTCGTTTGAAATGTTACGAAGTTCGTTTAAAAGGCTAGCTTTTTTTAGCTCTATATATATTGCTGCTATTTTGGAATTATCATTTCAAATATAGAGCATAAAGTATGTGTATCACTTTTTCTTGCATATAGCATTGTGAATTGTATAATTGTACATCATATATTGGGGGTTGCCCTAAGACCTTAATATTTAATTGATGTTATTTCTGGATTTAATAATACTGCACGTTTCCTTAATTGGTCACGTATGCTGTTCTTTTATCTCTGTGTTATAGGCAATACCATATGTGTATAGTATAAAGATACTTATATACGGAAGATATAGATCACGTGATACATACAATTAAAACCTAGATTACATGGACTCTTGAGGATGAGTGAAGTACGCGTGTTGGGCACCCGACACTTGGACATGGGTACAAGATATGTGTCCGAAACATCTTATAGGAGATGCTATTATGAACACTATCTTATAGTGTTTCTAATTCGGATGGCTTTGAGATGAGACAAGTTGTCAATTAAAACCATGTGCGTCACCTAAAATACCATTTTGCCTTAGAAATAACTAAAAAGTAGTAAGGAAAAGAAAATTTTGCAGCATCCCCATGTCTTGTGTTTTAAAATCTAGACGAATACGAAACTTGGACACGTATCCGACCCAGACATTCGTACCGAGTCCATTTAACATAGATTAAAAATTTATGTTCACAAACTTAGATGCATTCAGAGAAATCATCATCTAGTAGGTTGTAGTGCTTATTAATTAGATGGTTTATCTTGACCATGGAAGTGGAGACTTCAAGTCAAGTATCAGTGCATTAGTGTAATGCATTCAACGGGATTGGTGTGAATAATATTTATTCGTGTAACTGTCTGATAGAGTATGTTTCACAATAAAACTAATTTGTTTAAATCCGCAATTCTGAGATAGTGATGAATTCAAATTCTTAATGTACATTGCTTTGATATTTCAATGAATGTGATTATTATCTTTTAATGATCAATACCTAGGAAATTGAGTAATGTGTGTTATGGATGTTGAGAACGTTATCTATAGTCATGAAGTTCTATGTGCTCTTTTGAGAATATGATATTTTCTTAAGTTCATCGTTGATCTTGAAACTCGGCCAAGTCTTTTAGTATGGTATAGTCCTAGAAGGTTGATTTAATTTGTTTAATTAATAGATGATCAAGGTTGTGAGTTAGGTACTTAAGGATGAGATATAAATGTTTCAAAACTGTAGTAAGTTAAACCTGAGACTTTTATGAATATATTCTAGAGAGAAATTCTGCAGATAATTAGTAGTCAGGGCCCAAATAATATTTTCCTGGACTTGAGTGCAATTACAGTTATTAAGTGGTGTTAACTGCAGTTAATATGTTTTGGATAAGGTTATGAGATAAACTTATGATTCTAGAATCCTGTTGTAGCTAGAATAGGAAACCCTTTAGGATTGCCCTCCTAGCCTTTTTTGTGACCAGATTCAGAGAGAGAACGATTGATCATAGTACTAGGCTAATCACTTTTTTGGATACACAAAAGGAAGAAAAAAAAAGGGACAATGTTCATTCTTCACTCTCTCTCTCTCTCTCTCCCCCCCCCCCCCCCCTCCTTAGGATAAGCTTGGTAAAACTAAGTTTTGGGGCAAAAAAGCTTGGATTCCATATGTACACTTGTCCAAGCAGAAGCTCAAGCACAAACACAAGCACAAGCAAGATATATGCCATGTAACCTAGAGGTGTGATTCATTACTTTTCTTTTGAGAAATGTTTCACTTGGATTATGTGGTAAGAAACTTTTTGAACTATACCACTGGATACAGCTGTTTGAACCAAAGTGGATATATGCCTATTAGACCTTTCAGCGACATGCTAAGCTGAGTAGCATGTACTTTTGCCTTTTCATACGTGAAGTCAGTAAGCAAATTTGAACTATATGTTTTTGCTTCAGCGTTAGACTATTAAATAGCAACTATCATATGATATGATTGATTTTATGATTTTCTGCAGTTGTATATACATGCTCACTAGTATCGACATCAGAGAATTGCATTATCTTTGCCTCTGCTGTGTAAGATATGCATATTCGTTTTGGCCACGCAAGGAAGTATTTTTATGTTGCTGTTAACCGCGTATACTGGTACCATATGCTATATGAGAAAGATAACGGTGCAATGATTGGCTGTACTAATAAAATTTTTAGGACTTGAACGATATTATCGTGTAGCAATCTCTTGTATATGCTTTCAAGTTTCTAGAAATTGCTTTACTGATAATAGTTTACACTACTACCATTGGTAGCCCTTGAAAGCTGTTTTTGTGCAACTAAGATGATATGAGTGAGGCACTATGCTCTTGAATTTTTAATGCTATGGTATTAATGTGATATTGGCTGTGATGTAATTCCTGTTAATATTCTGAAACAACGAAAATTAGTGGTTACTCAATGGTAAACCATTCTGTTTTATGACAATGTATGCTATAAGCGTTGAAGATATATATGAAAGGTGTTATTACATATGGAATTAATGATTCAGACAGGTGGTAATCGGCCTAAAGGAGGTTATAATCGGGTGGAATCCTTAGCGGGGTAAAATAGGGGTAACGATGGCAGAATATAGGAGTCTCTTCTACCTAAAGGTGATAAACCTTCCAAAGATTTGTGTTATAGATGAGTCTCGCTTTATCGATTGTAGGAGAGGACGTATAGCATCTTGCAAGTCTCCGGCTAAAGCTGTGATTTTGGTAATAAGTTTGGACTTAAACCAGGACAAACCTCGAGGAAATCTAATTAATCTGCCCATGTTAAATAGGCTAAAGTTGCATGTTAATAGCATGGTGTTTGGTCATTTACTTGTTACAATGTTTGAGCTTTTTGTTTGATAATCTGCTGCCTGTTGTATCCTTGATCATCAGCAGGTTGAATTGCCCAGTCGTTTGGTTACATAATAGATTGTGTTGTAGGGATATGTGCATCAACATGTTAGATATTGACCATTTTAAGGAATGAGTTACTTTGAGAATATATTCACATGATTCGTACATATAAAGTGACAGAAGTAAAGATTTAAATAAGCCTACTGAGGATAAACTTGTAAGAGTATTCTTACTAAATAGCTGGCATGGAGGGATTCTTAATGGTTCTGTTGTAGTTGATTTAGCACAGGATCATTGCTGTATTTTATAAATTCTTTAAGAATGTTTCGTAAGGAATTTAGTCATTTCAAATGATTATCTTAAAGAAGTCGAAGAAATTTTTATCGAGATATTCTTTAATCACTAGTCAATTTCTTCAAAATAAGCTTTTTAAGTCTTGAAGAATTTTTTTGAGCATGTTGTAATGTTGTACTCTTTTATTTATTTTTTGAAGTTCACAGTATCAGGGGGATATCTTTGTTTTTGTTAAGTCAAGCTGTGATGTATTGATTATTTTTTAAACATCTCTTGCTGTCAACTATGGTTTTTTGAGAATCGAAAGGTTATGTTTTGGTTTCATAGCAATTTAAGACCAGCTATACTGACTCTCATGCAATGGGTATGTTGTTTAAGTTCCCATTAATGATTAAGATTCTCACATGTTTTGATTTTACTACCTCATCTGAAAAGATCACACTGCATTGTTTTATGTTTACGGAACTCTAAAAAGTACTTTTAAAAGTTAAGTACCCCTAATTTAAACTTTAGTGTTGATGTAAAGTCGTTACTCCAGGTGTTTAATCGAACTTTTCAGTGGGAGTAAGCTTTATAATTGACCTTGTTTTACGAGAATTTCATCCTGCAACGTATAATATCCTTGTAAGCTCCGTTTTTCAAGTTATGTGAAGTAGGTTTCACGAGATTGAAAGCTTTTGATAATAGGTCACGTACGGGTTTGTTTATGTAAACTCAAGTTCCTACAAAGGTTATAAATGTTTAAATAGCTCTACCCATCTTGAGATTGACATGTAAGTTTCTAATGATATAGTTGTCTAACCTGTTATATGTCACCACTTTTAATCGCTGTTTTGCATTATAGATACTCTAAGAGCATGTTTTGAAGACAGTTATGTCTGTTTAAGAGTTTTCTGTTTTCTCACATAATTAGAGAAAAAAGGAAAATATCAAAAATGAAAGTTACCTATTTTAGATGGTGTTCTTGTTTTTTTTTCTTTTTTCCCAAAAGTCTTAGTTTTAACTCGCCAAGTGGCATCCTTTAGATGTGCTGCTTGTCTTTACCTAAATGAGATTTAGTGTAACACCAAAAGTAGTGGTGTTGCAACCGACTTGGCTATTCCCTTCATAAACTGTTATTAATGTTTTAGTTTACATGATTTAGAATTCCACTATAGGAGTGCGGAGCTGTCCAGGTATAAAAATGGGTTTGAGCCAAGGTTTTGGCAGATAGTAATGCTGTAAAGATGCTCGGTAGGCACTAGGTACTTCTGCTTGGTTACATGTGAGTTTATGATTATCGGCTTTCGGGTGTTCTTCAAGTTGTTATGCATTACAATTGTTACTTAGTCTTCTTGAGCAACTAGCTCATAGAAGACTACGAAGCTTAAAAGGTATAAATTCCAAATGAGAAGGTTGGAAATCAATATACGGAAAGCTTGCGCTGACCAGATAACGTGTTTATGTTGTTTACTGTTAACCATCTCTAAATTATGACCTTCATGGTACTGTTATTTTGCATTTACATGCGTGATAAGTGGGAGCCGTCTATGCTTTCTATTATGGAAAACTTTGTTATCCTGTAAAGGTCTATAAGGCACACATATTTACATGGCCTTGTGAGGAAAGAGTAGCCAATAATATATGTTATATACTTATATTGTGCACATAATTGTTGACAATTTTTGCATGCATGTTTACCCTTGGAGCGTGAGATGATGCTGTTATACTGCTGCGCGCGTGTATCTGTTCTTCTTACGGCAAGTTCCAAGCACAGTCATGCTTTAAGCAGGGTGGTTCTTACTCGTACGGTATATGGGTTTCTCACCTATGAGGTTTTGTGTGCGCAATAACCTTGTTTTTGCGTAATGGGTCTTATTCAGCCTTAAGAGGTTTTGTCCATTGCTGGACCCAAAAAAAGAAAAAAAAAAAAAGGAAAAAAGGACCAATATGAAGAAAGTGCAAACGATCACGATTGGCATGTGGTTTCCATATCCTCATATCCATACAATTTATCTTGGGTGGGTAATTTTGCAAGTACTTTGATCACGCATCGTCCTTCGTCGACTTGAGATACAACGAATTACGTGGTTTGATGCTTATGGTTTATTGGACTCAAGGAATTGGTTTAAGGGGTTGCTCTCTTGCATTCTTGTGGGGCCATGTCTTTCAACCCAGAGAGTTGTTTTTCGAAACAAACTTGTTTTCACTTTTCATACCTGATAATGAGTTATGCAGACCAAGTGGGAGAATGCGAGAATTTTCGGTGGGCTTAGGATACTTGCGTAGAACCGGATTGGTAGAATGCTTAACGGGTGACAGTAGACCGGTAGGTCCATTGAATGGTTGTGATCAATTTGGACCATTAAGCTAGGTACATCTTTATGCCCGCGATCGCACGCGACATTACATGGGCTTCATTATGTTCATTATGTATGTGCGCTTAATTAGGTGAATTCTTTACGGGTTAGGGTTTTCCTTTTGAAACTATAAATGTAGGGGTTGGTCCCTGATCTCAGTCAATTAATTGCAGTCTCTTCATTAGCCTTAGCAATATGGCGCAGAGGAGAGAGTAGAAGACCTTTCCCCTGAGTTTCGATTCTCTTCTAGTTCTTACAGGTATGTTTTGTAATTATTCCTCTGCTTATGATTTAAAAAGTTCGATCCGTATGATTTATTTTACACTTTATTTCGTGGAATAGTTCAAAACCTCTGTCGTGATGCCGCATAATCGGTGTCACAGTTTGGTTTTGGAAATTAGCGAGCCAAGACCCGAGTCATTTGTCTCAATATAATAGATCTCGCAAGATTTTGCTGCTATATTTCCCATAATTCCAAGATAATATGGCAACCGCAAGATTTCGGAGAAAAAGGTCATGATATCGCGAAATATTGGCGCAGCAACTTCGAAGAAGGAAAAAGAAAAGGAAGATACTATTTAGGAGCCCATCTGCAATTGATCATCTTGTCCCAACCATTGCTGCCGCAATCAGTCCCAATCTTACCTTCTCAATTCCTTGACCATGGTTCCCTTTCCAGATCTGTTTCTAGTCCATTGGGGCCCTCTTCTTCTTCTTTTTGCCGTGGTTGATCTGTTCATATATTGTTCTTCTCTTTCCTTTTCTCTGCATTTATGGGGATGGAGTCGAGCTGTTTTCTGTCCAAAACAGAAGTACAGCTTTTTTAATTTGTGATATTGTATTTGTCTCAGGTAAGTTTGTTACCTATTTGTGCTTACTAATGTTATTGAAAGATAGAGTATAATGCTCAAGAATGTTCAATGATATATTATTTTCTAATTATATCTTACATGCCACATTAAAAAACTAGCTTTGAAATCATCAGTAGTAAAAGAAAAGGAACAATGCTTAATTATACATATTACATTTTCTTTAGGGTATATTTTGCTTTTTCCATCTATATTTATGAAAAGGTGGGATATCTTAGAAAATTGTAGTAAACAAGGTCGACAGAGGTCCAGATTGTCTTTTAAAACATAGCAAGTCTATCACAATTTCTTGGTTCATGTAATTGACCCATCTTCTTCTTGTTATTATTTAGAGATTTTTCGTTACTTCTAGGGAAAAAATTGTTGCCTCTAACAAGGTTAAAGTTGCAAATAGTCAGCAATCGAGATGGATATGGCCGCACTCAATACCGATTCGAAATCTTGATCACTACAAATACTTTAAACCATGTTTCACAGAGCCCGTAGTTAAGGAAATTTTATAATGGGTTCATGTTGTAATTGGCTGCAATGTCTTCATTATGCGTTCATCTATGATACAATTTGTAAATGCTTAATCTGATTTGATTTTGTTCTGTGTTGCGGACTCATTTTGATGTAGAGATTATGGGTGCATTCTATGATTATGATTCTTTTTAAAGTTTCTTTTAGTTAAGGTAGTAGTAGACATGGTTTGGTAATACAATGGATCATTTGGAACCCTTCTGCCCCCACCAGCTTCCTTACAGTCTCTGAGGTCAGGACATCAGTATGGACTTTGGATTTTGAACAATGTGAACCCGCATGAAATTTAGGCTTCCATGATAATATTTGGTATCAATAATCTTGTTGACGTTGTTTCTGTTTCTAAAGTAAGTGGCTTTTCTTTAATTAAATGCCTAATGTTTTCACCAACACATCAACCGCCTGAAATTTGTCTTGATCATGAATCAAGCTTTCTTGGTGAAAACTATTAACAGTAACTGATTCTAAGCTAATTGTGCAGTCGCAGAAGGATATGATGGGGGCAGGCATATAGATTAGTTGGAAAAGTGACCCTTTCATGAAAGACCTTATAGTCTTTCATGCTGTCGTTTCCAATGAATTGGTTGATCTCAGTTTGCTTATATTTGTTTAAAAGTGCATATATTTGGTTTTTAGTTTTCAGCTATTAAAGTTATTGCATGCTAAGTGGGGTGGCAAGTAGAATACGATTCTATTAGTTATGTGCTGGTGTTGCTTCATTAAAAAGCATTTGTTGTTTCAAGTTTTAATGGATCTTGGTACTCCAGATATCAAGTCACTAAATATATCAGATCAGCAGTCTTCATCACCTTCTCCGGGAGACGCGGAGTACAATTATTTGTCAATAGAGCGGCCGGATAGTGGTGGTACACATACTGTTAGGTCGATTAGCATTCTTGTCAACCATTTTCGTATCACATTCAATCCTGAAACTGCTATAATGCACTATCAAGTGGGCATTAGGCGAAAGCTGTCTTACAAGACTCGGTTCATAAAGAAACCAGTATCAAAAGATGATCAGCGTAAGATTAAAGATAAGATGTTCTCCGATTTTCCAGATATATTTCCTATGCGTACGAGTTGCTATGATGGCGAGAAGAACATTTACAGTGTAAATACCCTGCCCACTGGAGAATTTGAGGTGAATTTGTCTGACGGGGAAGAGAAGAAGATGCGGTCTTATACGGTTACTCTTAAGTTGTTAAATGAGCTGAAGCTTTCAAAGCTGGTGGAATATTTGAGTGGAACCATCTTATATAATCCTCGAGATACTACAAGCAATGGATGTGGTAATGAAGGAGAATCCATCTCGGCATAGGGTTTCTGTTGGTCGAAGTTCATACTCCAGAGAATTCAAAAGAGAAGATGACTTACATTGTGGTGTTGCAGCATTTAAAGGCTTTCAACAAAGCATAAAGCCCACTGCCCAGGGACTAGCCTTGTGCCTGGACTATTCGGTGATGCCATTTCGAAAGCGAATATCTGTTCTGGATTTTCTTCAGGAGCATGTTTGGGGATTTAAGGAGCTTCTGACAGGAAATAGTGGAAGAAATGAGTTGAAATTGTTGAGAAGACCTGTTACAAAGGCATTGAGGCATCTGAAAGTCACTGTAATTCACCGTGCTACCAAACAGAAGTTCACCATAGCAGGATTATCGGATTTCAACGCGCGAGATCTTTCATTCGCCATCGAAGATCTGGAAGGTAAACATCCACCAAGGGAAATTGGCCTCGTCAGTTATTTCAGGGAGAAGTATAATAAGGAAATTACCTACAAGGATATTCCGTGCTTAGATTTGGGGAAAAATAATAGGAAAAACTATGTTCCAATGGAGTTTTGCATCTTGGCCGAGGGTCAAAGATATCCCAAGGACGATTTAGATAAAAATGCCAGGCAGTTATTGAAGAATATATCGCTGGCTCAACCAAAGCAAAGGAAGAACGTGATATGTGAAATGCTGCGAGCTGAGGATGGCCCTTGTGGGTACGATTATCCCATTTCTCTTGGTTGCATTATTACAAAATATTTGGGATGATGCGCTGATGCTACTTCTTTGTGTGGATCTCATGTTGGAATCATGGGAAAATGGTGTGCGTCATGATTGCTAAACTTATGAACCATTCATAATTTCAGGCACTAAATTACGTGTTATGTTTTCATTTAATCTTAGGATGCATTTCTGGGGAGTAGATAATGGAAGTTTCAGCCAAAGTCTTTCTCCCTCCAGATTAGCTACTGGTAGTTGATCAGGAACCAGAATAATTTGGAGTAGTTGATCAGGAACCAGAATAATTTGGAAATGTTTCTAGAGTGTAGTCTTGGGACATGGGGATGGGGGAATTAGGGGGCCCGACTATGCTCTGCCCTCACGCTTTTTGGGTTTATGTGGCATGGAGCTCATAACTTATAACTCAGAGCTCTTAGCTCGGAGCCCATTTTTCTCATCGGGTCTGGCTCGATAAAGTCGGTTGATTAGGGTACAATTGTATCCCTTACGCTCAAATGACCCCTTCTCATAATGAGAATGATATTACATGTTTCTGATCCGTTTAAGTTAATAATCTGTGTTGAATGATGCAGTTACTGAATTATGTTTTAGTCCGCATGCGTAGAGATTAGGTGATGGAATTATCAGCCAAAATCTTTATTAGCCTTAGATTATTAGCTGGTAGCTGATCAGGCTGGCATAATTTGGACTCAGCATGCATTATCATTTGGTTGAAAGATTGTTCAGATTTGTAGTTTGAGGAGTGGGGTGAGGGGAATATAACATGTTTCTGGGTTAATGAAGTTGCCGAGTTTGTAATGAATGGTTTACACATTGCTTTCATGTGTTTTAATCCTTTTCTCCCCGTACTCACAGTGGAGATTTCATTCGCACTTTTGGAATTGGAGTTGACCAGAATATGACCTCACTTGAAGGTCGTGTGATTGAACCACCTGAATTGAAGTTCAATACTCCAGCGGGCAGCATAAACAGTGTAAGAGTTGATAATGAAAAATGTCGGTGGAGCCTTGCTGGGAAATCTCTGGTGGAAGGCAGATCGGTTGAGCAATGGGCCTTAATAGATTTTAGTTCACGTGATCGTTCCAATAAGCTGAATGCTGAGTTTTTTATTCGAAATCTGAGAGGTCGATTGAGCAATCTTGGGATATCAATGAAGGAGCCTCTTGTGCACTATACCACTGATATGCATGTGTTTTCTAACATCAGTAGCCTTCATGAACTTCTTCATGGCCTCGTTGGCGAGGCTCATAGAAAAAGTAATGACCCATTACAGATTATTATTTGTGTCATGGCTGGAAAGCATCAAGGGTACAAGAATCTTAAATGGGTATCAGAGACACAGATTGGGGTAGTGACGCAGGGTTGCCTCTCGAGTCACGCCAACAAAGGAGATGATCAATTCTTTGCTAACCTTGCTCTCAAAATAAATGTGAAGCTTGGAGGCAGCAATGTAGAGCTTATCGAGCGGCTACCTGGTTTCGAGGATGCAGATCATGTTATGATTGTTGGAGCTGATGTCAACCACCCAGGCTCATTAAACACAAAATGTCCGTCAATAGCAGCTGTTGTTGCCACAGTTAATTGGCCTGCCGCAAATCGCTACTCGCCCTCCCCCCAAGAGAACCGCAAGGAGAAGATATTAAGTTTTGGGGGCATGTGTCTGGATTTGATCAAGTCTTACACTCGGGTTAATAAGGTCAAGCCTAACAAAATCGTCGTGTTCCGCGATGGTGTAAGTGAGGGCCAATTCAACATGGTTGCCAATGAAGAGTTACGTGATCTAAAGAGGGCTATTTATGAGGATGACTACCAGCCAACAATCACTCTTATGGTGGCTCAGAAGCGTCACCAGACTCGTCTGTTTCTCGAGGATGAGCGGGATGGGGGTTCATCAGGCAATGTGCCGCCGGGAACAGTCGTAGACAGGATCATCGTTGACGCTTCCGAGTTTGATTTCTACCTTTGCAGCCATTTTGGAAGTATGGGGACTAGTAAACCAACGCACTACCATGTTATCCACGATGAGAACCACTTTACGTCTGACAAGCTGCAGAAGCTCATATACCACCTGTGCTTCACCTTTGCTCGTTGCACCAAGCCTGTGGCCCTTGTCACGCCTGTGTACTATGCTGACCTTGTTGCATATAGGGGTCGTTTGTTCCAAGAGGCTGTCAAGTCTACTTCTCCGTCTGCTGCTTCATTTGACGAGAAGTTCTATAAGCTCCACCACCAGCTCGAGAATCAAATGTTTTTTGTCTGAGCGGCCAGTGTTGCCATCTAACATGGGCTGATGAAAGTGAACTTAAGACTAGGAGTTATATATGAACACACGAAGCACATACCTTGATTGATAAGATCATTGAACACAAGGCGTAAAAATGTAGAATGTTCCTAGTTTTCCTTCTCTAGATACGAATGGAGGCGTAATCTTGAATCGACAGTCAATTATCAGAACAACGTCGCGAAATCAAAGACGGATCACGGCTAGTGAGATGGGGATTTTATCCAAAAAGTTATGGGCACAGAATAAGTAACAAGATCACTGTTGTCCATGCTTCCAAACGCGGTCTTGACCGTTTGATGTCACGTCAACACTGTCAAGAATTTGCTTCCGAAATTTCATACCCACCGGACCAATGTTAATTGTTTGATGACTCGCAAGTCACTGCAGCAATTAAATTGATCACGGCTTATTGCTTCTCTCTATTGTTCTGACCTTAACTTGCTCAATATGCAGATTTTTAGACGGTGTATAAAACCGGACCGGACCGGTTGACCCGCCGTTGAAACCGTGAATTGGTTTACTCTCCGGTCTGGTTCACCCGTCAGAAATCATTTCTTACTCAAAAGATAAAATCGTTAAGACGGACTTCACCATTTCATTCTATTCCCATACGCTATGGTGTCTCTGATATATATACACATACATATACATAAACGAATATAATAATATACATACGTATACAAATACGCATAATATCCATATCCTATACATATATAGAAGTACGGATGGAGTTAAGTAACTATTTTTTTTCCTCCTTAAAATCCCTCTTTTTAATAGAAGTCTTTATAAGATGTTAGGGGTGATTTTTTTTGGCCATAAAATACCCTTTTTGGATTAGAGTCTTATTAGAAAATAAAAGTGTTTTTTTACTTTTGATATAATATATCAAGCATCTTTCCTTGAAATATTGGAGTATATGATTTTATTAGATTTAAGGGTTGTTTTGACCTTTACCCAAAAATAAAACCAAAACCTATAAAATTATACTTAAACTCTTGCATGGTCTCAAACCCTACCTACCCCGGTCACGTTACCTTAGAGCACCAGAGCCTCTACATGCAGGTTACTTCAATATTCATCCAATTCTAAGGAGAAAGGTACAAGGGGAAAGGTAATATATCTTATGAATAGCCGTTTGAGTGTGCTGCTTGTTTAGAAGCTTTTATCGTCATTGGCTTTCTTCCAGTTTCCCTTTAGAAGGGTGGTAGGGTCTTAATCAAGCTGCCGGTTCATGATGTTTGTGTGTATTTGAACTTCTTGTGTGCGTGTGACTTTCAGCAAGCATCTTGCATATATGTGTGTGCATGTGTGTAAATTTGAATCCAGAAAAGAGAACCAGCTAATCAGATTCTAAAACATGGGTACTAATCAGATTCTAGCTAAAACATGGGTACTGAGTAAGATTCTAAAATATGTGTGTGCATGTGTCTGTTTGGGTTAAATTCGTTCATTTTCATAGGTGTGGGGTGTGTTTTTGAGCGTGGGCGTTTGCCAAAAAATAAAAAAAGAATACCATGATGCCATCTCTTGCAACTGCTTTAACTATATTTTGTTCATCCACACTGCGCTTTTATCACAAAAAAAGAAGAAAATAAGCTTAGGGCATTTTACTCCAGATAAATTAAGCTTGGAAATAGTTCTTGTAAATTTCTCCAATCCATCTCTAGCTCATTCAAGTACTAATTCAGGAGCAATACCGCCACCGTTGATCGCTTCTCCTTCCCTTACCATATGACAGCAAGATCCTGATATTGACCTGGATCTGAGAATTTACCTCGTCTAATGTAAACCATTTTAAGGCCCTTGAGAATGGCAGGTGTTAGCCAGTTTGGTGTAGTCTTCCTAGGAAAACACTGAAGGTTCAGTTTTTCAATTTGTGAACCAAGCATTGATTGCCTAAAGGCTTCAGTTCTTATAAGAGGTCCACGAACTCGGCTTTTCTTCTGTGGCACTCTTCTCATAGCCTCAGCTCCTCCAGATTGGAATATGCCATCCTTTTGATCTACTATACGACTTGGTTTTGAATATCGAGAAATGGAGTTTGGTTTAAGTTATGACTCGCTGTTACCGCCTGTTATTATAAGCTTGCAAAGGCCTTTAAACCTCTCAAGGCATTTAAGTCTGTCTTCATGGGGAATTCTTTCAAAACCATGTAATGCTCAATCTTTAGCTATTATCCATATCTTTAGCTACTATTTGTATTAGAAGTTTTACAAAAACAACTCACATATTTGTCGTCTCGGTCTATATGAAGTTAAGGTCACAAGAAAAATCTGACTACGTTACCAGAAAATACATTATATGATATGTCTAAGCTACTCTTATGATTAGCTTATGCATTTTTGTTACCAGGATCAAGATAAAGTAGTACATAATCTGGAGTTATATTGGATACTAGTAGTTGTTACTACTCTCTCTTGTTACTGC
This sequence comes from Escallonia herrerae, assembly GCA_033070095.1. Lineage (NCBI taxonomy): Eukaryota > Viridiplantae > Streptophyta > Magnoliopsida > Escalloniales > Escalloniaceae > Escallonia > Escallonia herrerae. The sequence goes on along the minus strand of JAVXUP010000368.1, from coordinate 346,254 downwards.
TGCGATCTCTGTAAACGCTCAGGATCAAGTGCGTCAGACTGTTCCTCACACGCTTAAATTTGAGCAAGCATGTTACTTGCCTTTTTGTCTTGCAAATTCAGTGTGTTTTACAATTCCAAATCATTAATGCTGAGCAGGATAATATTAAGCTTTTTGCTTGATTCTGTAAAATATTGTCAACTTGTGCACTTAGCATGCGTCAGCTACCCTTAATAAGCAATAGGGCCCTTGGTGCACGACAACCCCCTTCCCCAACCCAAGATACACTGGCTTCATCCCGTGCGAGGTTGCAAGAACTAAGAATGAGATACGATCTGCTTCTGACTAAGGTACTGAATGAGAAACAAGAAAAACGAGTCATAAGGTCATGAACTTGAACGAAAAGTACAATATTTACCTCATAGCTGGCAAAGAAATAGGATATAATTCAGTCCATGAAGGTGGGTGCTCTAAGTTTAATGGAAGGCCCTTGAGAGGAGTAGTACATACTACGCGAATTAAAAGATTACCTCAAGGATGTGAATGACAAGTTATATAAGGCAAGAATAAAAATCTTTGAGGTAATCTTTTCGCCCATACCCTAATTACTGGTGCAAGTAAGTATAGAGCTTTTTTCAAGAATCAAAGAAGGGTATACCAATTCTTTATATAGTTCTTACTCACTCGTGCAAGTAGTGATTAGCTCCTTAACCATTTTTTACATGGGTTTTCTGATTCATTACACTTGCTTTTTTTAATTGTATTCCTCTCACGGGTATTCAAGAAATTAATTGCTAATGTCAATAAGGGTGCAAAGTGAAGTGTTAGGGACAATGGATTCTTGTATTACGAATCAACCCAACTGTACTATAAGGGAGTTCTTGGCGCCCTGACAGTCCTACGATAGGAGCTTCATGGTGAGTTCGGCAGCCATTCAGGGCTAACTACCTTCACCCGCTAATCTGTTTTATACATTATAATCTAACTAGCAGCAATTTGACGAACTTCGATGTGTTTACGCATAGCCGAAACCGCTAGACCCCGCTAGCGCCAATGTGAGCAACATTATTATGTTCTAGCTCAGCACTTTTGGTTTTATAACTCCACAACTCCGAGTTGCCTCCAGTAGTCTGACTAGCAGTTCCGCTTTCGGTGGATTATAGCATCACCATGTATGATATTTCTAGAGAATGCCACTCAAAGTGTCATAGCTAGCAAAGTTTCTTTTCAGTTAAGATGAAATAAGTATCCTATGCATGATTTTTAGAGACCTGAAAAGACGTAATGCCTCTTTAAAAGTAGAAGACTGAATAAACAACTGGTAACGTTTTGTAAATAAGATTACAATATAGTTTTTCTCTAAGTATGAATGCTAAGAATCTAGATACTCCCTCCGTCCATGAAAACTCAATCACTTTGGCTTTGCACGCTTATTAAGGATTTATGTTATATGTTGTGTTTTTTTTTTTTTTCCATTTTACCTTTTAGAGAGGGGGGAAGAGAGTGAGCCATGAGAGAGAAAATTGGTTGGTAGAGTGTTACATGTGGAGAGAGAAATATAGTAAAAAAGTGTGAAGTGGTGGGCTAGGAGGGAAAAAATGAGTTGGTAGAGAGTTAAATATGAAGAGAAAAATTAAATCAAAAAGTGTAAAAAGAGTAAATATGTAAAAATAATTACAGAATCTTTCTTAATTTGAAAATGATCAATTTTTGTGGAACGGTCCAAAAAGAAAATATGATCAATTTATGAGAGACGGAGGGAGTATGAGGCAATAAAATGTCAAATCCGGTCAAAGCAATTGAGTTTTAACTAAGGGCGTTTCAAAGAGTTAATGATGTTTTTGACTTTTTAAAGAGTGAAGCTAAATTATAACCTTTTTGGCTAAATTTAAACATTTTGATGCTAAAGATGTTGAAAATTCAGTAATGTTTCTTTTAGTGACAAAAAGTTATTAATTTAACCAAATCAGATGTGAATCTTGCCTCAGCTATACATATGATACAAAGTCTCTGCTCATCTTTTTGAAGCCCTATAAAAACTTAATTTTAAAACTTACCTACATCAAAATCGATAGAAAGAACACCTTATAATTTCTGCTACTCCTTAAAAAACCATTCCTAAGTCCTTTTTTTTTCTTCCCGTTTTCATCATTTTTTAAGGTGGACTGACTACTACAGTTATTAACTTTTGCATATGACTACAAACTTAAATTGATCGACATATATACAAGTCAGAATATCGGCAAGTTTGACTAGACCTTTGTTTTCCAGCTTTTATGACAAATGTATGTGTTGTTTTGTGTTTGTGAAATTGTGGGTTGTTATTATTGTTTGAATTAATCAAACTTCTCTAAACCTTATGACATTTGAATATTTTTTATTTTTGATTTATAATGATGATGCTCGTCTTATTATGAGATGAATGATCTCGGTTAGAAAAAATCCTTAATGAACTTTTGTGGCTTTTTTATATAAATTATAAACATAACGTGTAAGTATATAAGATGAAAAAGTTAGGTTTGTGAATATTAACAAAATTACTTCCTTCATTATTATTATTATTATTATCTTTTATCTCGTTGACACCATTCATTTCGTGGTATACTTTTCAAAATCTCTCTCTCTCTCTCTCTCTCTCACACACACATGTGTGTGTGTATTGGCTTTTTAGATGAGTAGCTGTAGTATCATCATATTATATTTTGTGCTAAAAATAAAAGTCTTATGGCAAATATATGCTATATTACATGCAAAAAAGAGGACAAAGAAGGTAACACTAAGATTAAGCATGTTTTAGACAGATCCTACATGAAATCTAGAACTTAAACTAGAAAAAATTGAAAAGTACTTGCTCTATTCTTCAAAGGTACTATAAAACTTCTAATAAGATTAGATCATTATCAAAAGAAAATAAAGTGGAGGGGTTCTTTTACCCTCCATCGATCACTGCTCTAAGAAATGACCATCACTTTAAAGAAAGAAATAAGATATTTGATGGACGATATTGAAAGTCTTAAATGATGATATTTTGAACTTTAGTGGAGTAGAGATGCTTACAAGAGAAATAACTATAACTTTAAAAGTAAACGATCGAAACTTATGATGATCCTTGAGAGCTACAAATATTAGATTTGTTACGTAATCCTTTGTGTACCCTGTCAGGTTTCTTGAGTTCATTTAATTTTTGGTTTCAAAGATACTACCTTTTAAGTTCCTTACTCACACTATTATAAAATACATTTACTAACACTAACTCCTTTGAATTAGACAATTTACTTTTTACGATCCTTTTAAACTTTTGCTGATTTCATTTAGTTATAATCCAAACTTCTTCTTGGTTCCTAACTTTTATCTCACACTTCCTAGACTTATATACATGCCATAAAATTACAGTACAAGAGACTAGACAAGTTCACATATACTTAAAATTACATTTTATGTGCGTCAAATTGTCTATAGGACACTTTCTTCACATTTATTATTACAATACCAAACTTGTAGCGTTTGGTGAGAATTAATAGTATCGGTTAAAATGTTTAAAAATAATTACAATGCCAGTGTACATTGGGTAACAAGATGTTATATGGAATAGTCAGGATTTTCTTTGGTAGCAGCTTGATGTAAAAAAAAAAAACGAACAAATAGAATTGGTAAGTGATATTAACAATTCACATTTGAAAGTAAGACCATATTTTCTGCAATAAATTTTTCATGCTTCAAGTATTTGATTAGCGGTTCACAATTGATGGATTTAATTATTATAGTCTAGTTAAAATAGTTGTACTAATTTAGGTTATTAGTATTTTTTTACTAAACCTTATAGCATTTTTATTTCGAATCACTAATTAATCATTTACCAGAGTGTGTGTACACACACACACACACACACTATATATATATATATATTTATTTATTTATTTAAGTATTTTCTTCTATTTTTTGTCTCTCAAATAAAAGAAATATCACTCCCAATGAATATATTCAATAACATTTTCTACATCCAATAAAGTATGTTCTCACTTCATTTAAGATCCTCTCTCTTAAAAACGATCAAAAGTCATGAGTACAAACACTCTCTTTGCGACTTAAGACCTTCGCCTGAAATGTGAGCAAATGTATTGTTTCTAGCCTATCTTTGTTATGAATCTTTGACTGCTTCGAGTCTTGCTTTAGCAAACATGTTAACAAATATACAATGGTCAAAGTTTAACACTACCAATCCGCTTAACCCGAAGCACATGTTCAAGTCACATGCTCTCTGTCTTTTCTTTGTAATATTTTTCTAAGTGTTAGATTATGCACGCCTCTTCCCTTAGGCTAAGGAGTCGACGATGTGGCACTAGGTAGGGGTCAGCCCATGCCCCCCTTTGGGGGTCGACCCCAGTCCCCTTAGGTGTCCCCCTCCTTGGCCCTTGGAAGATCCTTGTCCTTGGGGTCACCCTATCCTTGCCCCTTGGTCGCTCCTTCTCCTTACCCCTTGAGGCTCACCATCCTTGCTTTCTCCTCTATTTGGGGGATCCTTGCCTCACTCGGTTTTTCTTCTCCTTTCCTTGGGGGTTCCCTTGCCTCGCCCTTTGGTTTCTTCTTTCCTTAAGGCTCTTAGCCTTTCCTTTTCGTCTCTCTTATCCTTAGGACTTCTATATCCATGACCTTCATCATTGCGCCCAAGCGCCTTGGCATCTGACCCGCCCGAACCCCATCTTTTCGTAAACTGCCCTCGATACAATGCTTGTTGGCATGCCTAAGTGCCTTGACGTTCGGCAGCGTCGAAGTGCCACCCTCAGCATATGAGCATAAATCTCCCCATCTCTCAGCCTCGTCTTAAGTCCCCCCTCGAACATCCGACATCTGTCTACCTCAGTAGGTAACATCCTAGTCTCAAATCTTGCCAGATCCAAAAAGTGTACCTCAGACTCATCCACCGTATCTCGATTCGCCTGGATCACATTGGCGAATTCCCTCAACATTTGATCATGGTAGCTCACCGAAAATTACCTATCTTGAACTGTTCCCAATTCATCTCAGCCTTTTGCTGAGGAGTCATACAAAGTCTACACCATCTTCCACCACTGACCAGCTTCACCCCTTAGCTTATACACCCAAATTCGACCTTTTGTTTCTCAGTGTATTTTATGGCCCGAAAGATCTTCTCCATCTCCACAATCCAAACTTCTGCCTCTGTAGGGTCCACTGACCCACTAAAGTTAGCCATATTCTGCTTATTAAAATCGCTCAGGGTACTCCCCTCTGGAGGCTGTGGTCGAGGCTGAGTAGGGTTTTGTATACCCTTTTGTTGACTAACCAAATTCTGGGCCATGAGTGCCAGAATTTGATCATAGTGTTGAGAGCTGCAGACAAGGGTTCTGAGATTTGTATGCGGTTGCTCTACATGGGGCATCTGACTCCTTGACCTCTAGTACAACTTCCCGTATGCTCTCTGGTACGGCCTTGAGTACGACCTCCTTAGCCCCTGGCTGGGCCTCCTTGACCCCTGATGCTACCTCTACGAGTGTGTGTCATGCTATATATAAAATTAAACTACTAGCATAGTCGTGCAAACACCTTTAAGAACGACTATACAGTTTAAAATTATTAATCATATATATGATCAAATATACCTTCGTCAAAATGAACTCAGATACCTAGTCACTACTACGATTCACTAAGTTATTAAAGTTTTTCCTAACTCTCTTGTCAAAACCAAGGCTTTCCTTCACGCGCTTTTAAAGTCTATAGAATCATATACCTATGCTTTGATACCAACTCTAACATCCCGAAATTTTTGAAACGTTAGACACTCGCTCGATCATTTACACTAAGACAATAATACTCTCAACCTCATCCAAATAATACCACAAACTGTCAGAGCAATTAAACTATTAAACAATGAATTACTCTTAGTGTACAGTTATAATTGATAAAATAAATTTAAATCTAAATACGAGCTAGAGAAATTCACGTATGCAGGGGTTCTAATGAGCAATACAAACTTAAATCAATTTCTCTCGCTTAGTTCTAGTCCGTACTCAGGCAACCTAATGCTGGTTATCACTTGCGGAAAGGAAGTCAAACGAGATGAGCTTTTGAGAGTCCAGTAAGGTCGATCAAAGATTAAAAACAAAATAATTCAGAAGATTTTACATTTAAGTCACACAACAACTTTTAAAAGTATTTTTTTAAATGAAACCACAACTTTTCGATATAGACATATGGACGAGTATCAACTTAATCCCTCAAATTAATAGTCATTTCAAAACATTTTAGGTACAATAAAATAGAAACATAAAACATTGACATGAGCACTACACTATAGCAAAATCACCCCGGTAGTATTCTGATATACTTTACATATGTATATGTACACTAACTAGTCCGCTCAAGTACTAGTTCAATCCAACCAACAGACCATCTTTATAATGCCAAAAAATACACACCATCCTTATAATTCCCCAGATTTACTAACTCGTGTCAATATTCAGAAGAAATAAACAAAATTCAAAATGTTTTATAATGATCAAATCAATAAAACAAATGAGAATGAACAAAGAATTTCAAGTGATCGCTTTAAGGTTCAAGTTAGGGTTTCATGGGCAAATACAAATGTTTTTATGAAAATTTATAAAATCAGAGTTTAACAAAATTCTTGAAACAGTTAAGATTAAAACATATGAATTCGGAATGATGAGTAGGGTTCGGATAGAAAATTCTTACCTCGATCTAAGCTAAGCGATGCTAAATGACCTCGATCAAAGTCCTTTGAATCAACCTAGATTGGCAGTTATTTCTTAGAACACAATATATGCTACTATACTATAAGCATAATATCAATTACCACAATATGCTCACTCCTCAACCCGAAATGATGCAACTCAAAGCGGGTCTTACACATGACGAACCTCACAGAAAGACCCAACAGTCTCCTTTCAGAATTAACAATAAATTGTAATAAAACACTTTTATTGCTTAAAACATCATATGAAATAAAAATATCAAATTTCTAAATTTTCAAGTATTTCTAATTAAAAATAACTTCTTTAAATGTAATAAAAACCCATAAATAGCCATAATTGCTTCTAGCTAAAAATAAAAGTCCCATATTTTTTTAACAGATTTAAAAAATATATAAAAGTTATAGAAATTGAAAGTAGAATTTAAAAAGAATTAAAACTATTTTTAAATTATTCAAATTTTCAAATCCAATGCGATACAGTAATAATGATACCAAATCATCTCCAAAAATCACCAAACTTAATCTGAACTTATCTATGCCATAAAAACATTAATATATTTTTTTTCTAGAATTTATCTTGAGTTTTAAAGACTCCAAATTGTTTTTACCATTTTGAACTTACAGAAAATATTAAAGATACATACAATTTCAGAATATTATAAAATTTTACTCAAAATTCTAATATAGCCTAAGGTACCATCCTATAAAATTTCACATGTTAACAATCACTGTGCATCATCCAACGCACGAACCGAACATAACGTTCGTTCGTTGTACACCTGTGCAAGCACAAGGTACAGGGTACCACCCGAACTGCCCTTGCCAAGGAAACCTACTTCTTCCTTCTTCTGTTCTCTCTGCCAATCACCTCATATATACATAACACACTAACTCCCTTACAGACTCATGACACCCACCCAAAAACATACGAAAACACACACTAATACACCCTAAAACCCACACAAACATAGTTTCAAGCACACAACACTTACTCACACACACCCTCATCCAACTCACCCATGCACAAAGTACACACACGCGCGCGCGCGCACACATGCACACATTACACACACTATATGCACCCACACATAATACAGACACTCATCATACAACACACAAGCACACAGAGACCCATTTACACACACCAAAGCACACAGTACACACACGAGCACACAACTCATACACAAACAGCTGCCGAGACCTCACCACACATATTCATACACAAATGCATGCACACAACACAAACGCACCCAGCTGCCCTCTTGGCAGCTTCACACACACAGACACACACACAAAAACACATGCACAACCGTATACACATACATGTATTCACACCATCACACACACTCACACACACAATAATACACTTAAATTACCTCACGACAGTCTTCCTCCCACGCACACACACTAACCGAGATACACACACACACACACAATACACTCACACATAAGCACACATCACATCTGCACACTAACACCCACACCGTTGGGTTAAAATGCACGCACATACAATAATCTCACTACACACACACACACACACACACACACACACACGAGCTCGCGCGCGCACACACACACACAAAGCTGTTGTCTTGGTAGCCTTACCACACACATAAACACACACACAAACATGCACCCAGCATGCATGTACACACACATAAACATACACGCTGTTGCCAAAAGAATGGGGTTCCTTGCCACGTGGAAGTGCCACAAATGATGCAGTCTGAGTCAGCTTCCAAATAGGAAAAGTGAGAGGCAGCAAGGATGGAGTAAGGGCTGAGAGCAAGGCTCTCCAGACAGGTCGTGAGGGCTGGCAGTACCGCGCAGGCAGGCGACGATGAACAGGGCCGACGGTCGACAGTCTGAGTTGAGGGTGCAGTGTCAAGGGTTCAATGTTTGGAGTCCAAATGTGTTTCTCTCACTAAAATTCTAAAGAGAATGGCTTTTTAGAGAGAGAAAGTGAAAATGCCAAATGAGATAAAAGATCCTTGAATAAGCTCCAAAGTCCACTATTTATAGGCAAAAGTATGAATGTGTCATCAGCTGAGACGTGTCGTCCCTTGGGAGTGCCACATCACCAGGGGAAGGTCACAAATACTAAGTCTTCGTAGGACTGCCAGTGCTTGAACTTGCACTGCCCTACCCGCGCAGCATCCCTTCACCTGTCTGAGAAGACTGACCACACCGTGATCATAGTAAGCCCGTTGCCTCAGCTACCGGTCCAAGCCCTCACCGAATCTAACAAGGCGCGTCGAGAGATGCATAGAGAACCTAATAGTGGTGAGGGCTGCCCCCGCAGCCAACTGCCAGGTGAACTAGGCACGATGCCTTCCAAAGGCCTATTCCCATCCCGGAGTGATCCGGGGGTCATTGTCCTAATGGTATTGACGATCAATGGCAACATGCACAGACATGGTTATAGCCCAGTGCTTAGAGTCCGCTGCGAGGGGTCCTTGTGTCGGAGCTCCCCGTGATTATGACGGCGATGGCTTTAAGGTTGTGAGCTCATCCCGCTGTCTGTGATTGTGAGGCGATGGCTATAAGGTTATGAGCCCATCTCGTGGTGGCGATGACTATAAGGTTGTGAGTCCATCCCGTTGCGTTTAATTGTGACGTTAATTACTATAAGGTTGTGAGCCCATCCCGTGGTGGCGATGACTATAAGGTTGTGAGCTTATCCCGCTGTCTGTGATTATGACGACGATGGCTATAAGGTTGTGAGTCCATCCCTTGGCGGTGATGACTATAAGGTTGTGAGTTTATCCCACTACGTTTGATTGTGACGGTGATGGCTATAAGGTTGTGAGCCCATCCCGTGGTGGCGATGACTATAAGGTTATGAGCTCATCCCACTATCTGTGATTGTGACTGTGATGGATATAAGGTTGTGAGCTCATCCCGTGGCGACGATGACTATAAGGTTATGAGTCCATCCTGTTGCGTTTGATTGTGACGGTGATGGCTATAAGGTTGTGAGCCCATCTTGTTGCGGCGATGACGATAAGGTTGTGAGTCCATCCCACTATGAGGGGTCCTCGTGCAGGAGCACTACGAGCGGAGCCTACCCCGGAAGCATGCAATATGATCGTGGTGCAGGGGCGTGGCGACGAGTGTCACAGAGAATATATAGATGATAGTATACGACCGTCATGACGACTGCGCATGATCGGTGACGAGCATCATGCGACCATTAGTGTTGAACGAGCATTGTAGAGAGCGCGATGAGTGATGATGGGGGTTGGGAGTGACCCCTGCAAGACAAAGGGTGGCCGACCCCCTCCAAGAAGGGGTGGTCGACCCCCTCCAAGAAGGGGTGGCTGACCCCCTGCAAGAATGGGTGGCCGACCCCCTTTAAAAGAGGGTGGCTGACCCCCTTCAAGAAGGGGTGGCCGACACCCTCCAAGATGGGGTGGCCGACACCATTTTTAAAGAGGGTGGTCGGCCCTTCAGGGGACGCCGCCCTTTTTCAAGCATTTGATAGTGCTGGCGTCGCTGCGTTGGTGATGCCTGTGAATGCTTGAAAGTAGATGCACTTTGACAGGGTGATGGCGTTGAATAATTGACCGTTGACTGGTTAATGTGTCGGGGTGGGTTCCTAGCGGGCCCTGGGTTGCGACTAGAATATGGTGTGAACATAAGCCCCATGCTTGTGGTGTGCACAGAGGGGCAACCGAGCAGGCGCCGGATGCATAAACGATGTGGCTTGTGATCGGATAGTAGAGTGCAAAAAAATAGAATGTTGCGTTAAAAATATTGTGTTGTGTGAAAGGGCGTATCCGTGCGAAAAATAGAGTTGTTGGGTTTTGGGGGGGAAAAAAATCGAGTTGGATTTTGAATGGGCGATTGGGATTGAAAGTTGGCCCTCATCTATAAATAGTGAAGGTGGTAGGAAATTTGCAAAAAAATTCATTTGAATCCTGTTTCATTCCAACGAGAAAGAGGAGAACAGAAAAAAATTGAGATGGTGAGAGAGGGTAAGCAAGTGGTCGAGGGGTAGATCGACGAAGGGGGTTGATGGGGCCAGGGGGTCGGCTCAGGTGGGGAGGGAAGGAAAGGGGGAAGGGGGAAGAAGGGAGGAGAGAGAGGAAAGGGGAGGGGGTCAGCCCCACGGGCAGGGTTGGCCACCCATGGGGGGTCGGCCAGCACCAGGGAAAGAGGGGGAGGGAAGGTGGAAGGGAGGAGAGGGGAGAAAGGGGAGGGGGTTGGCCGTACGGGGGGGGGGGGGGGGGCTGGGCTGGGCTGAGTAGGCGGGCAAGTCCACTGCTAGGTGCTGAGGAGAGAGTGGAGGATGTGTACGGTGGATCGGTCGGCAAGTCACTGATGTTTGATGCCAGTGGCTTGTGGTGGACATGCACAGAGACTGAGGCCGTGGTAGATGAGTGGTGGACCCGGTAGAGCTGGAGCCCGTGGTTGTAGCCCCGGTGCAGAAGCGGGAGGTGCCGGTTCAGCCTGTGGTGGAGCGTCAGTAGGACGCATTGTCAGAGCCTACGCTCGAGGCTGGGGCAATGTTACTAGTGATGCATTCAGATACTGTTGGTGTGCAGGCGGTAGGGATGTCATCGGAGACGCGTACAACGGGCGGGAGTGGTGCAGCAGTTGGGGAGGCAAGTAGGGGCTCGTCGAGTGAGCAAGCAGATGTGGCATCGTGGGAAGGCCTCCAGTTACCTATTGAGACGGCGCTGGATAGAGCAGGTGAAGGAAGCGTTGTCACAGACTTTTGAGGGGGATGACCATGGGGAACCCAGTGTTGAAGAGGTGGGTGTATGCAGGGTTCGTAGAGTGGTTACTGCCCTTTGCGAGTGTTCCTACGACGGGCTGGTCGATAGAGTTCATTGAGCGGTCGCTGACATAGTTTGCGCCATTCACCTTTCTGGGTTTGCAGTTGGATTTGCTGGCCGACTTCTTGACGTCGAGGAGCGAGGGCGGTGCTGTGGGGGAGAGGATGGCCTTGGTGCGGATGGAGGAGGTGCTGCTCGAGAGGCGGCGCACAGGGTTGGAGGTGGAGCGGTCAAAGATTAAGGGAGAGCTAGTCTTGATCGACAGGGAGGTGGCGGAGATAGAGAGGTAGCTGACCTATCTACAGAGACAGCTGGGTGACCTGCAGAGGCGGCGGGCTGATATGGAGGTGCGAGAGGCTGAGCGTCTGAGGCGGCAGGCCGAGTTTGAGGGGAGATGGTCGGCACTGCAGGTTCGGTATCACACATTACAGGCGTTTAGCTCTCATTCTGTGGCAGCGTTGTTGTCTAGTTTTCTGTAGGGCCTACAATGGATTGATGTATAAACAGCGCCCGATAGTGGCCGAAAACTTCATATGTATATATATATATATATATATATATATATATATATATATTTCTTGTTGATGTTATGAGCATGGCTGTGAGCTGTTGCTATTGCGCTGAGTACTGGATATGTTTGCCGAGGCCAGCGGTGCATTCTGCGGGCGAGGCTTCCACGATTTGATGGGGCTGACCGTCTAGTAAGTACGTCGGGCCGTTTCCTTGAGGTGCCCCATGACTTCAACTGCAAGTTCTCGATGTGTACCCGGTAGATGTCGTTCATGTTTTTGATGCATATAGGAACCAACGCCTCATCTTTACTGAAATCTGTACACTCGAGGCATTTAAGGTGAAAACGGTGCACATATTTGGTTAAGTCTTCGCTGGGATTCTGGCGTATGCCGGCGATGTCCACTATGGTGACGCATTCAGCTTCATAGTGGAATTTGTCCAAGAATAATTGGGCCATTTCATTCCAAGAATGGACCATCCCCGTAGGGATCTGATGATACCAAGTGTATGCCAAGCCAGTGAGGGACTTGCGAAACTCCATAAGCTCCAAACTATCGCTTGGGCCATACTGCTCCAATGAGCCTACGAATCTTGTCAAGTGTTCACGGGGGTTGCCTTCATCCCAGTTGAGGAGCATGAAAGTGGGTTGCTTGCATTTGAGCGGGTATGGTATGGTGGCTATCTCGGTGGCATACGACGCGTGGCTTGTCAGTCGCGCTGATGAGTCGGGTATAAACTGTTGTGATAGCTGGCGGAAGAGTGCATCAAAGTCAGCTTTGGAGACATAATGATAGGGTGGTTCCTCCTAGCCGACTAGTGGATGATGGTTGTTGGGGCTCCGCGAGCCCCCGAGCCCCCTGACGGTGCAACTTGATGAGTAGGAGTAGCAGAAAGATGATACAGGGCAGGTGTTGCCATGGGCAAGTGTGCGGCGGCATGGGTGGGTGGGCGAGACATATCCACCACTTGGCCGGTTGTTTGATGTTGCTCCGTTGGGTAGGGGTTAGGCTCCATCTCAATGGATTCATGAGTTTCAGAAGAACTTCTGACTGGTACATGTTGAGGTGCAACAACATGGAGGACTTGTTGCAACACTGGTCCAAGGTCCGGTTGAGGTCTGTGTGATGGCATCGCGGGATGCAGCGTGTCAGCTACAGGTAGGGAAGATGTCACGAGTCCTACCGCTAGGGGTCTGGAAGGTCGAGACGGCAGTGGTCGTGACACTGGGGCCTGGGCGACGTTAGGGGACGGCCCAGGTCTTGCAGGCTCGATCGGTGGAACTACTTGCTGTGAGGCCATCGCCTGTATCGATTTTTGCATTTCCATTATGGTGATCATAAGAGTGGCTTGCGAGTCTTGTATGCTGGTTGTAGTAGGAGTGAACTGCTGGATGGCCACATTGACTGCAACTTACAAGTCAGGTTTGGGATGGTCTTGGGGACGCATGGCACTAGTCCCCTCTTGTTCACCCAAGTGGTCCTTTTTTTGCACAGTATGGATAAGGCCCTGGCTGGTAGCCCTCGTAACTTTTCGTTGTAAAGGCATGGTGCCTAAGTGCAGCAGATTGCAACAAGATGCTCACCTCCCCAGCGGAGTCGCCAAATGTTGCCAAATGAATGGGATTCGTTGCCATGTGGAGGTGCAACAAAGGATGCAGTCTGAGTCAGCTTCCAAGTAGGCAAAGTGGGAGGCAGCAAGGATGGAGTAAGGGCTGAGAGCAAGGCTCCCCAGATAGGTCACGAGGGCGGGAAGTGCCGCGCAGGCAAGGCGACGACGAACAGGGCTGGCAGTCGACAGTTCGAGTCGAGGGTGCAGCGTCAAGGGTTCGATGTCAGGAGTCCAAATTTGTTTCTCTCACTAGAATTCTAGAGAGAATGGCTTTTTAGAGAGAGAAAGTGAAAATGCCAAATGAGAGAAAAGATCCTTGAATAAGCTCCAAAGTCCGCTATTTATAGGCAAAAATGTGAATGTGTCATCAGTTGACATGTGTCATCCCCTAAGAGTGCCACATCACCTGGAAGGTAGTAAATACTAAGTCTTCGTCGGACTGTCGGTGCCCGAACTTGCACTGTCCTCCCCGCGCAGCATCCCTCCACCTATCTGAGAAGACTGATCACACCGTGGTGGCATGATCAAAGTAAGCCTGTTGCCCCAGCCACCGGTCCAAGACCTTACTAAATCCCACAAGGCGCATCGAGAGACGCGTAGAGAACCTGACAGTGGTGAGGGTTGCCCCTGCAGCCAACTGCCAGGCGGACTAGGCACGATGCCCTCCAAAGACCTGCTCCCGTCCTGGAGTGACCCGGGGTCATTGTCCTAATGGTGTCAACGATCAATGGCAACATGCACAGACATGGTTGTAGCCCAGTTTTTAGAGTCCGCTGCAAAGGGTCCTTGTGTTGGAGCCCCCCCGTGATTATGACGGTGATGACTTTAAGGTTGTGAGCTCATCCTACTGTCTGTGATTGTGATGGCGATGGCTATAAGGTTGTGAGCCCATCCCATGGCGGTGATGACTATAAGGTTGTGAGCCCATACCGTGGTGGCAATGACTACAAGGTTGTGAGCTCATCCCACTGTCTGTGATTGTGACGGTGATGGCTATAAGGTTGTGAGCCCATCCCATGGCGGCGATGACTATAGGGTTGTGAGTCCATCCCACTGCATTTGATTGTGACAGAGATGACTATAAGGTTGTGAGCCCATCCCGTGGTCGTGATGACTATAAGGTTATGAGCTCATCCCGCTGTCTGTGATTGTGACGGCGATGACTATAAGGTTGTGAGCCCATCCGTGGCGGCGATGACTATAAGGTTGTGAGTCTATCCCGCTGCGAGGGGTCCTCGTGCCGAAGCACTACGAATGGAGCCTCCCCTAGAAGCATGAGATATGATCGTGGCGCGTGGGAGCATCGACGAGTGTCACAGAGAATATAAAGATGATAGTATGCGGCCGTCGTGACGACTGCGCATGGTCGGTGATGAGCGTTATGCGACCATTGGTGTTGAGCGAGCATTGTAGAGAGTGCAATGAGTGACGATGGGGGTTAGGAGTGAAACCTGCAATCGATGGGTGGCCGACCCCTTGTAAGAAGAGGTGGCCGACCCCCTCCAAGAAGGGGTGGTCCAAGAAGGGGTGGCCGAGCCCCTTCAAGAAGGGGTGGCCGACCCCCTCCAAGAAGGGGTGGTCCAAGAAGGGGTGGCCGAGCCCCTTCAAGAAGGGGTGGCCGACCCCCTTTTGAAAGAGGGTGGCCAACCCCCTTTAGGGGACGCACCCTTTTTCCAAGGGTTTGACAGTGTTGACGTTGCTGCATTGGTGATGCCTGTGAATGCTCGAAAGAAGATGCACTTTGACCGGGTGATGGCGTTGAATAATTGACCGTTGACTGGGTGATGTGTCGCGAAAATTGGGTCCCCTAGCGGCCCTGGGTGCGACCAGAATAGGGTGTGAACACACGCGCGCGCATACACACACATGGCTGTCTTCAAGGCAGCCTTACCCTTTTCATGCAACACACACACACAAGCACACACACACAAGCACACACATCACTCATGGAGATTGCCTTCACGACAGTCATCCCTATCCCAAAGACCCACACATATACACACAATACACAACCACCATACACTTTCCCACGGCTGCCTTTGCGGCAGCCATGGTCACCACCCATAAATCTTCATGACAGCCCCTTTCCAAACCCACAAAAAACATTCATATACGTACCCCATGGTAGATTTCCCTTATCCCCTTTAGTCGCGTAGTCAGTTAAATTGAACAAGAGAGAAAACTAAAAACTTATCGAAAAACTCACCAAAAATTTTTGAGTTTTCTCCCCTCTTTCAGTCTCTGTTTCACTCTCTCTCCCAGTCATTTTTAGGAAAATATGGGGAAAAGAATTTGGGGGGTCTGCCCCCCTCTCTCTCTCTCTTACACACACACACACACATGCAAACATATATAAACCCTAGGTTAGAAAATTACTAAACCCCCTAAACTTCCGTTAGTTATTCAAAATTTATCCAAAATTTTTTATTATTACAAAAAGGCCCAATTCAGTTACTTACGAAAGATTAATGCACTAGAAGAATTTAACAGGTTGTCACGTAACCCTGCTTCACTGATCATTGCTAAAAGTTGCTAATAAATGCATCGACACTAACTAAAAAGAAAATCCATCGCTAAAAATAAAAATTTAACCCGTTAAAAATATATCAGGATTCAGGGTATTACATGCAGTGTGCCACTTATACAGTCGTGCCACCGGCACTCTGTCATACTACCATGCCCCTAATGTTAGTCCATTTTTTACCACACCATGCAGACTTTGACTTTGTCGTGGAACATGCTTCAACCCATTTTTCGGCGTGTGTAACATTCATCATGGTAGGCGACTCCTCTAGGATACTACTTTAGGGAGCTCGAAGTGCTTCACCACGAGGATTCCACTCCCATCAGGTAGGTGACTCTTTTGAGACACTACCTCGTCTCAACGGGTAGGCAACTCCTTCCGGACACTAACTTGGTGCTCTCCAAGTGCTCCGCCGCAAGGACTCATCACCGACATACGCGAGCCCTTCGAAAGACTATCTTTGCCAGGGAGCTCTAAGTGCTTAGGCATGATAACTCCTGTGAGGCCCCGATCTTGATTAGCGTCTAATCATTTTATTAAGTTTAAACATATTTCACTTCGATTGAAATAATGTAATCGTGTTATAATATTTGTCTACATAAAATAAATATTGAAATTAAGTTGTGGGTCCAAAATGTAATTATGTAAAACTTTAGGGTTAAAAAGTAATTATGCAAAACCTTGGGGCCAATATGCAAATAAGAAAAGTTGGTATTAGTGGCATGCCATGTGTTGCTCTTGAATAAGAAAAGTTGGAGGATTTGCCACCTATTATTTGGTGGTGAGTAAGCAAAAGAAACTAAAAAAAAATAAAATGGAAAGAAGCCTAAGTGGATAATTTAGAAACAAAAGAGAAGGTGGGGTTGCAAGACCTCTAGTCTCGGTCAAAATAGAACAAAGAGAAGAAAAAGAGAGAAAGAAAAGAAAGGAGGGAAAGGGAGGAAGAGAAGAAGAGAAGAAGAAAAGGAAGAACAAAGGAGAAAATCTTCTTGAATTGGCTTGGCCTAAAATTCTTTAAGGTAGGTTATCTTGTGTTTTTTTTAAGTTTTCAAAACATGTATGAGAATTATTATGAGTAGTAGTAAAATATTTATACATATTTGCCTGAAATGATTCAAGGAGATGTGTGTTCATGTATGCTGAAAACTACAAAACAGTCATGGAATTAGGGTACTTTTGGTGCTTAGAAAGGTATACTTTTAGTTGATATATGGATCTGGTTATTTTATATGTTATACTAGTACATGTATAGAGTATACATACCAAATTCCAGATTATTTCAAGTACTATTGCTATGGTTTAAAATTCGTGGCTTGGAACATATCTTGTGAAACTGTAGCTAGGCAGATTCTGAAGTTTGTCTTTTAAGGGGCTTAATATGATCTTAAAACAATAATTTCGTGTCAAGTAAAATACTGGGATGTAGCTCTTTAAGTCTAGTTTTCATAAATATATAGTTTGACTGTAGAAGCCTTGTAATTAAATTGTTATGATTTTCGGAGTACAGACTACTCCTGCTGCCATTTGAAATACTGGGCAGATTAGGTTACATGTTTGGCATGTATTGTTGATAATATGGTAAATATGACTCGACAGGGGATTAAACCTCTTTTGAGGTACTTGATGACATTCATGTTGACGTATGTAGATGATTATGCATATCACGTGAAGGAGGAAAAAAGTGAGTTGAGGGTGTTATTTGCCGGGGTTGGAAGTTATCCGGCCAGGGTTCTCGTTCTCGTTCATGTCTTGATAGTGCGCACTAGCTATGCGTACTAATTCTCGAAAGGAATTATTGGCGTGCCTGTGATGACGTTGGACTTCTTCTATCGAACCCGCTACATCAGTTGGTTGCGATACGAAAAGTCTCTCGCACTCAGGGAAGGTTGGCTCGTGCATGAGGGGCATATTTGCATATTGATATTCTCGTACTTGACTTATATTTGTCTTGAACTTTTTGTACTGTATGGTTATTCTTGGCGAGATCAAGTTAATATTTAGGTCTTGGTTGTCATTCTTGTGTATGTTCTACAAGATATCAAATCTTGCTCGATATGTTATTCTCGTTTCTTTTGAAGGCAAGTGTGAGCAGATGCTTGCATGTGTTACTCGATATGTTCAATTATTCTTAAGTACGTAGGTATCATCTGTTAAAGTGACTTGCACGTTCAAACTAACTATATATAATATGATCAAGTCATGTTTGGACTTAAAAGCACCGGATACCCTACTGAGCCATTAGGCTGACCCATTCCCGATACTTTTTTTTCTAGGTTCGAAGGCGGAGTATTTGCCAAGGGACGAAGAGAATTACCTCGGGGAAACTCAAGAGTATTACGCTGGGTGAGCAACGTTTTAGTTGTTCTTCTTTTATTTTGGAGTGTAGTACTTGTATAGAAGATAGGTGGTATGTAATATAATGTTATGTTCAGTCTTTCCACTTATGGACGACTGTAATGTTTAAGCATACTTCCGCTATTTCTTTTGAGGTTTTGTAGTAAAGCTCTGTTTATCCTTGAGGTATATGTGTTAGCCAGCTTGTTAGTGTTGCACTTCCCCTTCCGGGGGGCGTGACAACTCCCCTCCCTTCCCTTCAGGTAGGCGACTCTCCTGGACATTACCTCAGCTTGTCAGGTAGGCGAATCTTCTGGAACACTACCTTAGTATACGTCGATTACTTCTGCATATGATATGGAACTTCGTCGGGACAATATCTCAACCAATGATGCTAAGTGCTTTGGCATGAAGACTTCCCTCTCACAGGTTGGTGACTCCCCGGGGACCGTACCTCAGCTTGTCAAGTAAGTGACTCCTCTAGGACACTACCTTGGCACGCTCTGACTGCTCTGGCACAAGGACTCATCACAGGACCCTGGGGACACCATCTCTGCCAGGGAGCTCTGAGTGCTTTGTCATGAGGACTCCCTTTTAGCTAGGTAGGCGACTCCTTTGGGACACTACTTTAGCTCGTTGGGTAGGCGACTAGTCCACAAAACTGCCTCGACGTGTTGGATTTACTACTCCTCCGTGACACTACCTCTGCTCGTAGGTAGGCTACCATCCGAAACACTACCTTGGCATGCTTTGAATACTCTAGGACAAGGACTCACTCGCAGAATAGGCAATTCCTTCGGGACACAATCTCTGCCGTGGTGTCTACTTGACTACTCTACGTTCTCTAGCAATGAGGGCTCTTTACCGGCGTCCCCAGGGGAACATGACCCTGGGGTCACTATGAGACGTAGGTATCTAGCGGGCATAGTACCTAGTCTGCCTGGCAGTTGTGTGTTGGACCTTCCCCATCGCTGCCAGGTTTTTTGTGTCTCTTGATGCCCTTATGGGATTGACAAGTGCTTTGGACTGATATCTAGATGAAGGGATTCTTTGGCTACACAGGCACTGTGTGAGCCATCCTTCCAGATAGACAGAGCGAAACCTACAACAATATGGTGTCTAAACCTAAATCCACCTCACCATTTCCATAAAATCACTTGCAAAAGCACTAGAATTTACTAACAACAATGTTCTTCCATGTCAAGATCAAAACCACTTCGTGATATTTTACCACACCAAGCATAAGCTTTGAATCCACAAAGCTCACCCAAGACTTGACAACCCAATTTTCCAATGATGAATCATGTACAAAGAAACCTCTTAAATGAAATAATTGAAGCTCTAGTTCAATCGGGAGACAAGAATATTGATGACTTGAAGAATGCTGACTTTCAAAAATGGTTTGTTCACAAGAATGCTCTCTTAATGATATGAACTGATGAGATTGAAGAAAGAAAACACATAAACATATTTCTATAATATATGGAGGCTTAGAAATTAGTTTCCATAGTGTATGATGAAGCCCCGTATTATTTTATAGGGTGGATACGAAATATAGTCCTTATAGGAAGATTTCGCATGGATTTTAGCAAAAAAAAAAAAAACAGTTATTTTTGGATCCCGGAGCTTACAGTCGACTGTAATACAAGGAATTTGATAAATTCCACCTTTGGAGGCCTGCGTTCTTAATTCAGTCGACTGTATTGCCAATCCAGTTGACTGCATTGGTTTTTGGAAGAAATTGCGTCTCTTATTCTGGGCGTAACTTCCTAGAAAATCAGATTGAGGCGTAGTTTTTTTAGGAAAAGCTAATAAAAAGGTTTATCAAAACATAAAAAGATTAGTTCTAAGAACATTCTTGAGAAAATGCAAGTTATCTCTGAAGTTCACCAATTTCTAAAAGCGCACTCATTTGAATGATTATAAGCTCACATGCAATATACAAGGTGTCTTAAGGTCATCCTGGGCCATAGTCATTAACTAAAGCATCACAACAACACTAGTTACATATTAGTAAAGATCAACGGTAACTTAGCCTATACATTCCTTGTTGCCTTTTAACATTGGAATTGATGAAACTTCCTTAGCAGCTCCTCTAAAGCTTTAAGCTCCTTTAATTTCAATCCACATATTCAATTTCTTAAATGTGTCTTCATAATTGTGTATACATGTACCTAATAAGCATCAACTCAATGTGCACATAAGAACACAATCAACGCGTTTTTATCATCAAAACAAGATGTAAGTCTAGGTTGTTCAAACACAGGGCTAACTAAAATAAAGACTTAGGATATATCAAATCTATATCTTTAGTCATTGGATGATGTTACCTTCTTGAATATCAAGCCTCTCGGTTTCCAAATACTGCATTCAGTTTTCATCTACTAATCTCCTTCTCCCTCAATGTTTATGACTATATCAGTTAAAGAAAATAATCATGATAATTTTCCTTAGAAATTATTTATTTTTTGACAGTGCAGCAAGTGGCCCTTTATTTAAGGAGTTCTTTTCCCATAGTGGTAGACTGGTAGACAATAGTTATCCTAGTGCAAGGATAGTTATAAATGGATGTCTTAATGGGGATTTAGCCCAAATATGGCTAGGTTCTTCTACAAAGTTCTTGATTTGTACCTGAGTGAAGGGTTAAGGTAGTTAGACTTGAAAGTAGTAGATTTTCATTTCACGCACATAGATGATGCGGTTGAAAAGGAAAGTGGAACACTGGTTGAAAAATAAGCTTCTCTAGAGATACTTGAGCAGAAGCTAGAGGTAGTAGATGATGACCTTTATGCTAATTTAGTGGATTTTCTAGTTGAGTTAATTGAAGAGGATGAACCTACATATAAACTGGTTGACCTTGAGCGCAGTGAACAAGACTTGGTAACTTCTTTAGTTAGATTGATCTTGAATATGAACTAGTTGATGTTCTTGTTGATGAATGTCAAGCTAATGAGGAAGATGCAGAGGGGAATGGTGGGGATGAAATCCAAAAGTTAATGTAAGCAATGATTGGAGTAACATGCGGGTAAGTGCAAGAGCAGTTACCAGGAACGTAGGGGAAATTTCACAGGCTGGGTAATGGTGGTGTTGATGAAGCATATGTAGTTTTTTGGTACGAATGACATCCTAGTGTAAATTTGCCCAAAATAAGGATGCTGCCATAGAGTCTGATCATTTTAATTCAAATGACTAAGAAGTAGTGAGAGTTTCTCTTAAGAAGAAGAAGGCAATACTGTAGGATGAAAATGCCAGATGTCAGGAGTTCAAAGTACATAGGGACACAAAAACCCCAGGTTCAAAGTAGGGATTCTCTTACGATGTTTAGACAAGCGAAGTTGGAATTGGAATAGTACTAAATTCTTGGATTTTACATCTAATTGAAGTTTCAGAAATATTTGGCAAACTATTCTTTAAGCTCACATTGTAGTAAAGCATCGTGAGAGGGAGATGCCCACCCCATTGTGGAGCTTTCGATGGACCAAAAAAAAGAAAAGAAAAGTCAAAATAAAGTAAGTTTGCATGGTCCACTGCCATGCCTTCCATTTGCATGGAACAAAAACTACCAAGCTAAGTATTAAAGAGCATGCCCCCTCCTCCTCCCTCTCTTTTCCTTTTTTATGCATGGTTGATAGCTAAGTATGGTATACTATAACTTCTAACTAGTAGTAAGCTACCAAGGCTGGCAAAACTTAATGTTCTGTAAAGTGATATTTCCTATTTAAGTTGAGGTATTTACAGTTGCAATAAGATGTATATCTCTGGCCACTCAAAAAAATTCTTGCATATTAACTTGGCCATTTATTCTTTCATGGAAACTCACATAAATATCTCATTAAGGTTAACCACTTACAATTTGCAAGTTTTTACTTTTTCAACTGAAGAAATTGAATGCATTGAGAAATCTTGCTTGCTAGCCTTTTTCCTTTTCACAATACATATATTATTTCCCAGTTTCTCGATTTTTATTGGCCATTTATTGCAAAGAGAGCAACTTAGTGGTTTTCATTTCGATTCAGTTAAGCAAGGTGAACACATTTCATGCGAGTCAACGCAGTCGCACACTAACAGTTACTTATTAGTGTCCCAGGGTAATGTGGAGGCAAATACAAATAGATCAAGCAATTGCAAATTGCATTGCGTTTTAGCTCTTAAACGAGCTATATATGTAGGCCTTCTCGTAAAAAGATTTGTTAATAGTAAAGCCTATTTTATATTAACATTCAATGTTGTTGTAGGAGCTTGCTAGTTTACTCAGTGGGAAGGCTCTTACAGGTTTGTGTTCAGCCTCCCTCCCTTTAGCTTGTAATTAAATAATGTCTTATTCAATGAAATTATGCGTTAACGTTCGATGATTTGGTTAAAGGTCTTCAACTCGGTTGATATTTATCCATGCAAATAAAAAATAAGAGAAATTATACCTTTAGCAGTGGTCAATGTAAGTTGCTATAGATGACACTTTATTCGAGTAAAAAATAAAGCAAGATCTTAGAAATGCCACAATAACAGACCGAGCTGCTGCCATAACTTCAATTTAAAATTAGGAGGCTCTCAATACTAGCAGTCTACAACCACTGCACACTCAACACTTAGTGGACATGGCACCCTCTTGCACACTCCAGACTACTCTTTTTCTTGTACGTAATAGAGTATTATGTTACAGTATGATAGCTTTTAAAGATCTAGAGATTTACCCAGAGTATCCTAGATTGTACTTGTACACCTCTGGATTAGATTAATCTCACCACCATTCTGTTAAGAAAGTGGGATACTATAAATAGATGGCTCATTTGTCCAAACCATCAGTTGGAATTTATTTTGAGTGTTATATCAATACAAGATTTCTTTGCAGAGCTATCTTTGTGCTCTCTACCCCCCCTAATTTTCCTAGTGTTGGCTTGGATGACTTAGCAACTCTCAGGTGGTGAGGCTGTCTAGGATGACTTAGCAACTCTTACACGTTGACGTTATCTAAGGTCATATGGTTATCTTGTTGAACTATTACTTGAGTCCCAATTTTAAAGCTGAATTTTAACTTGGCATGCATAAAGTCATACATTGTGTGCTTTGCATTCTACCCCGAGAGAGAGAGAGAGAGAGAGAGAGAGAGAGAGAGAGAGAGAGAGAGAGAGAGAGCTAGAAGAGAAAAAATCGGTTGGTGGATGGTTAAATATTGAAAGAGAAATAGAAAAAGAAATTGTAAAGGGTAAAAATTAAAAAACACCTACATAATTTTTCCCAATCTAGAAAGTGAGAATTTTTTTTGGGATGGTTCAAAAGGAAAAACTGATCAACTAAAGTGGGACAGAGGGAGTATAAGTTTGTGACGGTGGCATCAGAGCGGGCTAATCTTGCTCTAGATTGGAGTAGTGCTTCAGAAGTTATGGGTGAGAGGACGGTTGCGAAGAAGGACACATGTAGAAATGATTGGGTTAAGTATCACGATGTTGTCTTTGCTATGGAAGATCGCATAATAAGATGAAACATTGCTAATGCAGATGGCAAGATTTCTTAGAACAAACCATGGAGGAAATCGAATGTAAGGTTGATGCCAAGTGGGGAGAGCTACATGACAACATGCTCGAGGCCATTAAGTCCAGGAGTAATTCATGTTGGAATGTTTACGTGGACTTTCCTGCAAACCCATTGGAGGCCTTGGCCAGTCTTCAGTTCGGCTGGATTGAACAACAACTGACTTTGGAGGAGATAAGGTGATACCGGGAAATGTGAAAGCATATCATTGCCACCGGTGGAGACAATACCACTAAATATGCCTGTTTTACCTTGAAGGTTGTGAGGCACCTAAACTTAAGGAGTACAATGTTGAGAGGGATGCCAAGGAAATTGACAACTTGCTATGCAACTGGAGCATCACTTTGATGCCCTAAATTTGGAGAGATGGAGAAAGGTATGTGCACTATTACCACTTTTGTGGCATTTAAGGAGGGACTTAAGAAATAGCTCTACCAAGATAATGTCACCCACAATGTCTCCAAGACGATGAATGAATTGAAGCATAACCAGTCTATCCAAGACAATGTGAAGCAGTTTTACCATCTCATACTCCTAGTCATTTCCATGAGTGAGGAAGACTTGCTTTCATTTTCTTTGACATTTTCAAGCCATGGGGAACTCAAGATTTTCACCACCAATGGGTAAAAGATGTATCCATAGCTCTAATGGTGAGACGAACATTGTTGGATTATCATTAAAGTGATAGAGTTAAGTCTTCCAAGTCCAAGGAAAAGAGAGATGACCATGCCAAAGGTTGGAGAGATGGGTTGAAACCCAGTGGTGGTAAAGACAACGGGAGCAAAAATTTCTAGCTATGACAAGCAAGACAAAAGACGATCTATGAGAAAGCTATAATTAGGCCTCATGAAGACAACTTCTTCTTGTGCAATAGTCCTCATTGGGTGACGGATTGCCCTAAGAAGAATCTATTAAATGCCATCCTCGAGGAAGAGGATAAATGGGAGGAGACCAATATGAGGTGTCTCAAGCTGTTTAACACCCTACAAGTTAAATCAGTGATGCACCACGTCGGTGATCAATTTCTTAAGTATACCAAGGGTTGTATTAATGACAAGGTAACCCATATCATGGTGGGTACGAGTGAGTCTTACAAATTTGTCTTTCTCAATGAGGAACAAACTTTGGGGTTAGACGTGTCTAAGGCAAATAGATGGCTTAAGACTGTGAACTTCCAAGCCACGCCCTTGGACAGATTAGCTCAAGATGTAGTGCTAGAACTCAACAATGACAAGATAGACTTTTCATAGGTAGCTATGGATCACTTTGATGTGGTGGCTGGCATGGACTTTCCAAGATAGCTCAATGCCTTCCTGTGCCAAGGTGTAACTTAATTGGTATGCATCTCAAAGGATAGACCTCTCATGATCCCAACCGTGATATTGCCAGAAATAGACAAGGGCTACTTGAGAGTGATATTTCTTTAGGCGATGCAAGTCAAGAAGGACTTCAAGAAGTAAGAAGAAACTCGATTGGCAGTTTGGAAACGTATGATAGCTCAAAGGACAAGAATGGTGAACCCCTGGAAGCAATCGAGGGAATCTTAAAGAAGTACAAGGATATTTTGCCACCTGAGGTGCCCAAGAAATTACTCTCAAGGTGAGAGATGGATGACAAGATCGGGCTAGAATCGAGATCGGTGCCACCTGCAAAGGCACCTTACTGCATGTTGCCATAAGAGCTCGAGGAGCTAACGAGGCAACTTAAGGAACTATTGGATCTAAGACATACCCAACCCTCTAAAGCACCCTATGGAGCACCAGTCTTGTTCCAGACGAAGCACAATGGGGCATGTCGCTTGTGCATCGATTATCAGGCTATCAATAAGGTGATAATAATGAATAAATATCCTATTCTTCTCATTATCAATTTGTTCGATCAACTTGGGTAGGCCAAGTACTAAGCTTTGAGATTATGGTACTGCTAGGTGCAGATTACAGGAAGAACCATGAACCAAAGACTATGTGCATGATTCGGTATCATCCATATTCATTTTTGGTGATGCCTTTGGCCTTAACAAGGCCTCATCCACGTTTTGTACTCTCATAAACAAGATCTTCCATCCTTACTGAAACGTACTTGAGGAGTATGTCGGGCACCTCCAGACCGGGTTTAAGGTGCTTAAGGATAATTAATCGTATCTAAGAAGGAGAAGTACTTATTCACGAGGCAAGAAGTACAGCTCTTGGAACATGTGATTCAGGGTAGCTGGCTTGTAAGGACAAAGCAAAGGTGAAGGCAGTTGAGGAACAAGAGCTACCAAGGTACCAAAATCTAAGGTCTTTTCTTGGTCGTATCAACTACTATCAATGGTTTATCTCAGAATATTAGACCTGGCAAACGGATATACCTGTCGGGTACGGGTAAAAATCTATTCGGTTCTGGATAAAGACGGGTCAGGTATATTTTACCCGGATTTTTCGGGGTAGACTTTTTGAGGATCCGTACCCTACCCTTGCAGGTAGGGTATTACCCGCGGGTAATCAATAAATTTTTAAAAAAAAATTTCAACAAAAGTTCTTTCTTTCTCCAATGTTTTCTCCTTTCTTCTGTCTTTTATTACACAAAGAGAACCTCAACAATCATCATTAAGATCCATTATACAATAATCACCACAAGACTGAAGATCAAGATTCTTCAATAAACAAAATAAAACACAAGAAATTTCAAGATTGATATAACTGGCCGGTGACGGTGAACTTTAGATCTGGTTGGTGAGGGAGTGGTGACGGCCAATATAGATCTGGTCGGCAACGGAGTGGCAACTGTGAGAAGAATGGTGCCGTTGTCAGACGGTCACTTACTCGAACGGTGACTGCGGTGACGAATTGACGATGGGTGGAGTTACGATAGATCCGTTAGAGTGAGGGGGAAGACGAAGTGATGGGTGGCGGTATATCTCTGTGAGAGCGACATCGGCGTTGCAGAGGCAGAGAAAAAGGGGAGAAGGCAGAGGCACAGAGGCAGAGAAGAAGGGTCTGAATAAAGTAGAAAAATGAAAGTGATGGGTTATTGGCTTAGGGCACACTTGTTTGTTTATATATCCTTTGAAAAACTAGTAAGCCGGGTAACCTATCACCCGGACCGACTTGAAAAATACGGGTCGGTTCGGGTACGTGTCTATTTCCAACGGGTATCATATATATATATATATATGTACCCATACATGGGGTTTTTGACCGGGTACTGGTCGACCTGCAGGTACGGGCAGAAAATTGCCAGGTCTACAGAATATTATGCCAAAGCAGCATGTCTCATACACTTGTTTAACAAAAACAAGCCATGGAAGCTGGTGGCACGGTGCCAAAATGCCTTTGATAGTTTGAAGAAGGCTGTACATTTTTTTTGTACTGGATTATGCCAAGATTTATGAGGAGCATACGGATGCTTGGGATATTGCTATTGAAGGTGTGCTAATGTAAGAAGGCCCTCTAATTGCCTATTAGAGTCAAAAACTCACGACACGTAGCGTCAATACACTATCCAAGAAATAGAAAAAACATAGGTTATGCATTATCTTTCTGTATGGAGAAATTGTGTGCTCGGATTTAAGTTTTTTTCATGAATATACACAATGTGGGAGTAGTTACTTCTAAACAGTGAAGAAGCTCAGTCTCAAACAAACTCGTTATTAGGATTTCTTGGCGGAGATGAGTACGTGTTATAGTATAAGCCTGGTAAGGGAAGCCTCGTGGCTGACTCACTTAGTTAAAACGTGGAGCTCGCTGCCATTTCCAAGCACAAGGAGAGCTACTTGACTTAGTGTGGGCAGGCTTAGAGCATGATCCTTTGGCAAATATAATTGTGGAAATGGCCAATGGTGGGAAGACGAAACAACTTTGGACGGAAGATAGCTAACTTCTGGCTACAGATCGATGATCTAAGTTGCAAAATGGTAGAGCCTATGGCAAAATATTATAAAGGAGTACGATAGCATAAAGTGGGCCAAACATTAAGGACAACAACGGACTAGGGCATTGCTCTTTGCCCGACTATTAGCCTTGGATGTGAGACGAGGTCGAGCTTTTTGTGAAGTCATGTCTCATGTGCAACCAAGACAAGGTGGAAAACCAAGTTTGTAGGGGACTTCTAAAGCAATTACTTATACCATATTGCCTATGGGAGAACAACTACAGAATTCATCTCGTCATTGTAGAGTCAGGGGGATTTGGAGGCATTTTGGTGGTAGTCGATTGGTTCTCTAAGTATGGCACAATCATTGTTGCCCCGAGGGACTGCCTAGCAGTGAAGGCAGCCTAATTGTTCTTCAATTAGTTCGTGACATATTGCTTTAAATGATTATGAGTGACCATGATTAGCCGGTCACCAAAATGTTTCAGACAAAACTCTTTGGCTTGATAGGGTCATCTTTACACTTCCCTATGAGTTTCCATTTTAAACAGATGGTCAGATAGAGTGTCTTAACCCAACCTTGGAGCTATACTAAAGGGACTTTGTGAGTGCTAAATAGCGAGTTTGGGTCAAGTTGCTTAATATGGCCCAATGCTCACATAATCTGTAGTAGAGTGAGGCCACGAACAAGGGTCTATTAGATATTGTGATGGGGCAACAACCACTCACTTCCCACGCCTTTACATCGAGCTACTGGGGAAAAAGCCCACTAGCTTTCCAGGCAGCTAAGTCCTGTCATGAACTGATAGACATTGCACACTCCTACCTTGACAAGGCAGCAAAGAGGATAGTGAAGTGGGCTAGTAAGAAGAAAGATCATGTCGAGTTCCAAATGGGTGGCTTGGTACTTGCTAAGTTGAACACGAGTAGTGGAAGGGGTTACGTGTTTTGGCATTACGAGGGACCTTTTCCTATCCTTGCCATCTTGGGCACAACGTTACATAGGATGGAGTTACTAATAGCGATGAATTTGCTGAATCTCCAAGAAATTAGCAACAACAATTAGCAACAATAAAGATGAAGGAAAATTTGCTGAATATCCAAGAAATTAGCAACAACAATCAGCAATAGCAAAGAAGAAGGGCAAAGATGAAGGACAAAATCATGGGCTAAAATGATTTGCACATGTTCCTTGTGTTAAACATGTATTTCTTGTATATCTTCGTGATTGATTTCCCTAACTATAGCTCCTTAACATTAATCTCAGATGTACACACACCCTATAAATAGTGATAACTTCTCTTTATCTCCTCACCTTGAGAGAGAAAATCCAAAGTATTGTGTTCTTCTTTATGGTATCAAGAGCCTTTCGGTGAGGAATTAGAAAGAGATACCATTAGCCTTTTTTTTCCACCCTCTCAATGGCAAATTCTGTTACAGTCAAATATCCTTATCCAGCAACTCTCAATATGGGAAACTTTGTGTCTCTACGCCTCACTCCGAGCAACTATCTACTGTGGAAAACACAGATTTTGGCCCTCATTGAAAGCCAAGACATGCAAGGCTTCCTTGATGGTGAATATAGGATGGCCAAAGTAACAATTCTCGCTTCCAAATTCACTGCTGCCGAAGGACAAAATGAAGTACCAAATCCTGACTTCATTGCTTGGCAAATATATGATCCTTCTTAGAGGATGGATCACATGCACATTATTCAAAGAGGTGCTTGTTCTTGTTGTAGGACTCGTCACAACTGGCAAAGGTAAGACTGTTCTAGACAAAAATAAGGTTTTCTGGTTATTACAAGGGCTTGGTCATGGATATGAGAATTTTGTAACAACAATGCTCAAACCACCTGTAACCACTTGTACCATCGTATAATGATATTGTTCCACTTCTCCAAAGTCACGAAGCTCGCAATTTCACTCATAAAGCTGAACCATTTGGTAGATCCCAATTGGCTTACTAGGGGCAAATGACGAATAGGGATGCAAACAAGAGAAATGCAAATGCCTTCAGCAAGTTCAGTTCCAAAGGCAAAGATCTAATTCAAGGTAATAATGCTAATATGAGTGGTGGTAGTGGTCGTGCTCATTTTAATACAGGGAACACGAAAGCTGGACAAAATGAAGGCGCTGCCAAACCAAATCAGCCTCACACACAAAGGAAAGACAACAGGAACAAGGCTCCTGTCACATGTCACATTTGTGGACGTAAGAATCACACAGCACTGAAATGCTTCAATCGTTTCAACCATTCATATCAAGCAGAAGATGTTCCTGAAGCATTGACAGCATTTCAAATTGGAGATAATCAAGATTTAGAGTGGCATCCAGACACTGGCACCACAAATTATATGACTGGAAAGTCTGATAAGTTGCATAACTTGCGGCCATATAATGGTAAAGATGGGGTTATGGTTAAAAATGGTCAAATTCTTGATATTACTCATATTGGTGATTCTAGTGTGAAATCTGGCAGAAGCATTATACCTTTGAAAAATGTCCTTTAGGTTCCTGATATAAAGAAGGACTTGTTATATGTTAGTTAATTCACTATCGATACGCCTAACATCTTTGAATTTGATGGAAATGGATTTGCGATTAGGGACAGATTCACCCGCATAGTAATAACAACTGGGGCAAGGAAAGGAGGATTGTATGCCTTGGACGAAGGTCACACATCACTTTATTCAAATCGATTTCGTAAGATAAATAAAGAAGGGTGGCACTAACGCCTTGGACATCCTCAGTATAGAGTTGTGGATTTCTTGTCTTGTAAAAAATTCATAGACTTGTGTTCCAATAATGATCTCGATTTGATTTGTGACAGTTGCCAAATGGGAAAGTCTTGCAGACTTCCTTTTCTTAATCTAATGAACATTGTGGCCAGCCTTTCATGAAAATCCACTGTGATCTATGGGGTCCGACACCTATTTTATCCACTACAAATTACAAATACTATGTTATATTTGTTGATGGGCACACTCGCTTTACATGGTTCTATCCGTTGAAAAGGAAATTTGATTTTTTGCAAAGTTTTATTCATTTTCAGAAGTTTGTGGAGTGTCAATTCAATAAGCAAATCAAGATTTTTCAGTCTTATGAAGGAGGATAGTTTGGTAACAACAAGTTCTTGTCACTTCTTGCTAACCTCGGCATTCAACATCATTTAGCTTGTCCTAAAATGCCTCAACAGAATGGGGTTGCTGAAAGAAAGCACCGTAATGTGAGGGAGTTAGGACTAACTATGATGTTTCATGCAAACTTGTCTGTTAGATATTAGGTTGAATGCTTTGCTACGGCAGTATTTTTGATAAATCGATTGCCTACACAAAGACTGAACATGGAATCCCCATTTTTTCGGTTGTTTGGTCAGCATCTCGAGTACTCTTCACTACGTGTTTTGGGCTGCAAATGTTTTCCATATCTTGGTGATTACAAGAAAAATAAACTTGAACCCAAGTCTATACCATGTGTTTGATTGGATATAGCATAAAATACAAAGGTTACAAGTGTCTTAATCCTATATCTAGACGTGTATATGTCTCTCGACATGTGGTATTTGATGAGACATGTTTTCCATAAAAAAACTCCGACATCTTTGTATGGAAGCCAACAGACTCATGGGGAGATTACATCATAAGGAGTGGTTGGAACCTCTCACTACTACTTCCACTTGTCCACCTGTAGGTAACACTAATGGAACATCTTCTGCAACGTGTGATACTATTGCACCACAATATCCTGTTGGAGATCAGCACCTTGAGCCTACTTCGAGGATCCAACTAAATGCAGAAGAATATGTCATGTCAAAGGCCAGAGAACCTGCACTTCAATCGCCAAGAGGGTAATCTCTTCGTGACTCTTCATCTTTGTCAAATAGTGAATCTGACACCATGCTAAATGATAGTAGCACACCTTCATCCACTGCGATCCAAGATGTTGATAATTCTCCTGATAGTTGCTATGCAAATTATGCCTTCTCGCTCTATGGTAACATGATCTCAGCATGGAATTGTTAAACCCAATCCGAGGTATGCCAGCCTACATATTTTGCAATCATCACCACAGGTTCCTATGGAACCAAAGACGTATAAATCTGCATTAAAGCATGCTGGCAGGAAAGCTGTTATGCATGAAGAGCTTAGTGCTCTTCATGATAACTAAACATGGGATCTTGTTCTACAAACTCGCGTTATGAATGTTATTGGTAGCAAATGGGTTTTCAAAACCAAATTGCAGCCAGATGGGAGTATTGAGAGGCTAAAGGCTCGACTTGTTGCAAAGGGATTTAATCATATTAAAGGAGTGGATTTTTTGGAAACATTTTCCCCTGTCGTCAAACCTGGAAGTATCCGCACCATTGTTACAGTTGCCACTGTTCGTCATTAGAAAATTTGGCAACTTGATGTGAAAAAGGCATTCCTTCATGGCTACCTTTCCACTGCAGTTTACATGGAGCAACCGCCAGGATTTCACGATCCCAAATTTTCTTCTCATGTTTGTCGTCTGAAGCATGCCCTTTATGGACTTTAACAAGCTCTGCGTGCATGGTTCGAAAGATTAAGCATATTTCTACTTAATCTTGGATTCTTTTTGTAGTGCAGTAGATCCATCTCTATTTATTTGTGACTCTACAAGAGGCACCCTACTCCTTCTTGTCTATGTAGATGATATGATTCTCAATGGTGATACTCCGGAATTTCTGGAATGGTTCATTTGAGAACTAGGTAATGAATTTGCTATCAAGGATCTTGGTCTTCTCCATTATTTCCTCGGTATTGAGGTCCACTCTTCAGATTCTGGACTATTTTTGTGTCAATCAAAATACGCTGGAGATATTTTAACACCAGCCCAAATGATTGGTTGCAAACTGATCTCAAAGCCTATGGCAATAAAAGCTCGTTCTACAACATCCTCGAGGAATCCATATCCGGATCCAACCAATTATCGGAGCATCATTGGTGCTCTTCAGTACCTTACATTCACTCGGCTTGATCTTTCTTATTCGGTCAATTTTGTGTGTCAATTTGTGCAAGCTCCCACTGTTGGTCACTACCAAGCTGTTAAGTGCATTCTCAGGTATGTTGGTGGCACACCTGATTATGGAATGAAGGTGCTACGTCAAAGTTTCCTTAATGCTTTTTTTGATGCTGATTAGGCCGAGTATCCTATTACCAGGAGGTCTACTACTGGTATGTGTACATTTCTTAGAGGTAATTGTATATCTTGGTCTGCCAAAAAGCAAACCACAGTTGCTCGATCAAGTGCCGAGGCAAAATATCGATCTATGGCTTCTGCTGAACTTACTTGGCTCTCCACACTTCTTCGCGACATTTGAGTCCCACTACAATTGCCTCTGCTTCTTCATGGTGATAATCTCAGTGCTTTGCATATGACAATCAATCCGGTGTTCCATGGTCGTACGAAGCACATAGAACTTGATTACCATTCCGTACGTGAGAAAGTTGCTCTTGATAATCTTGTTACGCGGTATGTTAGTTCAAAGGCTCAAATCGCTGACATTTTCACTAAGCCTTTATCTCGAGAATCGTTTCAATTATTACGCAGCAAATTAGGCCTTCGCAAATAGCATCGACCAAATTTGAGGGGGAGTAATAGCGATGAATTTGTTGAATCTCCAAGAAATCAACAACAGCAAAGGAAAGGGCAAAGATGAAGGACAAAATCATGAGTTGAAATGATTTGCATATGTTCCTTGTGTTAAACATGTATTTCTTGTATATCTTTGTGATTGATTTCCTTAACTATAACTCTTAACATTAATCTCAGATGTACACACATCCTATAAATAGTGATGACTTCTCTTTCTCTCCTCACTTTGAGAGAGAAAATCCAAAGTATTGTGTTCTTCTTTAGTTACTTCCCAAATTCAAGCTTCACCTGATCTTCCATGTTAGTAGTCTCAATCCATTGCCGACAAAGAAGACCCTGAGTGCGGTGACTTTAAGGGAGCATTGCCAGCTTTAACAATATCTCTTGACAACGAGACTCAAGAGATCGAGTCTCATAGGGTGATCAGGAAGAAACATCATCCTTCTTGTCTAGAGCCATTGGGAAGGGGCTGACAAGAGAGCGAAGCAAGTTGGGAAGCTGGATACTTTGTAGGAACTCCAAGAAATGATCTAGGCATATCACTAGAGATGCGAAGAGGGCATCGCCATCTTAGATGAGGGAGAATTTTCATCCAACCAAAAGCTTTAGAGGCTTGTACACGCATAAGCCTAAGTAGGTACTTATTGGACGGACAAGCCATTGCTCAGTTAACGGATTGCATGGAATCTTCTAGAATATCCCAAGGTACTCTAGTTCCTCATATGTATAATGGAGTAAACTAGAATACTGTGGCAGCTTGTAAGTATCTTGAGAGTTTTCTAGAATATTTAGATTGTTATTGTAGACTGTAGGATCGGATTAATCTCAACCATCACTTGAGAAGGTGAGATACTATAAATAAGGGAGGGTTCATTTGCACATACTATCAGTTAGCAATGTAATAGAGTGTTATTATCAATGCAATCATTTTTTGTAGAGTTCTCTGTGTACTCTCTCCCCTCCCTAATTATCCTAGTATTCGCCTGGCTGACCTCGAAACTCAGATGCAGTGATGTGGTGTAAAGCCACATGATTAACTTGTTGATCTATATAAGTGCGTGACACGTTGCTATAGATCGGCTTAAACAATGAATTTTTGAAAATCAAATTGCAGCGGCTAACCCTTTTTGGTAAGTTCTCTGAATCAGTACAATAAGTCTTTAGTATTAAGGCCATCAAGAGCGCGCTTCAATCATCGGCAGAGCTTTTGGCAACGACCATTTAAGCTACGACAGTGATTTTCGACCACTTCGATAGCCACATTTTCTTTGTGGTAATGGCGGCTTGGAAGGCGGGATTGGCGCCATGGTGAAGTGTAGCTAACCTAATTGCGAGCTAGCAGCTCGACAAAGGACGATCTGGTGGCTGTCAAGTCGACGACAAGGTTCTATTCTGTAAGGTCTTTCGCCCGTGGTGACCAGTACTTCTTCAAATTCCCTAGTAGGGCGACGAAAGTCTTAATTAATGTCTGTAGTAACCGAGTCTTGTTTCCAGATATACCATTGTGTTTTCGTGAGGTGGATGTGGCAATCCCCAATTGCTGGAATACGTTGTTATCCTACCCTGTGCTGGGAATGCATTTGAAACTGCAAGCTTGATCATGAAATTGTTGCGCAAAAAAATATAAAGGGTACATGCTTATACGCTTGTTATAGTTGTGTTGTTTTTATTTTAGAAGGTAGATATCAAGGGTGACACAGGGGATAAGGGTGTTATGCAAAAGAAAAAGGGAAGGAGATTTGTTATTGAATAAATGAGAGAAGAATCTTCTACTATATATGCACTTACATGGGTAGAGGCACCTAGAGTACCAATTATCATGCAAAAAAGGAGGAAAGAAGAAGATGAGGCTTCATTTTGTTATGTTGATCTTTGCCTCGAACTACTTCTGGTGATTGAAATAACTGCATTGGCTGTCCATGTTACTTGAGAGAGGTTCTGAAGATGGCCCATCAACTCTTCATCTAACAACAAATTTGCAGAGAGTGAATCTGCATAAAACCATAATCCAACATATTTATGATGATCAAAAGTATGATCCATATATCAGAACATTTCAATTGATAATTTCCAAAATGATATCCTCCTAGATTTCTGTAGCATTATAAAGTTGAATCCACTCATTCAGGTTTATTTATTCATCCTATTCTTCTATGTTCACCATCAGAAGGGCAAAAAACTATGGTACATACTCGTAGGAAGGTTGCACGAATATCTTTTTGACCAGACACGTTGAGTTAGATCACATCATTCATTGTGGAGTCAACGTGATCCAACAGATGCTTTCATCACAACCGTAAGCATGCGTATCGTGTCTACTGTAAATATCTCATACCTGAACTCTTTGCAAGATTGAGTAGTGAATATGAAGCTAGAACTCTTTCCTCCATATCTTTGTCATGATTCAAGGACTCCATCAACTGTGGGATAAGGATTGAGCAAGCAAAAGATAGAAGAGTTTGATCTCCAACTGAATGGAAAAAGCTGCTCATCCATGAAACTGTGACAAGGCTTGCTCTTGCTAAACATGGGATGCCATTGGCTATGGAATCTGAAAGAGCTTCCAGCAATTTCTTTTTTCCACTGCATAGCAAGACAATCGCTATTTTCCTTTGCCAAGCCTCTATTGCGTCATCCTCTTCGTTCTGTTAAGTGCCAACAAAAAAAAAACAAAAAAAACAAAAGAACTACGGATTAGTCTAGGAAATACGTTTTACAGAATGAGATATGACGACTAAGCAACTAGTTGCTGCTTGAAAGTCAAGTCTTGAAAGCCAATGTTCCACGGAGTTGCAATATGCATTTAGGCTCCTTCCCAGGGGTAAATATTGCATCAGGGGAACTGATGCGTCAAGAAGGGGGCTAAGGGAGGCATGGGGTCATTTTACTATGTACCCAGTGGTCGTAGATGCTCGAAACCATTGGTTGCGGACAACCAATATTTTCTACCTTCGCAGTATTGTTTTCATTGTTATTACTTGGTATTTAGCTGATAAATAGGACAATTACAAGCACCCAAGAAAAAAAGAAAGAAAGAAAATGGTTGCTGAAAATACCAAGTGCATGAAGTCATTTATGTCATTGTTCCTCCTATGAAATGAATCCCTGGAACTTTCAGCAAATCCCGCTTGTTTTAAAAGCCATTTTTCTGCTGCTGGCTCTCCGGTATAAGAAAAACGACCTCCCAGTATCAAGAGAGCTCTGGCAGATTGTTCCTGGACCTTTTCATTATAGATTTGGCAATCCAGAGCTGCAATTATTGCCTCTACCACCTCTTCTCTATATACACTACTCTTAAGAGGATCTCCCTGCAACATAATGCAACTCCATGAGGATGCAAAAAAGGAAAAAACACCAAGGTTGGCAGAAGATTACATAACTTTATTCACAGAAAAAAAAAGAAGTAATGGAAGTGGAACTACCATAAGGTCAAGCTGCAACAACATGGCTGCAACTGTGGGGCGTTCTTCTGGTCGAGCCCTCTGGAGATAAACAAACAAGATGTGCATTGTGTTCAAGCTTCGCCATCCACTCATTAGTCCATTCAACAACTCTGTTCTCTGTGTCCTATTATACAAGATCATAATTTAGCCTAACCGAGCTCACAAATGAAAAGAAGATGATGAGGTTAAGAAGAACCCGAAAAACTAAGTCAATCGTGTACCTGTGCAGGCAGAGTAGCTCAGTCAGCAAAGAAAAGGCATGCCCATGGTAATCCTTCTCTTTCCCAAGAACAAGGAGCTCAAGCACAGAATTTCTGTTCAAATTGCTGGCCAAGTAGTGCCGACATCTTCCATCAGCTCGAATGCAGCTATTAATGACAGCAGCAGCTTTGCTCTTTTCACATATATCCCCTATCTCGATCCTTTTCACCAACAAGCTTAATCCTCCAAGAGATATCACTTGCTTAGCATTCTCCCAACTCTTGTCTTCATCAAAACCGGAAAGAAGCTGGTCTAGCAAGTAGTATGCTGCCACTTGAGGAAGGAATCTGACGGTGAATAGTGTCTGCAACTGATCTCCAAATTCTAAAACTCGGAGGACTAATGGAACCCAATCAGTTGAGATCATCTGTTTTGCCTTTGGTTTAAGTAGGTAAAGAAGGGCTGCAGCTTTTAAAAATAGAGTACTACTCCTCAATAGCCTCATGAAGATTTCGAGTAGTGGATCAGACTTCAGTATAATTTGCCGATTGGTCTCTTTCCTTGTTACTAATTCAGCTAATATCGAGATCGCTAGTTCAAGAACTTCATCGTCATTTGAAGCAAACAATACCTCTAGGATCCCCTCTATTGTCGATGCTTTAGCTAATTTCGCTTCAACAGTGGGGTCTTCATGCAAATCCAGCCAAGCTTTGGTAATCACACGGATTGCCGTTTCACAGTTAGAAAGGCTATCCGAGGAGCTAATGGTGGTAATCGCACTCCCTAGATCTCCTGATGAATTATTTGAGGCATTTACTGTCTTTTTGATAGACCCATTGCTGGCCATAATGTCGACGTTCTCTATTGCTTCACTCCTACAGATAAGAAACCGAAAATAGTCTGATTTCTGAGTCTCTGGCCATAATGCATCTTCTGATTTTCTGCAACTTAGGCTGGATGATCTTCGATGAGCTGCCCTTTTACTCTGTCAACACTCAAATTGATTATCATTGGCTTAAGTTTGAAGCAAAATAAAAAATGAATTTAATAATTGTGGGGTGGTAGTTTACAGTTTCATCTTTCACTTTACTTTTTCCGTCGCAAGGAAATTTGGAAAATTTTGATTTCAAGTTGAAGAAAAAACCTCTGGTCGACACAGGATATAATGAGGAAAAGATTGAAGCAGTTAATTACAGAGATAGAAAATATACAAGAACGCTGAAAGAATATAAAAAAACAAAGTAGGAATAGAACTACTGACTCCGGAAAAGCTGCATTGCTTGCCATTATCTTCATCAAAGCATAGTCTTTCTCCTTCCTTAAAATCCCGTGTGTTTACTGAAGATCCATTTTGATCATCGAGGTCCATAGACCGGCGCTCGAGAGTGGGGCCGAAAACAGCTCGATACCTTCCAAGATTTGGGCAATCGTGAGCAAAGATGGGATATAACATGCATGCATACTAGTTATATCCGTTTTGTGCAATCCTTAGAAGTAAATGAGATATATTTCATTTCAAACTTACAACGATTTCTTGATGGAGGAGTTCGAAGAAAAAGAATCTGATGATCGCCTTCTTGATCTTGAAGGCAGAGGCACGGAAGGAAGTGGAGGGGCTTGAACCCCAGTTTTAAGCCATTCCTTGTAGTAAAGAGCAAACTTAATGGTACCCATATCAATTTGGTCATTGTAAACCTTAGTCAAAGCTACAATCTTCATTTCCTTATCTCCATAACCCGAATTTAAGACAAATTCAACTTCCTTACTATACCAAATCTTCAGATGGAGGAGGTGTGGAAGAAAGAAATGCTCCCAAAGTTCAGGAAGCAAGTGCGTTCGCGCCAGAAAAGGAGAATCACAAAAAACTTGCAAAAGATGCCTGGCTGAAATCCTGTCGTTCTTCTCCAACTTGTAAACTACTGATAAGTATAGCTGTGCACAAGCTGAGAGATCCGAATTGGGTGTTCCACAGGTTGAACCATCCTTTGAACTTTTCGAGTTCAAGGATGCCACAACGCTCAGAAGTCCGATGGCATTTCGTACTGACTTGACCTTTAAATCTTGCTTTGCCCCTGGATTTTCTACCAGTTTCTCAATACTTTGTATTCCCAGTTGAATGTTTGCGAGAACCCCGTTATCGCAGTCCTCCGTTTTTCTCACAAAGCAAGAATTGCACTTCTGCTTTATGTTCCCCCGAAAGCTCTCATCTCTCAAGTACTGGCCAATATAGCCACTTAGTATGGATATAACTGCTCTGATGGCAACTTCATCAATTGCTGGCTCCGCGATAGTCCTCGAATTTAATCTCCCAGATTCCGTATTCCCTCTTTTTGACGAATACACCGACGACCCGTTTCGTGAAAAGGCCTTCTTGGTGATGTTCTTCGAAAAATCGAAGCTGTTTTTGTCACGGCAGATGTAGATAGGCAAAGTGATGGACTCATCTGGTGCAGTTCTGTCTCTGAACTTGACCGTTTTCTGGGATTTGAGGAACTTTTCGCCCTTGAAACCTTCTTCTGCGAGCAATTCTTGTAGAGATGCCATTGGTTTGATGGAAAGAGGAGAATGTGAAATGGTTCGCTGACATTCTTTGGAACCAAAGAAGATAACGAAGCACAGCTGGTGGAAGTCAAGAAAGGTGCAAGAGGGCGATGAGAGACAGAGAAGTAGAAGACAAAAGGGAGCTTGTGGGTGATTTTCCCAAACAGGTTCGTACATCCTCTGGCTTTTGAGGTTGATAATAATATCGGACCGCCTGGTTCAAAGTAATTACAGATTTTGCTTTGCCAGCGTACCAAAGATTCTTGCTAGGAGTCTCAGCAAACAGTTCAGTACAATGTTAATTCATACGTACGTTTGAACGTTCCATACGTACTTTTTGGTGCTCTATTTTATCCTAATATAGTTTCAACTATGTCTGTGCAGTATAGTAGCTTTATGCATACGGCTTTGGGCTGGGTCTTCGTCTTTTACTACTACTCACGACAGTTTGTGTAGGCCTTTGTAAAAGTATCATTCCCCCGACCATTGAAAATGATTATTCACGATGATATTATCCTCGCTCAAGAGCTCACCGATCATATGCACAGATGTAAGCATTCACGAGATGTCATAGTTGCTTTGAAGATGCATATTAACAAAGCTTATAATTGTTCGCAAGAGCGAATTGTAGGTAAATGGATCCACTTTCTCCATATCTCTTCATCATGGATGCCGAGGCTTTCTTTACTTCACCCAAGAAGGTACAAGCCGGAGGTACGCTGAAATTCTCATTTGCATTCTCACTTGTATTTCACAGACGATTGCTACACCTTTTTTTAAGGCTAAACAAATATATGTCATAGTATGGTGTCTTTGCTAAATGTTAGTGTGAAGATTTTGGCAGGTGCTTAATGTGCGTTAGTCGAACATGGTATAAGTCAAAACATCTCGGACATAGTCATCGATGGGATACAACTTACTTCCAACATCCCTGTGTTCAAACAATTGAGAAAGTATTTAGATGTCCAACTCGATATTGTGGATAAAAAGAAGGAAATCTTTGTAGAGCTCGTGGAAGAAGTGCAAAAAAAGTGCGAGGGATGAAGAAGGCGAAATTGCTTAGTTAAGCCGATACACCCGCTTTTATCAAATCAGTAGCTTTTCCAATTCACTACATGTTTGTACATCTCTTGCCTTTATTACAAGAAATTCACCATTTAGCGACATATCAAATTTCGTGGCTAAAAGTCACCTTTAGTGACGGATTTCACCGTAAATCCTAATTAAACCCGAAAGCCCTAATTGTATTCTAAACCCTATCCCGAATTAAATAAAAAACCCTAATTTAACCCTAAATCCTAATCCTAACTAATACAACCCTAACCCTAAATAACCCTAAACCCTACCTCTAATAGTAAATACATCCCTAAATCAAACTCTAAACCAAACCCTAACTCTAAACTGTTAATCCTAAATTGTGTCCCTATAAAGCAATATCGCAATATCACAATCATGATGAGACTATAATCTCTGTGAATAAACTCCGTATTCCACTGAAACAAATTGGTTGCCGCATTGGGAACATTCACTCTTATTTTATGAAGTCCATTGACAACAATCATTGTCAAAGAATTTGGAAGTGAATTATTTTAGTTATGTCATGTTCTTGCAAATTAACCTAATGATTCTATCTTTCCAAAATTTTCATATTTCGGAAAAATTGTTGTATTATCAAATTTTAAACACATGCATGCATAAAAACCCTTAGTTCCCGTTCAGAGGTATTCATTACAAAGTAATGCTTTATAATGAGACTTTAAATATCCAGTTTGAAAATTTTGAAAAAACTAAGTATTTATAGAATAGTGTATCGACTCATGCTCCGTGTTTTAGGTAACTTGAATATTTTACTCAATTTTATCATAGAGCAAATTATCTTCCCTATTGCTTCTTGGGCACTATTGGTCAAAAGAAGATCAGAAAAAATATTATTTACGCTTACAAGAGGGAGAAAAGTGCATAAAAAATTTGACAGGTGTCCCAAGACACCCGGAATAACTTTCTCAGCTAAGGTTTTTTGCTAAGAGAATGGGGGGCTTGGTGGTTACCGTTTTGAAGGAACTAGGATTCAAAAAGGATCCTAACAGAATCCTTGATGATCTTGAGGTGGTCCTTAATGATTGTAACATGATCCTAACAGATGGTGCTTACTTTGGATTAACTTTCTTTCTTTCTTTCTCCTTTTATGGTATAGTGGACTTTCTCTATACCGAAAGAGAGAGACTCAATCTGTTAGCAGGAGAAAGCGGGTTTTGTGGTCATTGAGCTGCCGCGTGATAAGTCAGGCAATGTATAGTAGGAAGGTGGCTAAAGGAAAGGGGACCAAGGCCCAGCCGTCAGGCTCCTAGTCATACTTGGTTTCTTTTACCTGCGGCTATATAAAGGGGCATATCCCAAGTACGCAAACAACTTCAGACACATACATCCCTTTTTTCTATTCAAAGTTCTACCCCTGTAGTTGCGCTCTGACTTTAGCATCAGAGAGTTGTCCTGCCAGAACCCCCACCCGGTGATTAGTCTTTGTTCTGTCTTGCAGGTCAGTTCTCCGGTCATGGTTCCCTATTAACTTTTTAGCAGCAACAATTGTATTCATCAATATTAGTTGATATCTATCAATCTCTTAATTCAAGAAAGGAGTTTAAAATAACTGCAGCTTATGGTCGATA
This sequence comes from Escallonia herrerae, assembly GCA_033070095.1. Classification (NCBI taxonomy): domain Eukaryota; kingdom Viridiplantae; phylum Streptophyta; class Magnoliopsida; order Escalloniales; family Escalloniaceae; genus Escallonia; species Escallonia herrerae. Next base: position 303,935 of record JAVXUP010000368.1, on the reverse strand, counting down.
AAAGCAGAAAACGTGTTTAAGATATATTACAATGACACCTCACCGGTCATGTAACGGAAAAATCACAACTTACTACCTTTCACATTCGAGTCCACATTTCAAACTTCAATCTGTGTAATCTTACTATCCACTTAACCTTATAAAATTTTTTTGAAAGCCCGAAGATATTGACACAAATGCACTAATATGTAAGAAAAAGATTTAACTAAATTTTTGTTAACTTTACACTCAGTATAAAACCAACATAAAAAAAAATGGTTCACCATTTCTTAGTCCCCAGCTAGAATTTCACAAAACCAAAACCTAATCATCCGAACAAAAAAAAATCCAGAATTAATTCGTCAAGAACATGGTATATGATACCAAACAAAGCCCTATTGGTCGAAAAGAACACTAGATACAACATCAACACATTGTAACTATCAATCCCAAAATCAGTAGCACCAGGAACATGATTCAATAGATGTTACCCAACCCAACCACTAATTCAACACCACTGCCACGTGTTTACCTAGCACCATCACCACCACGCAAAACCACAACAAGCACATTAAACGCAAACGCCCATAAGTTGCAGCCTGTGAAAACATCCAACTCAAAACCAATTAGTAATGATGGGAGATGCATACAAGGTTATTATGTTGATATGTTAGCTGTTGTTTTTCCGATCTAAGATTTATGGCAATGGATATAATTTTGAATTGTCTGCTAAGCCTAAATCGACTCACTTTGATACCATGTCCTATAAGAGGAGAGGTCCCCAAGGCTTAGGCGTTGATATGTTAAATTTTTTATGTTCTTGAACTGGGGTTTATGTCAATATCCATCCTAATCAAGTTGCCACATTTGTCTTCACCCTCATCAAACCACCAAATTCAATTTGGTTAAATCTGCATTAATTTCCTCCTCAGCTCAAAGATAGGAGTTTGCACAAAAACATCATACTTATGTTTTTTATGCACTAATTTGGACAAGTACGTCATTCTAGACAAAAACTTTACACCAGTTACCAAATACTATGTGGTAAAGGTTTAGGTTTAGTTGTTTATTTGTAAAAGGTAGCGAGTTCAATAAGCTCAAATTGAGGGAGCGTAAATGTACTTAACCCATGACATTTATTTTTTACCCCAGCTACAAGTTGCATATTCTTTTAAGACACATGTTACAAAATTAGCTTAGGATCCTCTGTCGTACAACACCACTACAATAATAAAAAAAATATCGTTAAATGCATTTTAGTGACAATAGATTAACACAATAATATTTTTAGCAACAACGACAAAACATCTTTAATGGCAATCTGTTCTATATAAAGCTACTACAACAAAGATGCTACACATCTGAATCCTATAATATCAATCGTCGGGGTGATCATAACTACACCTGAAAGGTAGAGTTTCTCTAAAATCAACTACACGGGACAATTGCACTAAAAATAACTTACCAAACTATAGAGAACTACCAAAGCAAACCTTCCAATTCAAAGAGATCCATAAAAGGAACATAATTTAAGACAGTATTTAAGGTGGTTAGGCTAACGTCCAATGACATAGAAACTAGAGGGATTAACCTCTTAGTGATGTCAAGGAAGTGGTTCGATCTATACGTAGAGTACGATAAGGAATACAATCCGGTCATAAGCGAAGTGTGATTATGATGGATGAGGCAAGGAAAGAGACTAGTGCAACCTCACAGAGCCAAGAGTCGCAAGGCTGCAAAGACATGGGTGTGGAGTGAATACGTGACAACGGTCAAGAATTCAGTGCTTAGGTCTAGAGTAAGGGTCTATAGTTTGGGTTTGGAGTCTAGGAATTCCTCTTTCTAAAATACTTTAGCTCTAAGGTTCTAGAGTGAGAAAGTGTAACACGCAAATGAGTTATGCCGAAAGTGAATCCTTAAGTCCACTACTTGTAGAAGTTAGAAAGCCATGTGACGAGTGACACATGGCACTCCCTCGAAGTGACACCTCGCCAAGAGGGCCATAGCCCCATGGACTATCAGGTAGCATATTTGCGCAGCCTACTCCATGCAGCTTCATTTGTACATCGAGCAAGATGGACTAACATAGTGTTGAATATGGAGAGAGATCACTTTTTATACTAACCATCAGTCCAAATCCCTTACCGAGTCCCACCAGGGGCACCAAGAGACATAGAGAACTTGATAGCAGTGGGGAAGGCCGGACACCTAACTGCTAGGCATACCAAAGGTGATGCCCTTTGGAGACTTGCTCCGGTTTTGAGTGAACCAAGGGGCCATGATCCCTAGGGATGCCACTAAAGAGCCCCAGTATCGAAGCGTACAGACCAACCATGTAGACACCCTAGAGGAGATAATGTTATGAAGGAGTCACCTATCCCACCATAAGTCCCTGTGCCTGAGCACTCAGAGCATACAAAGGTAGCATTTCGAAGGAGTCGCCTACCCAATGGGCCACGGTAGTGTCTTAGAGGAGTCTACTACCTAGCAGATGAGGAGTCCTCATGTCGTAGCAGTCGGAGCTTCCTTACAGAGATAGTGTCCCGAATGAGTTGTTTATACTACAGTGTGTCTTTGTGTCAAAAGGAGTTGTCAAAAGGAGTTGTTTATACTTCAGGGAGCACACCAAGGTAGTGTCCTAAAGGAGTTGCCTATTTGACCGGCTAAGGTAGTGTGCAAAAGGAATCTCCAACCCAGACAGAGCAAGTTAATGTCTAGGAAGAGTCTCCTACCTCATGCAAGAGGACTCCCATACCGGAGCACTCAGAGCTCCCTGAAGTAGTGTCTCCAAGGAGTTGTCTACCTTTAGGGATATTGCACACCTTGAGAAGTGGGTCAAAACATGTTGCAAGACCAATTAAAGCGAGGTCTATGCGGTGTGGTGAAGAGATGGACTGACAGCTGGGCCTAGCTAGTTGTGTTACAAAGTGTCAGGGACTAACAGTATAAGCAGCAAGGCGCGGTAGGATATGTGCTAAAGTAGGGGCACGCTCTAAGAAGATGGCATGAGGGGCGCTATCAATGAGTGTTGTGCTGGGGCTCATAACATGATGGCATGCATGGGCGTAGTTGATAGACACGTTGTTTAGGGTGTGTAGTATGGAAATGATGCTCGTGTGAGACCAGACCTCTCAAAAAAGAGATGACTATAGTGGCGGGGTTACATACCAGAGAGTGATAATGCACAATCTAGCATGATGGGGGGCACGACGAGGGGCGCTTGTTGACAACATATGACATGTAGACGGCACTCAGGCACAGTTGGGCGCTAGGACTTGGTGACTGAGGTCACTGAGCGAAGAGCCCCTAACGAGAGGAAAAAAAAGCACCAAGGAGGGGCTTCCCCCCCCCCCCCCCAACTAAGGAACGGTTCTAGCCACTCCCTGCTCCTTAAGGAAGGGCCTTATTGAAGAGCTCGGGCATGGTCGGGCACTGGGTTGAGGCAACATAGGTATTTGAACAAGGAGCCCCTAAGGAAAGGAAAGACCAAAGCAGCGATAAGAAGGCACTAAGCAGGAGCTCTATCCCCCAAGCACCCTCCCTCCAACGCCACAGTGTCAAGGGCTTTGGCTGCGTCGCGTTTATTAAAGAAGGGCTCTGGCTCATCATATCGCCAACTTACATGACGACTCTCTTGTCTAAGGAGGAGGCGCGCTGGGTGAAACCCTTGATGTATATTTAGAGGAAAAAGGTGAGGGGAGTGACTTCAAGCATGCGCTCCGAGTTGACGGAATTGATATAATTGAACTTTAATCGTTTAATATATTCTGATGTGCAACCTATGAGTGATCAAAGGGAGTGGCCAAGACAGGCTAGTAACACTTGGAATCATAAACAGAAGCTTGAAAAAAAAAAACCTTCGATCGCTTCCAAATCACGAAAACGAAATGGAATGAAACCCTGAATCTCCTAACATGCACGAGATAGAAATAGCTCCAAATTGATATTAGAATTCGTAAAAATTGCATGAATTCAAAGCTCAACAAATGTTCCATTTCGGATGCGGAGTCCAAGACAACAAGGTAAAAGAATACTTTTACGCTAGAATTGCTGACGGGTCAAGCCGAGTAGATTCTAGAGGCCTCTCGGTTCACTGCGTCACGTACTGCAGAATCCCAGGGGCCTCTTTCTTCAATCAGTTGACATAATAGTAGTGATTTGTAGTGGAGAACAGTGGAGAGAGAGAGTGTGACAAGCAGAGTAGCAAAAAGCGAAAGGACCAAGGAGGATCGAAACAAAGGTGCTTCAATCCATTATTTTCTTGGTGCCTTGCATAAAGTGAAAAAGACCAAACAAGACAGGTAGAAGCACGACCAACTGCCCTCCCTCTAGCTTGTCAGTTCTTGTTGTACACAATGTCTTTCTTGGCGCTGTGGAGTCTATTCGCACATGGCGGCCAATGGTTCATGGACCATGGCTAGCTGTGTGGGGGGAACATGACCCTTGTCAACGGACCAAATTGGAACCTAACCCTTCCTACTACGTACCGGATCATTACTTTACTTCAAAACTTTTGCGCTTGGGGACGTTAAAGCCTACGACGCGCGCGTATTATCAGGAAAACTAGCGAGCTGAGCATAATTGCTTTCTTTTTCTGGTGGACTTAGACCTCTGACCAGGGACACATGCTAAGGTGGTCAATTGACTACCCCTTTTTTCCTAATGATTTAAGACTTGGATCTGACCATGTTGCCTTTAAATCATAGATCGATCACTGTCTCCGAGGCCGAAACAACCAATAACCACTTTCCAACCGTAGGGTAATGCCTAATTGCAAAAGGTTAGTTAGATCCCAGGTGTATGTCAAATCCACACAAATTTATGTGGTGGGAGATGTTGCGGAGATAAATTAAAGAAGAGGTAAATTAAAGAGGATCTTTACGATTATAATAAATCTATTAACGTGCTCGTATAAAGTTGTGTTAATCCCACCACAATAAAACGTAAAAAGTAAGTAAGCATACATACATAGATGATGGACCAAGTCTTCTTGACTTAAGCTTTTAGGCCAACTTGTCATTCCGTATACATGGGGTCTTCTTGTTAGACATTGTATGAGAGCCCATGGGGCGACTTGATCTTGCACTCATGTTTGTGGTTCTTGAAACAACGCTGGTTGTTGGTAGAGTAGGACACGAGGTGGAGCTCGTTGGCGGGCAACAAACACTTGAGAGAGAGATTACACATTTAGGTGCACGTGTGAAGTTAAGCTAGTCCCGTATCAGGCAAATGTGAAAAGAAATTTGAGTATATGTATACCTATATCTATACATATACAAAAGCACAAATAAAATTAAAATGACTAATATTTTTTCTCCTAGAAATGCCCTTATTTAATGGAACTTTTCATAAAAGGTTAGAGGTGAGTAGAGGTATTGTGGCTCAAAACTTTCTTTCTCATAAGATACCCTTCCTAGATTAGAGTGGTATAAGAATGTTTTTGACATTTCATATGACATCAGACCTCTCTCATTAAACCATCGTTATTAAAACATATATTCTTACTATAGTTAAGAATTTTTTGATATTTACCAAAAAAATAATTAAGGGTACTTTTGACTTCTCAAAGAATATCAAGCTTCTTTCATTAAACCACCCTCATTAGAGAGAGAGAGAGAGAGTTCTTACTATGAATTGAGGGTTGCTTTAACATTCATTTAAAAAAAAGGCAGAAAATCATATGGAACTGCATAAAATCACTCTTGAACTCCTGCATGCTCTCTCTAGTTACTGAAAAAACTACCAAAACCTACCTTGATTCACATTAAAATTAAACTAAATTAGATTGCGCTACTACACCGTCTACATTAATTTCGATCAAAGAAAATAACTTGCAGATAACACAGTTTTTGGTATCCTTTAATATTTTGATTTAAACTATATTGAATATTTTGTTAAAAATTTAATCCTTTTTTTATTTTATTTCAGATTGGTATGTTATGACAATACTACATATTTGAATTATTGTGCGTGTAACATATACTTCAATAAAGACTTCTTAGTATATTTAGAAGCTACCATAAAACCAAAGTTTAATTTTAGGTCTTAAGTAGGGGCATATTAGTGTAAGGCATCATTGGTAAAACTGAATTTTCTAGGATTATTGAATTACATATGTAATCATGACTTTTAATAATCTTAGATCACACCATTCTGCTTCTAATTGTAATTTGGATCATGGCAAATAAATAATTCTAAGTTCGTATTAGAGTTATTGGAGTATCGTTATAAGCATGATTGCATATTCTTCAAATGTTTATTGTCTTCATGTGTTCTAATAAAGCCTGTAATACCAAATATTACCGTGATAATATGTTCTTCCTATGGTTATAGTTTATGTATATTTCACTCTTGGGGATGATGGGATTAGGTGAAACTCAATTGATAAAAACTCCAAAGCTCAAATGTATAATGACTTCCTTTTTTTTCTCTTTTATTTTTTTGGCTTCAAAACTCGCAATATGCAATGGGTTAAAAGATTAAACATTTTTTGCTTCAAATACCCTTTTTAAATTGAAGATTTCTAAAAATTTTGGGTGCTTGTGAGTTTTGAAAATGTGAGGCTAAATTAGAACCTTTTTGGCAAAAATAAAATGTTGTCACTAAAGAGCTTAAAAGATCACTAATGTACTAATGTATTTTTTTAGCGACAACAGAGCATGACTTTAACTATAATGGGTGTGGATCTTATCCCAATGAATAAAAAGATCCCAAGGGATTGAATATTTAAACATTGTCTCGTAGAAGTATGCTTTTTGACTCTATAAGGTTTATAAACATTAAGGATGTTTTTTACTTTCAAAAAAGATGAGGCTAAACTATAACATTTTTTACTTAGTTCAAGCATTTTGTTGCTAAAGAGGTTAAAAGGTCATTGATGTATCTTTTAGTGACAAAATTTAAGCAAAACAAGAATGCTCCCAATTGGCTAAATAGCTAAACATTTTTTTCAAATGCCCTTTGTTGGCAGCGAAATTTGACGAAGAAATTATATTGGATTGGCAAACAAGCCCATTATTTTTTGTTGGGTGGCTTTACTAAAAGAAGCCCAAATATTCAGGTTTTTTAAGTGGGCCCATGTACTTGGTTAGAATATTTGGGATAAAAAATGATTATTGAAGACATTTCAAGAAAATCAAACTGATAAATGTTCATTAAAGGTGATAAAATTGAGGAATTATCACTGTAATGATTATCCATGAAGTGCTCTACAAGCCTAAAAGACTTGAGTTAGTTATAAAGGATGGCTAGAATTCTGGCAGGGGGAGGATTCAGAAATAAAAAAAATAAATAAAAAAAGGAGAAGAGAGGCTCTCTCGGCAGAAACAACGAAGAAAAAGAAGAAGGCTTCTTGGCAGAAACAAAGAAGAAACGAGGAAGAGAAAAAAAGGGAGAGAAGAAAAGCTAGAAAGGAAAAAGAGGGAAGTTCCAAACAAAGTCAAGGCTACCTTTTATCGGTTTTTTTCGGATCTCAAATATGGAGATCGCTAGGTGATAGCTTTTTCTCTACTCTCTGTGTCTTATTTTTCTTTTTTTCCGTTTAACGTTTCGTTGTAACAAATTTGGTGTATGAATTCCCATTATATGGACCGCACCATAAAATGATGTTAAATGTATATGCGCAAGTTATTACCTTTTTATTTGTCATTTATATCTGCGTTTTTTTAATCGGATGTTGTTGTTGACGTAATTAACGGTTGACTTTTTAGTCAATCGGAAATATGAACCCACTATACAAAATAATAAATGTCGTTATATACATACGATGGAATTTAGAAGCAGAAGATTCGACGTTGTTTAATAGCGCGGAAAATGTGTCTTCAAATTTTGGCACGCACCCTGAGACATGTTCCTCCTCCCATATTAAGAAGTGCAATTTTTTATATACACATCTCTTTCCAAAAAAAAAAAAAGGGAAACAGTCACGTTTTCCTGTTTCTTTATTTGCTGTTTTCCTTTTTTATATGAACCAAACCCACAACAGCAATAGTATTGCTACAGCAGTGAAAAAGAAAGGCAAAAGATACGCATCATTTCTGCCTTCGAGGGGTATTGTTCCCTGGACCACATGGTGATTAGTGAAGTTGCGGGCCTTTATGCATCTTCTAGTTCACAAGGTGTAATAGAAAGATAAAATGGGGGCGTAGTGCTGTGGGCCAAATCAAGTAAACTCAAAAATGTTTACTTGATTGGCCCGTACATGATGAAAAATATTTTCATTTTCAATCTTTGTTCTTTTTGCAATATATTCTTATTAATAGCACTGGCATTTTGAAAAAAAGTATATGTAAAAAGTTTCTTTCAGAAAAAAAAAGAAATGCAATATGTATCTATTTATTTAATTATTCATTTCTTTCAAGCACTAAATTCTACTTTTGAGGGTTTGGCAGGAATGAAATTACAATTATAAGATCAAAATTCACGCTTATGATCCGAAAGAAAGAAGTGATGACATTTAAGGATGCATTGATATCATGCAATACTATAACTGCTAGTGTAACGCCCCAAAATTTTGGAGCGTTAATATCTAATAATCAGAGTCAGAAAAATCTTAAAATATTGAAATGTCTCCCCAAGAGGTCATTCAGAGCATGTACTAATTAATCCCAAAGATACATCAATAAATGTCATAGCAGCTTAAAGCATTTATATACTCGAAATTACTCCGACACGGAGTTTCAAAATAAATTCCAAATCCACTAGGTCCTCCTATTGTACTTGCTAAAAATAACCAAACTAAATGCAAAACTAAACTACTAATACTGTCTCCGATATAAAATTGTTAACTCTTAATCGTACAGCTAGTTCCGTAATTCAGTTCCCTTTTTACTGATCACCACCTGAGAGAAAAACAATAAGGAAGTGAGCCAAATGCCCAGTAAGGTCCCTCAACGGACAAACCAAAAGGGATAAAAAAAAATGTCTGAAGAACGAAATTTCGGAGGTACGAGACAGAATTTTGAAGTGCCAAAATATATTTTAGTACAATGATAGAATTTCAAAATGTCAAAAATACATCAATGTACAGAGACAGACACTAGAGAGCCATTCAGAATAAGGTCACACATGCCATCATTGACACGTGGAACCAGGTTCAGAAAATAAGATCGTGATTTCTAACTCATCCCGCTGAGCTAACCCACGTTCCAATCCATGTTGGTAAGTCAGAAATAGAAAAGTCACATACACGTGACATGGCTCACATAAATTAATAATGTACATATCCAATGGTTTATCGCGATGTCAAGAAGTGGTTTAGACAGTGTGAATTAATGGGTCTCTTCCGTAAGCTACACATTTAATACAGTGTAAACATTATCGATACTTGCAAATAATTTCAGTATGATAATTTTAACTGGTCCAAAATTTATTCAATATTAGACTTAAATCGAAGAAAATAAAATGACGGACTCCACGTAAATCAATTTGTTGAAAAGAAAATGCAACACGAGCAATAAAGAAGCTGACACAGAAAAACAAAACATATGAAATTCCAAACATGGGAATATGTGGCATGTCGCATGCCACATGGACAAGCCTCACACGAAAGGCTACCAAATAGTTTCTCCTATGAACACATGACAAAGACAAGGACTAAAAGGACAAATCAAGTACAATTGTTACATCATCCAACGTAATAAGTAGTCATAAGCTAGTACACACAGAAACAATTGAACGAAAGTCGAGGCAACAAGCAACGTTAAATAATTTTCAATGGAGACCGTAAGACGTGGTACGAAAATCAAGACAATAAAGATATTAGGAACATTTATGCCAAGGCTATATACTGATGGCACGAGATTCGAGATCTCAATACAAAAATTCAACCGTGCACCTTGATAGGACGGAATTCGAGACAGACATACACATCCAAAATTTTTAGTCGTCAATACAAAAGGATACATAAATCGAAGCAGCCAGATTAATAAAATTGAACCATGAAACGAATGATTGGTCCAACGCTGATTTAGAATTTTAAAATAGTAAATCCTTACCTCTAATCATGATTAAACCCAAAATTTGATCTTCTCAATTCAATTGTATCAAAAACCCTAAAAATTGACAAACCAAAAAGTTCCAATTAAATTCTAATGACAACAAAAATTTGTAAACTATTTCAATCCCAAATCAAAAATTAATTTAAATTCTTACCTCAAGCAAATTGTAAAATTTCAAGAAGTCTCTTCCTAGGGATTCTTTGGAGGTTCCTCTCAACTTTGGTGTGCTCCTATGAATGTACATAACAATTAGATGCCTAATATATATATATTCCTAAAACAAATAGGATTTCAAAATACCCATTATGTCCCAAACTCTCTAATTTTTTTAGCATTTAAATTTGAGGGTCTAATAGCTAGCCCGAAGATCACCAAGCCTACAAGCTCATACCCCTTGGGACAAAGGTCAAGGCTACAAGTCCCTAAGGGATTAGCCCCTATGGAACAAAGGTCAAGACCACAGGTTCTTAGGGGCTGCCATCTAAGGAGCAAGGGTCAAGGCCACAGGTTCATAGGGGCATATCATATATGGAGTAAAGGTCAAGGCCACAAGTTCCTAAGGGCATGTCATCTATGGAACAAAGGTCAAAGACACATGATCACGGGGCCATGCCATCTATGGAACAGGGGTCAAGGCCACATGTTCCTAGGCGCATGCCATATATGGCAAAAAAGTTAAGGCCACAAGTTATTAGAGGCCACCTGCCTGTAGAACATAGGCCACCCACAAACTTATACCCCTTAGGACACAGGTTACATCCATAAGTCCCCAAGGGGCCAGCCTTTAAGGAACAAAGGCCAAGGCCACATGATCATAGGGGCTTCCTGCCTGCGAAACGTGGGATACAGCCCCAGTTTTCTCATGGGTCACCCTTTTTGGAACATGGGCTATGGCCACGAGTTCTTAGGGGCTCGTCGCTTGTGAAAGATAGGCCATAGCCTCAATTTCCCAAGGGACCATATTCTGTTAAGCATACACTTCGAGGTCCGCATCCTAAAGCTTAGGGAAAGGTGCCTGAAGTAGTAAATCCATTGGGCATAGGCTAAAGCCACATCAAGTTGGAACCCTTGGACCTCGCCGGGATAACCCACAAGGATATTTCTCGTCCGCTCAGGTACGCCACCTACATGCAATGACTTGACCACCAAGGGGTGTACCCTCAAGAGAATGTAATGGGTCTCAAAAGAGCCCATTGGAAAATGTTCAATAGGGACGTGAACCGGTAAAAATACAAGTAAATCAACCAAGGAATGTTGGTGAAATTAAAGTCCTCTACAGGTCCAGGTCTTTGAAAGCCAATATTGGATCAAACAGGCCTGTGCTGTCAGGAAACTCTAGGGGTTTTGTCCTACCTGTCTGGCTGAGTAAACATGTTAAAAATATTGAGTTTTTTTTCACAATGGTAGTAGGATCAAAACCAGTGGGGCATAAAGACGGGTCTACTTCTTAAAATTAGTCATCCCAGGCTGATGCGACTGCTATAACTGCTAGTCTAAATAAGACATTGAGACTTAAAACATGCGAGGCAAGACCTATGGAGTCACCTACATTTGGAAATGAAGCAAATAAAGGACAAAATCAACAGCCTATGCCTAAAAGGAATGTGAGAGAAAAAGTGTGAGAGCATGACAGTCAAATCTCCACAGCTTCGAGCACAAACCTAAATGAAAAGATATCGAGGAAAGACAAAAGAACAGTACATCAGTAAGACTGCTTAGTTCATTTAACTCGCTCTATGGCAGCCAAAGGGGCACCTATCAATCCATTGTTCAAGGGAGTGCCTGATAAGTTGGCATCTCCTAAAAGTGCCTCAACTACCCAGACTTCTTCCTCTTCTTCTAGCGAGAATACAGAACAAGGTCGGCATTCAAGACCAAATGATAAGAGTGAACAACTTCTCTTCTAATGAAAAACTTGCTCGCTTAGAAGCACAGATGGCCCATCAGATGACTGCGATGATGGCACAGATAGAGAGCCTAACAGCTCAATTGTCAAAAGCTACTATCGAGAATAAGTCACCATTCCACCATGAAAAATCAAGGCGTCATGATCAAGCAAAAGGCTTATGGGCCATCGGATCAAATCATATGAGAGGTCATGGTTATGTCAACCATAGCACCCAACCTTTTGGCAAACCATATGCAGAGGCCAAAACAAGTCAAACTTTTAATCCTTATGTTAGAAGGAGGCCTATACAGCACCACCTACTCGGTGGAAGTTTTGACCCAAACTTCTTATCCTACATTGACAGTTAAGTCAAAAGGAAAACGAGGAAAGCCAAAGATGGGACCACTCCCACTGCTAGCTTAGTAACAAAACCATACCCGTCTTGGGTAAACCAAGTCTCCTTTCCACTTACCTTTACTTAACAAGACTTTCGAAGGTTTAATAGGAAGGCAAATTCAAAGGAACACGTAGCTCATTTCATCGTTCATCTAGCCCATTTAGGGTAAAGTAAGCTTTTATGGTTGCAATTTTGTTTGTGCAATCCTTGAAGGACTTGTTTTCATATGGTTCTCCAATCTGCCAGAGGGGTCGATTCTGACTGGGTTGCCATGATCAGGAAATTTTATAAGCAGTTCAGTAATATGAAACGACGAGTGAGTATAACGAGCTGATCACTTCAAGGCAGAGTGACAATGACTCGGCATCCGACTTCATTGCAAGGTGGCAAACTCTCGCCTTCAGTTGTTCACATAAATTCAACCAGGGTCAATTGCTACAAATGTGCCTCTACAATTTTAGGTATGAGCTCTCCGTACACCTTCTATCCTAGACCTTTGATGGGTTCAATGAATTGTGCAATAGAGCACATGATTTTGAAATGCACCTTGCTCTAAAGAAGACAAGGTCTTAAGTGGCTGAAAGAGTCGAGATGATAGTTGAAGGAATGATGAAAAAATAGCTCGCCAATGACAACCAAAGTGATGTTGAAAACATATATAATAGAAGAAAAAATAGAGAGGAAATTTTTCTTTCCAGATGAAATCGTCAAAAAACTCTTTGATGGGCAAATGATGGAAGGCCTTTTAACTCTGCCGAAGATTAAAATGCCCGAGAAAGAAGGAAGCAATGGCAAATATTGCCCTTATCATCGCTTCATTAGTACGTCACCCCATTGATAAGTGCTTCACCTTGAAGGAAAAAATCCAATGCCTAATTGATGATGGGGATATAATCATCCTGAAAGTTGAGAAATATTCGGCAAATATGGTCACTTAGATGTTGTGCCCCGAACTGAATTGCAAAACCTCTCTTAACGTGATGAATGGAATTATGCAAAATTATACTAATAATAAGGATGAGGAATAAAAGCTTAACCTAGAGTGTCAATGGGACTCAAAACAAACATTCCATCTCGCGAAAATAAAAGAGCAGGTCAGCCTTACAAATGCGCTCCCAGCATACATCATACGACACTTATTGCAAGAAGTTGGTGAAAAATCAATTCAAGACTATTGTGATGCTACGATGTGTTCTTGCGAAATGGAAGAACTATCAAAGGACTCAATAGTCATCCCCTCTTTGCCTTTGGATGAGGTCCCCTGGCACAACCGATACACCGGTAGCCTTGGCAGGAAACTTTCTACAAGTCTGCTCTAGCAAGGAAAATGCGCATGCACTCTTCCATGAAGGTTTTATGACCTATTTCAGTAATGGTTACCTTCAACATGGATGGAAGCTATTACAAAGAGTATTCCAGAAAAATTATTTGGGTGCCAAATATATATGTGCCATCACTTGCATTTGTGTGCTTGAACCATCGACTTATAAATGGGGACTTCACATTATGATGACTATCTTGCAATGTCCTGAAATGAAAAGAAGACTCGTTCATTGGAGGAAAAAGGTCAAAGAAATGTGTTGGTATGGCATCAGTACATTATCATTCCTTCCCTTCATCCATGAAGACTTTGTTATGAGAAAGAAAATGCGCATTGGGACATTATCAAGCATACCCTAGACACACAAGAGATCATTTTTGCATGTGAAGAATGCACCTTCTACTGCCATTTGGTGATGCTATGTCTCTTGAAATGAGAAAGAAATTGCGAAGCACAAAAGAAATAAAAAGAAAGAAAAGCCTGCTAGGCTAAAAACCCTGAAAGGGGTGGTCTAGGCAAAAGTTAGGTTGAAAAACAAAAAAAATAGCCTGCTAGGCTAAAAACCTTGAAATGGGCGGTCTAGGCAGAAGTTAGGGCACAAGAAAAAAAAAAAAAAAGGAAGAAGAAGAAGCCCGCGAGGCTGAAAACCTGAAAGTGGCGGTCTAGGCAAAAGTTAGGCCACAAGAAAATATATATAGCCCGCTAGGCTGAAAAGCAGTCCAGGCAAAAGTTAGGGCGCGCGCACACACACACACACACACACAAATGAACTACGTGATGGCTTGATCCTTCGGGTACGTAGGGAGCTTGGGGCGTATTCTTTAGGTTCAGTCACAATAATCAAAAGAAAATTTATTTCCCGTAAAAAAAAGTTCTTGAACTACGTCAGAACTTGATCCTTCGGGTACGTAGGAGCTTGGGGTATATTCCCCAGGTTCGGTTGCAGCAATCAAAAAAAATATATTTTGAGAGAATAAAAATGAAAAAGAAGAAGAAGATAAAAGTTCTTCCAAGAAACGTTGTTGAACTACACAATGCCTTGATCCTACAGGTGCGTAGGCAACTCGAGGCATAATTCCAAGACAAGATGAATCTTCACAAAAGCAGTTCTCAAGATGATTTACATGACTTCGTACTTCAAATATGTAGACATCTTGTATCATATCTTCAACGCACCTTGACGCGTGCTTCTAAGGTAACAACAAAGGACCTCAGCGATTTTCTTAAAAGTATTGCAATGGCTTAAGCTTTTAGCGAAGAAAGACTGAATGGATATATAATTTGGTCACGAGGGATAAAAAGAATCTTGCAAAAATAAAAAAAATGTGTTGCACGAGAACAAGCTCATAAGCACTCTAATACATACAACTGAAATGCAAGGTTTGTTATCTACTTCAAGATGGTTTGCTGCTTCGAGCATCTGGACTGAAGGAGAGAATTGAAAAAGCTAAGTGATCTGGTCTTTTAGCAAATTCGAAAAGCCCCAATCACGAGGGGCATTTGTTGGCAGCAAAATTTTGACCAAGAAATTATATTGAGTTGACAAGCAAGCCGATTATTTTTTGTTGGGTGCCTTTACTAAAAGAAGCCCAAACATTCATGTTTTTTTAGTGCCCATGTAATTGGTTAGAATATTTGGGGTAAAAAAAAGATTATTGAAGACATTCCAAGAAAATCAAAAGGATAAATGTTCATAGAAGGTGATAAAGTTGAAGAATCATCACATGTGGTGATTATCCATGAAGTGCCCTCCAAGCCTAAAAGACTTGAGTTGGTTATAAAGGATGGTTAGAGTTCTGGCTAGGGGGAGGAGTTAGAAATTCAAACAATAAATAAATTAAAAAAGGAGAAGAGAGGCTCTCTCGGCAAAAACAACAAAGAAAAAGAAGAAGGCTTCTCGGCAGAAACAAAGAAGAAAGGAAAAAGAGAAAAAACAAAGAAAGAAAAAAAAGGGTGAGAAGAAAAGCTAGAAAGGAAAAAAAGAGGGAAGTTTCAAGCAAAGTCAAGGGCTACCTTTTATTGGTTTTTCTTGGATCTTAAATATAGATATCGCTGCGTGATAGCTTTTTCTCTACTTTCTCTGTGTATTATTTTTTTTCTTCCGTTTAAATGTATATGCACAAGTTGTACCTTTTTATTTGTTATTTTAATTTGTGTTTCTTTAATCAGAGGTTGTCATGGACGCAATTAGCGTTTGACTCTTTAGTCAACTGGGAATATGAATCCATTATACAAAATAATAAATGTCGTTATATACGTAGGAAGGAATTTAGTGGCACAAGGTTCGACGCTAGCTAATAGTGCAAAAAAATGTCATCACCATTTTTAAATTTATAAGATTTTCAGATATTAAGGGTGTTTTTGACTTTTATAAGAGTGAAGCTAAATTAGAGTATCTTTTGCTAAATTTTAACATTGTGTAGTTGTTGACAAAATAGTATCAATTTAACCAAAGTGGGGACGGATTTAGCCCCCACATTATAAATTTCATTTAGTCTATGCTCATCTTTAGAGAAAATCTATCACAACTTCATATTAAAACTCGTCTATATCAAAGTCGATAAAAGAACACCTTAATTTCCTCTACTCAATAGAGAAACTGTCCTAACTCCAGGTATTATCAGGTTCCTTTTTTAGGTGGGCCATCTAATGCACTCTAACTTTCGCATGTGGCTGCAAACTTAATACCAACATAGGACCAGTCAGAATATTTACATGTTCGACTAGGCCTTCTTTTTTCAACTTTTATGATGAATTTATGCGTTGCTTGTTCGTTGGTATTAAAATGGTTGTTATGGTTTCTTAACTCTCAAAATCTTATGTCATTGGTAATATTTATTTTTTTATTTTGACGATAGGTATCTTATTATTCGGTAAATGATCTGGGGTAAAAACTATTATTGATGAATTTTTGTGGAGTTTGTATTTATATAGTAACCAAGTATGTATATATGGTGAAAAAGTTAGTTTTGTGAAAGATTACTTCGTTCATTATTAGTTTCTCACGTTTAATTCATACCATTCACTTCGTAGTACACATTTCAAATGACACGCGCGTGCACATACATACATTTGCATTTTAGATAAGTAGGTATAGCATTATCATAACTTCATCTGAAAAGTAAAAAATCTTGTGCCAAACATATGCTAAATTACATGTTAAATTATTTCCATTATTTACTACTAAGATCAGTAAGGTCGTGTTAGGTAAAAAAAAAAGGGATCTTTAGAGTACACTTTCAAGACATCTTTAAAGTACACTACTGGGTGTTTGCAAGAACAAAAGAAGGCAACACTAAGGGTTCGTTTGACAAAAAAAAAATTTGGTTTTCAGTTTTTAAAGAGCAGCTTAATTTTTTTTTTTTTACAAAAACAAGTGGGTGTTTGATAACCTTTTTTTTTTGAGTTTTTTTTTTTGGTGTTTGGTAACCCTTTTTATTTTGACTTTTTTTTTTGGGTGGTTTGTGGTGGCGGTGGTGGTGGTGGGGCGTAGCGGGGGTCGATAGTGGTGGTGGCCGGTGGTGGCTGGTGGTTGCCGGAGGTCTGCGGCCGGAGGTGGCTGCCGACAGTCGCCGGTGGTGGTCGCCGGCGGCCGGAGGTGGCGCCGACAGTCGCCGGTGGCTGCCGGCAGTAGCCGGCCGCCGGAGGTGGCTGTCGGCGGCCGGCGGTGGTGGCCGGCGGCCGGAGGTGGCTGCCGGCGGTGGGAGGGTGTTGGTGGTGGTCTCCAAAAAAAAAAACCAAAAGTGAAAAAAAAACCAGTTTCTGGAGTTTTTTTTTTACTCTGCAGTTTAAAAACTGGTTTTTTAAATTGGAGAAGGAAAAAAAATGGTTACCAAACGCACTTTTTTTTTTCAGTTTCCAAAACTGGAAAAAAAAAGCTGTGTCAAACGTGGCCTAAGATTATGTGTGGCTTTAGACATTTTACTTAAAATTTGAAACTTAAGTTAGAAAAAAATTAAAAAAGGACTTGCTCTCAACTTCAATTTTCCTATGATTTAGACTTTGAACTTGAAATTTGGAACTTAAGTTAGAAAAAAATGAAAAGGACCTGCTCTGTACTTCAATGTTAAAAAAAACAGATGCATAAAAATTGTAATAAGATTAGATCATGCCAAAAGAAAATAAAATTGGCAAGGGAAAGGGGGGGGGGGGGGTTGCGGGGGGCACGCTATTGGACCCTTAACGATCTATCGCTATAAGAAATGGCATCACTCTAGAGAAAAAACAAGATGGATAACTAATGATACCAAAAGTTCTAAATGATATTATTTTCAACTTTAATGGAGTCGCTTATAGGAAAAATTGCAAAAACATTAAAGGTGAACGATATAATATGTGAAGATCCTTTGAAGTTGCAACTACAAGATTTGTGGCCCAAGCAAGGGAGTTATTATACGTGCCTTGTTAGATCTCTTGAGTTGTGATTCTTGGTTTCAGCGATGCAACGTATAAGCTCATAACTCATTCCATTTTATAAGATTTTTGTTCTACATTTATAAATCACAACTCTTTCCTATCAAACATTCTGAACTTTTGCTAATATCACTTAGTTATAATTTAAATTTCTTCGCCATTTACTTCTTAGACTTATATACATGCCACTCATATGTATTACAAGAAATTGGAGAACTTCATTACATACACCTCAGATTACGTTTTATGTGCGTCAAATTGTCTTTATAACACTTTCTTTACTTTTGTTACTGCGATGCTCTACTTGTGGTGTTTGGTGAGAATTAAACCTTTATGGAAAGAGTTTGAAACTGATTACAATTACAATGTCTCTGTACCTTGGATAAAAATGTGTAATATGAAACAGTCAGAATTTTCTTTTAGTTATAACTTATTGTGACAAAAAAAATTGGAGCAAATATGGCAAGTGGTAATTGACATCATTAATTTGCATTTGAAACTAATACCATATTTTCTTCAATGAACTGTTCAGGCTTTGAGTCTTTGGTTAGCAATTTGCAATTTAATTTTACTTGTTATGATTTACTTAAAATAACCGTACTAATTATGTTTAATTATGTTTTTCTTACTAAGGTTTATAATATTTTTATTTCGAATTACTACTTTTGTGCAAAGCACGTAATCCTTACTAGTATACATAAAAGGACCGAGTCTCATTCGCTTAAGCTTTTACAGCTGGACTGGTCTTGAATAATTCTAGTTATCTCTACAAAAATTCACTCTAACGCAGTTCAACTCTTCAAAAACTATTACATTACATGATCAACGTAAAATACAACAGTCACCATTAAAATGAAAGCAAGCGGAAGGTACATTTGAGGTAAATTAAAACGAATTGGAAGTTATACCATAAAAGATTTCCTAACGTGTGTGGTGGTCGGGAAAAGGTGAGAGTCTGGAGAAAATTAGCCGAACAAGTTTCACATTCATTGATTCTTCTAGCTTTCGTGATGCATAAACCTCAAAATCAGTTGTTTCATATGTCCTCTTACTTAACCACTCTCAGAAAACAAAAGGATAAGGTCTTTGCTCAAAGGATTTTCTCTTCAGTAATATGGTTTTTGTACATTTACTCAACAACTATAGCAGAGTTTTGAGTTTAACATATGTCTATCCAAGTGTTAAAATTGTACTTAGCACCATATTTGATTAGTAGTACATTTCAGACTTTCCCCTTGGAGAAAATTTTATTTTCCTTTGGACATTAATTGCATAGAAGATCAGATTTTCAGTTATTTCTTTACCTTTATAATGGAGTTTTAAATTTGTGGTTATTTTATTTTACCCTTCCAACTATGACCCTTTTCTATTTTGGTCCTAGAACTTCTACTTTCTATAAAGCAAAAAGAAATATCATTCTATCATCATTTTAGTCCTTCCGTTAGCTTTCCCTTCGAAAACAAATCACTTCCATCTGACGCAGTATGTTTTTGAGGGGTACTTATGTTGGAGGGAGAATTGGGCTAGAAACGGAGCTCTTTTTATGTTTTCCAACCTACGGTTCGCTACCAGTCAAGGCAATTGAGGAGAAGAATACAGAAGATTGGAGTACTTGAGAGGAAGAAGAAGTGTACCTTAGGTCGCTCATTAAACTGGACTTCTTTTAGGGTCTCTTTTGTTGATCGTCTTGCTGTTGAACCCATCAAAATTCTATTGTTACTCGCTCGAAGAACTGGCCACTAGAATCATTTCGTTAAATTTCTCAAATCAAGAATGAAGGGCACGCTCTTGCATACACTTCTAATATAGGGAGAGAAGAATCCATTCATGGAAGTTGGTTTGCCCTCGAGATTGATGGACATATTTGGATATAGAGAAGATGTCTCAAGGAACCATTGCAACAGTTCCCTTTGCAACTGTTTGGCCAGTCATGTAACTAACTTGTGTTTGCTCCAAACATATTAGAGCCCTTATAGCCTCATATGCATTCAATCCGAGTAAAATCAGCCCTTATAGCCTCATATGCATTCAATCCGACTAAAATCAGCCCTAAGCCGATTTTCTATATCTCTCATTTGGGCACAGTGGGCACCAATGGCAGTGCATCTCTTCTAATCAATCACATAAAAATCTACTCATACTGGTTAGTGATCTATGTGATTGACGACTAAATATAAACAAGGAGGCAGCCCTATATTAAGTCTCCATCAAAATAACCTGGGGACATGCCCAGAAAATAAGATGGCAAAGACCCCTATATGACCCAACAAATTCAGCCACATTAGATTGAGCATTACTAATCCCTCACAAGTCAAAACTCAGAATACGCTCAACCTCCCACTACGGTAATGTGCTCATACTCGAAAATTTCAAATAACAAATATACATACATTTAACATATTTATGAAAAAATCTTAAGGTGCTGGCAATCAATGAGCATCAAACACCACATTTATGCATGAATTTGGTGCTAAAGATGGTTTGCCTTAACTCTCATACCAACTAGCTTTGCTTTTATTGCTTCCGCAGAAATGCCCTTTTAAGCATATGAGGCTATAAGGGCACAATAAACCTCCCATCTATGAGACAGTCCAAGGTTTACAAAGGGCACAATGGGGTCAATCCAATGACCTATAGGTGGACTAATTCCTCACTTCTGTTTTTGGTTGGCTTATAAGCACATGTAGTATGATATACATAATACGGTTGTATACTTACTAAAGTGAGGATCTTGTCACATTCTGATGTTTAATAACGTACAGATCTTGGTCTAGTCGCTATCTAAACGTCCATCTTAAGATTATCATCTGGACGTGTTTCTTTAATAACCATTTGCGATCCCACATTTGCCTTTCTCAAGCTGCTCGAAAAAGTGAGTTATTTTTCAAAAATTGGTTGTAAAAACCTCATCTTGTCATGCCAAGGCAGCACACACACACACACAAACACACACACACACACACACACACACATATATATATATATATGTTCCCAACCTATTCTGGTCACACTCAAAAGTTCACTTGGAGTCCCATTGTGCATGACACGTCCGCACAAGCACAGTATTCAACGCTTCGAACTGGTCAAAGTGCGCGCGCCCAAGTCACGTGCATTCTTTGCTTCACATGCCTCACGCGCGACTTAGTCACCAATTATTTCACGCTACCCTGACTCACAGTACCACGTTCGTCGCTCCACGACCACCTGAGCACCTTTTCACCAAAGATATCGACCGTTGGCACAACCAGAGCGACGGGGTCAAGGGGCAAAGGCCTTGGCCAACCCCATGGGGTCGGCCTCGGCCTCACCCAAGGCCATGGGGTCGGCCTCGGCCTCACCCAAGGCCATGGGGTCGGCCTCGGTCTCACCCAAGGTCATGGGGTCGGCCTCAGCCTCCCATGGGAGGTTGGCTTTGGCCTTCCCCCCCCCCGGTTCTTTACTTTTCACACAAAGTCCTTTTTTGCGCTTTGTTCGCTTCGTACACTTTGTATGTGACTTTAGCACCTTGTTCGTCACATGGGTATGATTCACGTCAACACGATCGTCGCAACGCAACTTTTGGATTTGTCATCGCTCATCAAAGAACCTACCGTCGGCGCTCCCGAAGTTCACCCAAAGGGGGAGTGGCCTTGGCCTCCCTTCATGGGAGTAGGGCATTGGCCTTGGCCACCCCTTAGGGTCGGCCTCGGCCTCTCCAGGGGTGGTGGCCTTGGCCTTCCCCCAATCTTTGGCCTATGGCCTCCCCTCCCACGTGCACTTGTTTTCTCAAGTCTTTGCACCTCCGCGATGTTTACGGACGTTCGTACATCAACATCGCGACGTCGCGCATCAACCTTGCGACGCCCGTCGCGCATGAACCTCGCGACGTCCGTCGTGCATGAACCTCGCGATGTCCGTCGTCCACTACAGCGCATCGCTCCCGCGATGCCCGTCGTCCAAAGTCGCGCACTACCACCGAATGACCCGTCACTGACGACCGCGTACCATCACTTCCAACTTTGTCATTACTACATGTTGCATTTATCATCTTGTTATGACAGGTACACTCAGCTCAAATCCCATCTTCGGGACACCCGACGCGTGCCCGTGCACCGTCTCCGCGACATTCGTCGCCGTGCCCATGCGCCATTCTTATGACGTGTGCCTCGGCACCAAGTATATGCTTCGCGACCTACGTCGCCGTGCCCATGCGCCATTCTTATGATGTGTGCCTCGGCACCAAGTATATGCTTCGCGACGTTCGTCGCCACGTCCGTGCGCCATTTTCATGATACGTGCCCCCGACACTAAGTATAGCTCCGCGACGTTCGTCGCCGCGCCCGTGAGCCATCTTCATGATACGTGCCCACGGCACCAACTATAGCTCCGCAACGTTCGTCGCCGCGCCCGTGCGCCATCTTCATGATACGTGCCCACCGCACCAACTATAGCTCCGCGACGTTCGTCGCCGCACCCGTACGCCATCTTCATGATGAGTGCCCCTGGCACCAACTATAGCTCCGCGACATTCGTCGCCGCACCCATGCGCCTTTCTTATGATGTGTGCCTCGGCACCAAGTATATGCTTCGCGACCTTCGTCGCCGCGCCCATGCGCCATTCTTATGATGTGTGCCTCGGCACCAAGTATATGCTTCGCGACGTTCGTCGCCACGTCCGTGCGCCATCTTCATGATACGTGCCCCCGACCCTAAGTATAGCTCCGCGACGTTTGTCGCCGCGCCCGTGCACCATCTTCATGATACGTGCCCCCGACACTAACTATAGCTCCGCGACGTTCGTCGCCGCGCCCGTGCGCCATCTTCATGATACGTGCCCACGGCACCAACTATAGCTCCGCAACGTTTGTCGCCGCGCCCGTACGCCATCTTCATGATGCGTGCCCCCGGCACCAACTATAGCTTCGCGACCTTCGTCGCCGCGCCCGTGCGCCATTCTCATCATGCGTGCCCCCGGCACCAAGTATTGCTCGCGACGTTCGTCGCCGTACCACTCTCATGACATGTGCTCCGGCACTGGGGGCTTGCGTTGGCACCCCTATGGACTATGACCCCCGGGTCACTCCGAGACGGGAGCAGGTCTTCGGAGGGCATCGCGCCTAGTCTGCCTGGCAGTTGGGCGTCGGGTCTTCACCACCACTGCCAGGCCTGTGGGACTCTGCAAGGGCTTGGATTGGAGGCTAGATCAAGGGGTTTCTCTGGCCACACCGACGCTGTGGGAGCCAGTCTTTCCAGATAAATAGAGCGACGCTGTACGGGGCAGACCGGGTGAATATGCGATTCGACAGTCCGCGGAGCACCGACAGCTGTGGACCCCTCGGTGACGTGTCACTCCTGGGGAGTGCCACGTGTCGGATGATGACATCATCATCTCAACCTCTATAAATAGAGGTCTTGAGAATTCATTTGGAGGATTTTTGGGACATTTTCAGAACACTTTCACTTTCTCACTCTAGAATCCTAAAGAGAGAAACATACAGGACCCTGACTTCGGACATAAGCATCAGACTGTGACTGTCATCGTGTATTCACTCTGCGCCATCGCCCTCGTAGCACTGCCACCCTCAAGCTCTGTCTAGGGAGCCCTTGGTCTCTGCCCTTGCTCCGCCCTTGCTGTGTCTCACATCATCACACTTGGCATCCGAGTCGGACTGCATTCCTTGTGGCACCTCCACGTCGACTGCGAACCCACTTTCCTTGGCATCATATATATATATATATATATATATATATATATATATATATATATATATATATATATATATATATATATGAAGAGAGTCTCATCTCGCTCGCTACACATGTGATAAGGTGGTTACTCTGTGAGTTAGCCAACCATGCATACGCCCAACAAAAGCTATAATTTCAATCATGATAATGTGTCTGATTTGCTAATATCTTAAGTCATCAAACATATCTTACATGGCACGCAATACAAAGAAGTGCAATATGTAATGTTGCCTTATTTTAACATAAAACTGTTAAGAGGTATCATAAGTACATAATGTACATGTCAACCAAGCATACGTCAGATTCTGAGAAGGCCCAAAACTTTGACATGATGGTGGAAAGGATCCCTAGCGAGTGGCGCCAGCCATCATCCTTTTCTTAGGTACATGCTCTAGCACAATATCGCTATTTGCATGTATATCTCAAATGAAGTGATAACGAGTCTCCATGTGCTTTATTTTGTCATGGTGCTTGGGGTCCTTCACATACCCAAGAGCAGCCATACTATCACAGTAAATCATGACATGATCTTTAACATGTGGTACTATCTCAAGTCATTGTAAAAAAAAAGCTCTTCAATTAAATAGCTTTTTGAATAGCTGTTGAACATGCAACACGTTCAGATTCCATCGTAAACCATGCTATGCAGACTTTTTTACTTGACCATGAAATACCACTATTATGAGCAAGACAACATATCTTAAAGTGGAAATACAGTCTTCCAAATCACCACTTCA
This sequence comes from Escallonia herrerae, assembly GCA_033070095.1. Classification (NCBI taxonomy): domain Eukaryota; kingdom Viridiplantae; phylum Streptophyta; class Magnoliopsida; order Escalloniales; family Escalloniaceae; genus Escallonia; species Escallonia herrerae. Next base: position 279,475 of record JAVXUP010000368.1, on the reverse strand, counting down.
ATCTCTATTGCTATAGCCTTGCAAATGCATGTTATTTTCACGGTGACAAAGTATATTATCGGCATTGCCACAAAGGTATCACAAGATCATTTTTACTACTCTTCATTAGCAAATCCTGGATTGTCTAAAAGCGACTCACTAACCCAACAATCTAAGGTAACTGGTCGTATACATGTCATGGCATGAATTAAACTTCTAATAGCACTAGATAGGGTATACAAGACATCTTATCCCTTTCAGCTTCTATCTTAGGACACTTAAGGCTTAAAGTTTGACCTTTGCCGAAAGAGGTATTTATAGGCATAGCATTGTATATATGGAGCCGCTCAAGAACCTTTCTTGTGCAAGTCTCTTAAGGCAAACTAAGAAGTTTTTTTTTAAAACGATCCCATAGGATCGTTACCGAAGCACATAATTAGCTTCTTCAATGTCCTTTATGTCAAAATTTGAGGACAACCATTCTTCAACTGCAACAATCATGTCCATGTCATTTTCGGCCAGCAGAAAATTGTAGTAAGGAAGGATAGTTAAACTCTTTCAAGACCGCTTTGTGTAAGCACAATGGTCTTCCTCAATCATCTTAAAGCCGAAAGATATCATGGCTTGATGAAATTTCAAGTATTATAGCCAAGATGATGACTTTAGGCCATAAAAGAACGTTTGAGCTTGCACACTTTGCACTCTTGTCCTTTAACCACAAAGCCAACTGGTTGATCCATGATGATCTCCTTGTCTAGTTCTCAAATTAAGAAAGGTTGGCTTAACATCCATTTGAAAGAGTTTTAAATCTAAACGCGCGATGATGGCTTAAATTAGGTGAATAGAGGCAAACCTACAATGAGTGGGAAGGTATCATTATAATCTACATCCTCTCTCTGGGTGTAAATATTTTGCCAAAAGATGGGCCTTATACTTCTCAATCAACCCATCTACCAAGTGCTTAATCTTTTGAACCCATTTGTTTTCAATGGATTTGTACCTAGGCGCAAGATCAAGAAGTTCCTAGACTCGATTATTTTCCATCGAATTCCCTTCCACTTGCATATAATCTATTCGTTTTTACCAGCGAACGATGTAAGAGTCGCATGATAAGAAGTGGGCTCATCATCAAGTGAAGCACACATGAAAGGTTCCTTAACAATCTAAAATGGCGGCGAGAAAATTTTCCATGTTGACTTATACGCAACTGATGCCTTTGGTAGTTGTTGCTGCTAATAAAAAGTTGATCGGGAACCACGACCTGGAACGTTCACTTGCAAGACTGGACAAATGACTGCCGGTGGCGGAACCCTCTAATACTTAAGTCAGAGCGCAGCTCCAGAATAGAACTCTGAAGAAGCAAGAAAAGACAGTTCATCTGTGCGTATGTGCGTGTGTTCTTGTTTACGTACCCGAGGGAGTCCTCTTTACATAGGCGTGGGGATTAGAACCCTAGTAGAATTAGCAGTGACGGTTGGGCCTTGGGCCTAATCCTTGACGATCATGTTCAAGTTCATTCAGAATCCTAATTCTCTTAAGGAGGTAACTACTAACTTTTTAGTTGACCATGTTTGACTATGAATCATAGCCGACACGCGTCACATGCTAATCTGGGTGTAATTTTAGCTATGTCATAATGTCTCCCACTTTCTTAGCAAAAATGCTTTGTTGGAAAAGTGTATTCCGGGTGTCTTAAGGGACGCATCAAGTTTTTGAAGGACTTTCCTCGCTCTTGTAAGCATAAATATATTTTCTTTTCTAATCTTCTTGCTGACCAAATAGAGCCCAAAGACCAAAATAAAATTTTTAATATGCAATTAGCATTTTGGATTTTTTGAAACTTTTTCTGGCATTTTTCTGAATCTTTTGAGACCTTAAAAGCCCCAAAAATCTACTCGGGAAATCAGCTTGGACCAGGACCTGCTTGGACTGCTTGTTCGGGAAACGGGCTCAGATCATGGCTTGCTCAGGAAGAGGGCTCGAACCAAAGTTGTTCGAGCTTGCTGCGCGGAAAAAAGCTTGGTCAACTACGCAGATGGCCTGTTGCTCGGACAAAGGCCCATGTTTTTTCTGCTCGGTCAGCGGGCTCGGGCAGGGCTATCTGGTCAGACTTCTGTGCGGGATTGCTGCGTGGACGGCTTGCTCTACTGTTGGGCTTGGAGTTTCGCTGTCGCCCGTCTCCTTGCAAAGGCCAGCAAGAGTTGAACATCCAACCACACACATGTAAAGGGCATGGCATGCCATTGGCTGTTCGGCCTCTTTAGTTAATTCCGAGCAGAACATTAATCTAAACCGTCTTGAAAACTTAAAAAAGTCCATAACTTCTTGTTCGGAGATCCATTTGAGGTGAATTTTTTTTCCCAATTTTTTTTTTCAAATTCTATCCATAGAAAAACCTCTTTTCTTTAAAAGAATTTAGTTGGAAGGTCTACTCACTAAATGTTTTTTGACCTCCACACGAGAGCTTTCCTTAGTCAAATTCCCTACTCGAAAAAAGGCCTTAGAGCTCTAACTTTGCTCAACTAGGCTGCTCTGACACTCTGCATGGGCATGCTACTTGGGCGCTCTATTCGGGCATGTTATGCTCAGACACTCTTCTTGGGCATGTGCATGAGACTCGAGTTTCCAGGAATTTTAGGATACAAAAACGTATCTGGTCGGGCACTTTGCTCGGGTGGCATTATGCTCGGATAGGTGCTAGAGTCTTAAGATCTTGGGAGCTTTAGGAAATGGAATTCCATAATAGTATTTGTTCAGGAACTCTCTCGAACGGTATCGTGCTCGGACAGGTGCCAAAACCTTAAGTTCTTGAGAGCTTCAGGATGTGGAATTCAACAAAAGTGTCTATTTGCGTACTCTGTTCAGACGGCATTGTGCTCAGATGGATGCCAGAGACTTAAGCTCTTGACAGCTTTAGGGTATGGAATTCTACAATGTTGTCTACTCTGGCACTCTATTCAGATGACATCGTGCTCAGACAAGCCCTTGAGAGCTTTCAGGATGTGGAATTCTACAAAGGTGTCTGCTAGCGCACTTTGTTCGAACGACATCATGCTCAGACAGATGCCAGAGGCTTTAGCTCTTGAGAGCTTTAAGATGTGGAATTCCATCAAGATGCTTGCACCGAAGCTTGCTCCCATAGACGCCCTAGACTCTAGCTCTTGAGAGCTTTAAGATGTGGAATTCCATCAAGATGCTTGCACTGAAGCTTGCTCCCATAGACGCCCTAGACTCAAGCTCTTGGGAACTTAAGAATCTTGAACATATCGTCATCATTTCTCTAAGTATTTTTTAGGCCCCCAGAAGGGTTTTACGTGTGTATTTTTCACCTCTCTGTTGGAGGTTTTTTATGAAATTTTATGTTTTCAGCTTGAGCTTTTCCATATCTTGCATGCATTATATTTTGCACTAACTCTTATCATCAGTTAAGAGCCAGCAAAATGGCCTCGCAATATCACTTGGCTAGATTTTGAATTGCCAAAGAGTGGTGGAGTGATGAAGTCCTACAAATGCTTTGCCGTTTAATGTGTCTGAGCTTTGCTAAATCGTATGGATAGAGCCTGGGCTCTATATTATCACCCTTGAGGGTGTCCATATCCATCACCCTTGGGGTGTTAACGTACCGAACAAGTTGCTCAAAAAGAACTCCTTATTGCTTTGGCAAAAATAAAGTCTACAGAGGAGATTGCTATCATCGGTAATTTGACTAACTGCAATAATCAAGTGCTTCCAAAAGCCAAAAAAAAAAAAAACAGAAAGCTTCATTGTGGGGTGGATAAGGTCTGAGCCCTTTATCCCCCTAAAAAGAAATGTCTTGCCTTTGGACAAGAGATTACTGGTAGTATCTTTGAAGATTCCCGGACTCCAAGTATGGGGAATGAGTTCTTCAGAGAAAGCCTCCAAGGTGCAGGTGCTTGACTTTCTCCTTAGTGCTTTTGTTGCGTCCTTAAAATCTTCGATAACGAGGGCCTCTTTGCTTTTTACCAGGCATGCGGCTTCGTAACATTGTTGTACCACTGTATAGTTTTGTCTCACCTCACCTATGCCATGCTCGATAGGGAACTTCATCTTAAGATGGTACATAAATACCATTGCTTTTAACTGATTCCAGGCTGTACGTCCAAGAATGGTGTTGTACGCTGACGAGACGTGAATCGCATAAATTCAACATTAGATTAACATGCGCAGGGGGTGTCTCTACATTAATATACAGACTTACGATTCCTTCCATTGCAACAGGATGATTAGAAAAACAGTACAACAGTGTGTGCATCTTGTAGAGTCGGTCTGCTGGAATGCCCATTTTCTTAAAGGCGTTGTAGAAAAGTACATCTGCCAAGCTTATGTTATCGATCAATTATCTCTTCATGTCAAAGTTACCTAATCTGAGCATGAAGACTAGGGAATCATAAAGGGGGATTTTGATCCTCCAATGTCCTCATCTAAGAAGAAGGTAGCCGATAGATATTTCAACTTCTTATTTGTGGAATAACATATGGCACATACTTCTTTGGCATATGCCTTCTGGGCTTGCCCTGATGCAAACCTCCGGAGATGGTGTTGATGGTCCCTGTTCTTCCCCGACACGCCTATCCATTTTTTTTATTACTGGGGCTGCTTCTCCTTTGGGATCAGTCTTGGCCACATAGTTCTTCAAGTGCCCTCTTTTGGTAAGTGCTTCAATTGCTCGCTTGAAGGAGTCACAGTTGCAAGTAGTGTGGCCATGATCAGGAAGCGACATAGTTGAAGGCATTCATGGCATCAGGTTCTGCATGTTGCGCAGCTCCTTGGAGTGCCACTTGTCGCGCTTTAGCCGCTTAGAATTTTCTCTATTTTTTAGGGTCGTTGTCTTCTAGGTCTTGTTTTCCCAGCTCTTGATTTCTTTCTCCTCAGTGTCCTTGGTGGATCTGTAGATATTATTATACCTAAATATGTTTGTTTGTTTTATCCAGGAGAGCCATCATGTTGCCATGATGACTTTTCTTGATAGAAAAGGCAAATTTTAAGGAAGGCCAAATGCCGTGGAAAAAAGTAGTATACTTTACCGGCTTATCTAGATTGTCTATCTCTAATGTTTCCGCATTGAAGTGGCCAAGATAACTGGCCAGAGATTCATTCTTTCCTTGCACGATGTTGAGGAGACCTACAGAATTCTTTCGTCTAGACTGGCTGATCACAAAGTGATTTTGGAATGGATTAAATAGTTGGGAGAAGGAATGGATGGATTTGAGAAGTATGACTTGAACTAATCATGTGCGGTTTGCAAAGTGTGATCAGAAAGGCGCGACACATTATGGGATCAGAGACCTGGAGTAGCATCATGTTCATATAAAACTGGTAGATATGCTCTCTCGTACCTCTATTGTAATTGTACAAGTCGCACTGTGGCATCTTGAAGTTGGGTGACAACTTTAATTTTTTGATAATTTTTGACAAGGGATATCCAAAATCTGGCTATAAGGATGGCTATCCCTGGGAATGATATACGGAGACTATTCCTTTAGAGGATCATCCTAGGGAACGACCGCCATTGGGACATGGATGCCCTTTAGGGCAACTTGCTCGTAACGTGGTGGAATTCGTGTTGTCTTCCTCAGACAAATCTTTCTGACAGCATGAATGACATCTGGTAGCATGCTTGCTGCCTTTCTCTATTGGCTCGTAGGTTTGGTCAGTCTTTGAATTGTATCTATGGTGTAGCTCAACCGTGAGGAAAATGATAACGAAGGTCAGTTGGATCAAGGTTTGATGATGGGAGGCTACAGTGACGTCTAGGGTTTTTTGAAGAGTATACACCACACCTTTTAACTCATGAAGCTCCCTTATAAGATCTGCATACGGGGTTTTGAAAGTTCCTTGTAATTGGCTCGATGATGAAGGTCATTGTCTTGTAATTTGGTAATTAGTGAACAATTTATACAAGATCCTTTGTCCAACTTGGGTGTGCTAAAAAGGTTATGTTGACATGAACGACTTCGGTTTAGGCAGCGTAACGATGAGAGTATGTCGAGCATTGATTGCAGAGTGATCAGGTCGACGAGAACTATCTGGTTATGCTTGAAGAATACAGTTGGTATGGATGACTAGAGAGTCGCTAGAGATGAACAACTGGTCATGTTCGCTATCATAGACCCACAGATGGCACCAATCTATTGCTATTAAAAGTTGATCAGGAACCACGACTTGGAATATTGACATTCACGACAGAATGAGAGAGATCACTTGGTGGGGGTTCCAACAATGGAACTCTCTGATGCTTAAGTTAGAACGTAACAATAGGGTAATCCTCTAAGAAAGCAAGAAAAGATGGGGTGTTTGTGTGTAGTCCTTTACGTACCTGGGGAAGTCCCCTTTATATAGGCTCGGGTGTTGGAACCTTAGTAGAATCATGAGTGATGGCTGGGCCTTGGGCCTAATCCTTAAGGATCACATTCAAGTTTCTTTAGAACCCTAATTCTCCTAGTAAGGTATCTATCAATTTCGATATTTAACCAAGTTTGACTATGAGTCATTGCCGACATGCGTCACATGCTGACTAGGGGTGTAATTTTAGCTATATAGAGACATCATTAACTGGTATGTATCCATTAGATTGTGAATCTAATGAAATACTTCCACTACATGGTACATCTTTCGCACTATCCTCAACACTTGTAGGAACATCATGACCATGTTTAGAATTTATTGGGAAACTCACGCTATCCTCACTACAAAGGGTCATCATGGCATGTCAAGAATCTAATGGGATACTCCCACAAATATAGTACAATTCTCCCACTAGTCTCGACGCTCCTAGGTCATTGTGACCGTATTGGGAATTTAACTCCCCACATTTCCTAAGCAAAATGTAGAGACTCCATCTAACTTCACCATTTCATAAAGGTCTATATCCTCTCTGAATTCACCTCCAAGTTGGAAACATATCTTCAAGGAATTCAACATTGTAAGACTCAATTTTAGTCAGAACACTATCATGGCCTTCATGTAACATCACATATAATAAGAAACTTTTTAGATATCTATTGAATATGGACATCTAACCTCTAGGGCCTAATTTTTCATAAGTATGTGATGACACATGAACATATCTCGCTGAACCCCATGTCAGAATTGAAGTCTAATTTGCCTATACGTGACACATACAATGTAGATTTATCTGACTTAGAGGGCACTCTATTAAGGATGTAGGCTATAGCTAACAAAGCATCCCCACAAAACCTAATTAGTATATTAGCATGCCCATCATCAACCTAACCATATCCAGAAAAGTGTGGGACCTTTTCCCTCTATGACACCGTTTTGCTGCAGAATGCCAGGATCGTCAATTGCCTTATGATGCCTTTATTTTCACCAGTACCTTAAATTGCTCAAATAAGTACTCACGACCTCAATGAGTACGGAGAATCTTAAGGTTCTTATACTTTTGATTCTCAACAAGGTTCACGAAGTGTTTGAAGCAATATAATCCTTCTGACTTATGAGCATTAGATAAATATAACTGAATCGAGAGTAATCATCTACAGATGTGACAAAATAATTAGTACCATGGCTTGCCATCCTTACAAAGAAATAGCTCATTTGACGATAAATGTTGTCATAACAAAGTAAAAAGTTGCCACTGAGTGCCAGTGACAAGTTTTTGTTGTCAAAATAGTCGTCAGTATAGGCCATTCACTAAAGAATTAGAGTGACAACCTTGTATAAGTTGTCACTAAATCTAGATGGTTAAGATGGTGGTGGTGGTTAAGATGGTGGTTGGGATTTGGTCTGGTTGGTTGATGAGATGCAATGGTAGGACAGATTTGTGGGGTGCCGATGGCGGTGGGGTTGCAGTGATGAGGCAGATTTATGGATGGGGCAGGATTTTGTGGTGATAATGTGACAGATTTGTGGGTGTGACAGCAGTAGGGGGTGATGGTGGGGCAAATCTGTGGTGGCGTGGCAGTAGGGTGTTGACGGTGGTTGTCTGCTGTGGTGGCAGTGGAGGCTTATAGTGTAAGTAGTTGGGGAAATGATGAAATAAGGAATGAGTTTTGTAAAAATGTTGATAGGAAATTGCTTCTATTAAAGCTTGAAAGTTGGGCCAAAACAAAAACTAAAACTCCAAAATGGAGTTTTCACAAATAGGCCAAAATTGCTAACCTATTTAAAAAAACTGAGGGGGCAAAAAAAATCAAAACTGTCTACCAAACATCAATATTTTTTTTCAGTTTACAAAATTGAAGAAAGACTGAAAACATAAACCTTTTTCAAACATTACCTTAATCTCTTTTTGGGTGTTAAATTTCTCCAAACTTTACCTTATCGCAAAATAGCCCACAATATCTCTCTCTGCTAATTCGGAGTCGGCCTTCATAATCTTAATCATCCTCTTGATGTGGGATAAAACTGGAGGCCTGCTTTTGTTCTTGGCCAATCTCCGTCTGGCCCGAGGAAACCTTCTTAAAATATGGACAAATGGAAGTCGGTGACTATCCTTGGAGTTAAGAGCTTCAGAAGTAGAATCACCAGCAACAAAATTAGATAGCCTAGTCCGAGCTCTCGAAAGGAGCTTTGATATTATCAGTAACTACTCAAAATCAATGGCCCCACCACACTGCAACTGTTTTCCTCAAAACGACAAGCCAATAGGTACTTATGATGTCCTTAGTAATGTCTTTCAAGGCTAACCTTAAAACTAGCTTATCCTACATCAGATAAGGTGTTACGTTCTAGAGCCAAAATTACTGCAACCACTTGCCACCCACCTCTCACCACCATCTACAACTTCAAACAAACCTGCAACCTGCTCTCACCAACAATAATACCTACAGAATCATTAGAATTTATATAAATCAAAAGAAATTTTAAATACAAATCCAAGAAAAAAAGAGCCAAATGCAAAAACCACCAAAGTTTCAACTGAAACCAAGTTTTAACCACAAATAAAAAAAAATAGGGACTAAACCAATTTACCAAATTATCACAAAATGTTCAATATGATAATCAAGCAAAAATATCAACAAACATTTGTTGATCCTTCGTAAGGCATTACCGAGAAATAAGTCAATTCAACCCTTGATGAAGGTCTCGGGCACTGTTAGGATTCACATCGTGCCACGAGTTTATTTTCTTCCATTGTTAAATTATCTAAATAGTCACTTTTGTATGAACTTTACTGATAACTTGTTATCACTTAATGTCTTCAAATGTTGCCACCATAGCTTCCTGTTGTCACAAAGAACCCTCAAAATAGATTAGAGGTTGGGATTTGGCAACAAAATAACTTGTCACCAAAATAACTTGTCACGGTATGTCACTAGCGACAAATTTAATGTTGTCATAGTTAATATTTGGTGGCTTGGATGTTGTTACAATTGCAACAACAACAAAGTTGATGCTACCAATACTTAAATTTTGTCACAATTTTGTGTTGTCAGTAGATTAATCACTGCCAACTTCTCGTTGTCACCATTTTCATTTTCATCTTGTCGTTATACATGCTAATGAAAAAATTATACTCATGTAGCGATAACAATATTGACCTGTCACACTTTTCTCATACCCTGTACATCTTGCTCTCCAACGAATAACTATACATATTGCTCTTCGATATAGAAAAAGGATAAACTTTTTATCTAACATAATTGCATCTAAAAATCATAAATTGCAGAGACACCATCCATTAATCTTAACGTAAACTAAAAGCCAATTCCCTTACGGAATAACTATGTAGAATAGCTCCAAGAGTAATGGTGTTGCTGCCTCTTCATTTGCAGTACCTTATACTCAATCCTAACAATCATTTGCCTCTATCTGTAATACCTTCTACTTAATCACAATAATAGCTTCCCACTGCAGACAAAATATCACTTGATCTAGCCACAAAGCAAGACAACTATAATAATAATTGATGGTTAAATGCAGACCATCTCTTTCAATATAGTCAACGGGTACTAATTTTAAAATATGTTAAGACTTGCAAAATTTAGCAAAACTAAGACTAGTCCAAACCACTAAAGGTCTAAATTAATATTCTTTTAAGTGATTTAAGACGATATATGGAAAAATGCTAACACTATAAAGCTTCCTACATAAAAATTCAAACGAAATATTTAAGTCCAAGAGGAAGTAATGAATCACCATTAAGAGGAAAAAAGACATTTTGCACTTTTGCTAACAAAGATTGGAGCAGCTAGTTTGTCTCCCTTTGTGAAGCATTTTCTTGCATATTTGTAGCCAGCTCGTTAGATCGTTGTTCAGCCTGCTTGGCCTTTTTCTTTGTCTCCTCCAACATGATTTTCATTTGATGCTTGACGAAGGACGAGCAAGACTACAAGTTTGCCATGAACCGATGTAAATAATTTGAATGCTTCCGCACCCATAACTTGTGTGGCTGTGCCGACTCTTGTTCCATCACTACAAGAAAAAGGGACTTAAGGACGGACTTTTAACAACGACAATAATCCGTCGCCAAAAAGGACTTTCACCGACAGATTTTCGTCAGTAAAAGTATGAGTTTTTGTTTGTGTGGGAGGGAGATCAAGGCTGTCTAGCAGCTGTGAATTAATTTGTGAGTGTATATGTGAGGAGTTGGGTGAGGTTTTCTTGTGTTGTGTGAGCTAGTGTGAGAAGGGTGGGCTGTCGTGGGTTATAACAGGTGTGTGCGTGTGCTCAATGAGTGAATACGTGTGTCAATATTTACAGTGTGTGGAGTTGGGGGTGCATATGTGAATTGTATGTGATTGAGTGTAAATGTGTGTGATTTATATAGTGTAGTGTAAATTAAGTATTTTTGGTGTGTTTCGAAGTGTATCGCGAGTGTATGTGATTTGGGTGTGTAGGTGCTCGGCCAAGGTAAAATACATGTGTGTGTTTCCAAGGTGCATTAGTGTGTGTAATAATGTGAATATTGTGTGTTTTTGTCATTAAAGATAGAATTATCTTTACGCAATTTTACACGAATTTTCATACATAGTAGGGATCAAAATTTGACAAAGCCCAAAATAGTAACCTTTGATATTTTTATGAGACGTACGCTCTAGAAATATTTGGGGATTTTTAGTGTTCGTGAAGGACACTAAATTAGGGTATCGATTAGGAGAAATTCTTGATTTATTTAATATAGTAAATTAAGTTATTTTAATATGAAAATTTTAAAAAAATCCTATTTTACTGATATGTTTCATTAATTTTGCACCATTCAAAAGTCAATAGTTACTTTTAGACGCACTAGCTTCTGAGCGCTAAATCCAGACACAGATTCGGAATTTTCGGACAAAAATTCCATAAAATACACTTTAGCAGACTACTTAAAGTAGTGTTTTAAGATGTTTTGGAGACTTTTCTGGTGCCAGAAACCCCTAGGGTGTATTTTGGTAATTTTGCTTACAAAAGGTATTCTGAAGTAAATTCACATACAGTAAGGTTGTTTGAGTAATTTTACTTCTGAGAAGAACTATTTTTGTGATTCAAGTGTAAGAAGGGGTATTTTGATAATTTGCTACCTCGAGGGGGTTATTTTGGTAATTTTACATGTAGAAGATATTTTTGCATAAATTTTCAAATGGTAAGGATATATTAGTGATTTAAGTTATGGAATGGCTGTTTTATTGATAAAAGGGTGAGAGGGGTAGTTTGGTAATTTGCCACCCAAAGGAATATTTTGGTAATTTTACCTATAAAGGATTTTTTGGGGTAAATTCAGATACAACAAAGTTATTTTAGTGACTCTGCTTACGGAAAGGCTGTTTCTTGTGATTTAAGTCCAAAAGGAGCATTTTGGTAATTTTACACCTCAGGGGCAGTTTGGTAATTTTACATACCCGGTGAGAGGGTTCATTTTGGGCATACGCGTGTGTCCGTAATGAGTTATAATATCTTACTGTAGAGTGTGTTCTGATGATTTAATTATTCCATTTAGATTAAAGCAACAGACTTCCAGTTATGATAATTTAGCTGCGGATCCAGGTAAGAGTTTATATCTGAACCCTGGGTTTATTTTCGTCCAAACCCCTTATTTTGATAAATTGTACCCAATATTGAATCTAAATTAATTATTTGGAAATCGTAATGATGCTTGCCTGTTGTTGCATGCTGGGCATATTCCATACTTGTTTGCATTCTTTTTTCTGAACTGTTGAGCCTAAATTCGATAACAGTTCTTAATCGTTCTTGCTATTTGTTTGGGGTTATTCTAAAATTCTGAGTAATGACTTATATCAATATATTATTGTTATTGAAACCCGAATTAATTTTGGTGATTTGAGTTTATGTTAATATTCATTGATATTATTCATTTTGTGTTGGGGTAAGGCTGGTTTGAATCCTGCATGGAACGTAAGCTAGTACCCAGTGGGACTAGTAATTCTGATACATCATGCATGTGTACACCATACTGACTTTGCCCAAATGCATCGCAACCGCCCAGGATCAACATCTTTGAATTTATTGACATTGTATCTTACCTTGACTGTTAAGAAAATGACTGGAAATGATAGTCTCAAATGATTTGTGCTTGTCTTGAAATCCTTTGAAAAATCATTATTTTTCTTTTAGAATGATGGCTTTGGAAATGATCTTTTATTGATCATTTTAGAACCCGTAGTGATTGTTATTATTAATTTTGATATCTATTTATGATGAATTTTTTATTATTATGGAAATAATTGAGCTATTTAGATCGTTTGAAGTATTTTGGATATCATTGTCAGTCAGATTCTTTGGAATCATTTTGTAATTCTTTTGGTAGTCCTTGTACGACCTTACTGAGCTCTCAAAAGCTCACCTTTATTTGACTCCCTTCTGCAGGTGATGATCAGCTGTAGCATGTTCGGGATTGGGTTAGAGTTGTGTGAGATTCTGATGAGCACACCACCACTTCAATGTCTGATTGAAAAAAAAATAAAGAAAACAAATTCGGGTGAGCAATAATTATGAATTGAAATTAGAGCAAGAACAGCAAAATCAGGGAGGGGGGGGGGGGAGGTGTCAATGGGGAGGAAGAACCAGCTTCGGACAAGAGGAAAAAAGGAGAAATCTAATTATACATATATAAAAGCTGAAGCTGAGAGAATGTAACATTCTTTTTCCTACTTGGCATGTCTCTCTTTGTACCATTTGGCATACAACCAATCAAACCATTTGGCATACAACCAATCAAATTAATTTTACTTTTCTCTCTAATCCACCTCAACATGTCCCATTTCTCTCTCTCTCTATATATATATATATATATAAAGTTTATATCTCTTATTCGTACCTTGAAACATTCCTATATTTTAGACAAGCCCGATGTGTTTTCACACTCAAAATTTTTTTTATTTTTCTTTTCTTATTCTCTTATAAGTAATATACATGTGTGTGTGTGTGTGTGGATATAATAGTATATTTTATTATCTCTTTTATCGCATAGATTTTTATACTCTTCTTAGTGAATTTTATTAGTAAAAACTTAAACATGTGGGTTACTACAAAAAATGGTAGAAAACTTAAAATAACATTATTTGTCATTACTATTTGACATATAAATATGAGTTTCTAATAAGTAATGCTCCCGTGTGCAAAGCACATGATCAGTACTAGTTGAGGAAGAAATTCCAAGGTTAATCCTTCCCCCTTCCTCCTAGTATGTGATTTCCTTTTTTTTTTTGTGTTTAAATATTGTGGGTGTGTGTTTGGTTTCTTCGTTGTGTGTGCGTGTGTGCCCGTGTGTGCCCGTGTGTGAGTGTGCAGTGTGAGTTTCCTTGTAGAATGCTAAATTATGGTATCAAGTAAAAAGAATTATCAAATTATTTAGTATAACAAACCAAGTTATTTTAATCTAAAAATTTTAAAAAAAACTTAATTTACTGAGATGTTTTATTTTCTTAAATTTCGGGCTATTCCGAGACCAATAGGTATTTTTAGTGAAGCTAACTTTTGAGCACTCTATTCGGACACCGGTTGAGAATTTTCAAGCAAAATTTTCTTAAAATACTTTTTATCTCAAAAATTACTTCAGGATGCTTAAACTAGTGTTTTAATGTGTTTTTCGTAGCCGGGACCCCAAAGGTGGTATTTTGGCAATTTCACCCATAATCTTTTTTTTATTTTTGGATAAATTCACATATAGTAAAGTTACGGGAAGAATGATTTGGTGATTTAAGTGTGAGAGGCATATCTTTTGGTGATTTTACTCCTAAGGGGAATTTTGATAACTTTACGTACCTTCGGGAGGGGGGGGGGGGTGGGGGGAGGGGCTGTTGTCATTCTGGGAGTATGTGTGAGTCAGTATTGATTTATAATATCGTAGTGAAGACTATATACTAATGACTGGATTGTTCCGTTTAGGTTAAAGTAACAGACTTTCCGGTTAAACTAGCTTAGTTTCGAATCCAGGTAAAGATTTTAAGCAGTGAATTTTGTGTTGATTCTACGATTGTTAGTTTCTGTGTTAACTTGAGAATATGTTTTATGGGGAGGCGCTATAAGGTGTAAACCTGCGTAATTATGCAGGGCTAGTACCTGTAGGTCCCTAAACACATTTGGGGGGGGGGGGGATGGGGGGTTAAATAGGTGTTTACAAATCTAACCAATAATTTAAAATCTAACTAACAAGATAATAACAAATACAGATAGACACAAGGATTTACACTAGTTCGCCCCCATTGCCTACGTCCAGTCCCCGATTACTCCACACGATAAAGACCTACTCAAGCCTTTCACTAATCTGCTAGCTTTGGGTGCTAGCTCAAACTATAGTACAGATTTGAAAACCTTTCAAGGTTTAAACGATTACAAGTGAAATGAAGAATACAATGGGAATAGAGGACACACTCCTCAATGAGTAGATATTACAATGAAATCCAATGAGCTAAACTTTCTTAGGTGGGAAGATTTGAAATCTTAACGATTTTTACTAAGAAGCTTGCTATTCAAGATTTAAAAAAATGAAGAACTTACTCAATGAATAGTATAGAGATTTATGAATAAGTTGAGAGAGTCTTTTTGAGAAGAGTGAGAAAGATTTTTCAGAGATCATAAAAGTTAAGAATAAACTCTCTAATGATCTCTTTTATACTTGAAGGACTATGACCGTTAAAAGGTAGATAAATGGATAACACAGAGATTCATTCGAATGAAAGTTAAAAATCATTTGAAGGAATTTTTAGTTAAGACATCTCTGAAGAATTTGGTCGAAGCAATTAGAAAAACAGAGATATTTTGGTTTTTAGTCGAATGAAAACCAACGACTTCAAATGAAAACTTTTGATTCCAAGGGAAACCTTTTCCTTCGAATGAAAAACATGTTTAAAATAAGATAATTGACGTGTAAGGGCCTCTTTTTATGCTAATTAGGATCATATTTGTTTGAAAATAAATTAAGGGATAAATTATTAGATGAAAATGGTCGTTAAAACCATCTCTGAAGGATTCGGTCGAATGAATCCTGATTCATTCGAATCAATCTTGGTTAGGTGAAAAACCTTAGAGCCACTGAAAGATTCATTTGAATGAAAAGTGTTTGCTTTGAATGAAAATGTTTTCGGTCGAATGAAAGACCTTTTCGCTCGAATGGATATCAAGTTTGAATAAGGCAATTTAGCGACTGAAGGATTCAGTCGAATGAAAAGTTTTAGGTCGAATGGAGAGTTTTTGGTCAAATGGAAGGTCTTCGATCGAATGGAAATACTTTTTGGTCAAACGAAATTTAAGTTTAAGTTTAATAAAGGCAAATTTTGCGACTGAAAGATTCAGTCAAATGAAAAAGTTTTCCTTCGAATAAAGGTGTTGGATTTCCTTTTCGTAAATATTGGAAAGTTTTGGGTTCATTTTGATAAGTTGCAGAAAGTTTAAAGAGTGTTAGTGTAAATTGCCAACTTGGGATTTTTCCTATTAATAGCTTATTTTTCCTCCAACTCTTCTTTTTTAGTTCCCTTGCTTCTCTTCTAAAAGGTTGAGAGAGAGAGAGGGAGAGAGATGGCTTGGGAGACTCTTGAGATACTAAGGGAACACTTTATGTATTTCCTACCAAAGGGCTTGACTAAGGTAAGGGATTTCTTATTTATTGCTATGGTAAGGATTTGTTAATTAGTATCACTTTACTAGTTGTTATAGAATTTTGGAATATCATTCAAATTTCTTCGTATTTGCCTTCATTGCTATTTGAATTCGAAATTCTTAATTTGCATATGATCATTACAATGAACAACCTTTTGATGAAAAAGGAGTCTATAAGACTTTTGTAGTCACTCCGGTAACTTTTGTAGTTACTTGGTAACTTTTATAGCCACCTTAGTGGCTTTGGTAGTCACTTTAAGTGACTTTCGGATTGTCCTCAAATGATGACTATTACGCTATCGGTATGCATTTCGTAGTTTCGGGTTTTGTGTTCGATCTCGGCTTATGGCCACTAATGATCATTTCGTATATTTGATTTACTTATTTGACGTAAATGTCAATTCCTATTGTTTGTTCGTCAATGTTACAGATTTGTTTCAGAATACGAGTTAACGTATTTATTTCCATTTGATTTCCCCTACTGGGCTATTTGAGCTCACCCCCTATTTGTTGTTTTATCCCTTACCAGAGGTGGTAAGCATGATTAGGAGCTTGGCACGTTCGGAAAATTATAGCTTCTGTTTTGTTAGCATGTCAAAAACAATGTATTCGTTTTTGTGAACTTTACCCGGACGTGGGTAATTTGATTTGGCATTAGACTTTTGTAATAGAATTTGAGGATGGATCATTCTTTTGTCATTAATGGTTGTAAGTGGCAAGGTTGTTTTGCACCTCTACCTTTTGGAGATACTTTATTGATAATGGATTAGATGTTGTGTTTATACCTTGGTGTAATTGAGTAATGATTAGAATGCATATGATAGTTCACTTGGAGTATGGTTGGTAATGGTTCCCAAGGTCGAGTACTATAGTTTGGTATCAGAGCCTAAGTTTGGGATTTTGTAGACTCTTAAAACTAGTTGAGATATGTTCGTTTAAAGCTTCCCGCTTGTTAGGATTAGTACTTGATTAAGTGTGTAAGCATTAGACTTAATTATGTTTATGGTGCTAATTAGAATGAGTAACCGCAGTGGAATTTGTGGTGGTAGAAGGGTTGAGATGGAAGAGGGGATGAAGAACCCAAGGCTACGAAGGTTATGACTAACACTGCCATCTTGAAACAGTTCACTAGTTTGCGGCAAAATAAGTTCGATAAGGCTGCGATCCTGTGGCTATAGAGGTGTGGGTTGGTGAATTGGATAAGGTATTCAAGGTGATAGGGTGCTCAGACAAACAAAAGTTGAAGTTAGCAATTTTTCAGTTGACAGGTGAGGCCAACCAATGGTGGAAGATGACCTCAAGGATGATGACGTAAAAGAGAAAGGGGATATCACATGGCAAGCATTTCAAGACCATTTCTTCACAAAGTGTTTTCCCCCAAATGTGAAGGACGCTATGGAAAGTGATTTCATGAGGATTGCTCAGCATCCAAATGAGACAATCACAGAGTACAAGAAGCAATTTGCAAGATTTCAAGATTTGCCTCGCATGTAGTTCAAGACGGGAGCCATCGTGCTCACAAGTTTTGTGAAGGACTGCAGTTTAAGATAAGGCGACAAATGTCTATTCTGGATAACCCTACCTATGCCCAAGTGATCGATGGGGCACAACGTCTGGAGCGCATTCATGATGAACAACTGCTTATCTGGATAGGCAAGAGGAAGAAGAGGGATCGTAATGAGGAGAGCTTTGTAAGTGGAAGGAAACCATCATTAGATGTCAAGAAAAGATCATTAGGTGGATCGGGGTAAAGGCAGCAGATTCAGGGTGGTATTAAAAATTGCACTAATTGTGGAAAATATCATGGGAACTAGCCCTGCTATAAGGAGACGGGAGCGTGTTATAATTACAGAGCAGTAGGAAGAGTAGTTTGGGACTTGAGTAAAAGTTGGACGAAGTTAGATAAGCGAGAGAGCTGGTTTGAGAGAAAGATGAGGTGTCAGAAGTAAGAAAATCATCAAACTGATGTTGGAAAAATCATTTAGTGGTCTGAAAAGAGGGTCAGGGAGTGAAGGCAGTGCAAAAGAGCTGGGGTCAGTAGAGTGAGGTTCAGGGGAGTGAGGTGGTGGAAGGGAGGAACTTGGTGCAGTGGTGGAAATGGGTGCATGAGGTGACTGTGGTGGTGCTGTCCTTTCAAGAGACAAGACTTGGGTTATGGGGTCAATTCTAACAGTGAAGTTGGGTCTAAGAAGAGTAACGATATTGAGGCAATAAGAGGGAGGAATGTGAATGCACTCAGAGATAGAAATGGAGAGGAGAAATCTGAAGTGATAAAAAACTATAGAAAGAAGGAGGCCATAAGGAAAATGAGCATTATTTTCTTGCTTTGGGGGAGGCCATCTTCATCATCATTATACCCGCAAGATTTAATGGAGAACCACAGATAAAGTGGGTAAGGATAATAATTTCAAGATAGGTAAAGGAAGCGTGAGAGCCTGAACGGGCCGCAAGGTTATAGGTGAGAATAAAGTTTAAAACACGGTGTATGGGTGGAAGTTTAGTAATGATATGTTTTTTTAGCTCAAGTGAGAGAAGGATCACTATACAATGTTCGACTATGTTCAAGGGGGTGAAGAGTCCGCCTGTAGCCCAAGAATTTCCAGAGAACACAACGACAGAGGATTGGTTGGAAAACTCAATAATTTGGACTAAGGAGGTGGCAGTGAGACATATAGTCATGCCATTTACATAGGACTCAATGATGGTGAAAGTGGTGGAGTTGTAAGACATGTTGGCATAGAACATGCATACCAAATGAGGATAGTACTTAGAGGGTGTGGAAAAAAGAGACGTATACCCCATTCAGACAAAGAAGGGCGTGACTCTAAGTTGGGTCATAAGATCAAGGTCACAAGGGCGACCTAAGACAATCTCCTCCACCCACCTGTCCCTACATATCTCCCCAGGAAATTCCCCATTTACGATCAACTAGACATCCAGCGTAATCGGAATCAGAGAACCCGACTAAATCAAAAGAAGAATTTTGTGAATACCAAAGTCCTAATTTACCATTCCAGATAGGTATTAAATGTGCGTTTGGCAGCAGTAAGATGGGATTTTTTGTGACAAGCTTGAAAATGGGCGCAAATACATATACTAAACATAATATCTGGCCTAGAAGCGGTAAGATAAAGCAAACTACCAATCATGCCACAATAAAGTTTGTGATCAACATCTTTACCATTTTCATCTTTAACAAGGTTAACACTAGGAGAGATAGGAGTACCTCTATGTTTAGCAGTATCCATATCAAACCTTTTCAAATGTTCACCCGTGTACTTTGACTGATTTATGAAAATTCCTTCTTTTGATTGCTTGATTTGGAGGCCAAGGAAGAATGTGAGTTCTCCCATCATACTCATCTTGAATCCCTTCACATATTCTCTGCAAACTCTTGGCGCAAATCGTCGTTAGTGGCTCCAAAATTGATATCGTCAACATAGATTTGGACAATAAGAATTTGTGAATTTCTAGATTTGGTAAAGAGAGTAGTATCCACTTTTCCACGAGAGAATCCATGATGAATGAGAAAGTTACTGAGACGATCGTACCAAACTCGAGGAGCTTGTTTAAGATTATACGAAGCCTTTTACAATTTAAGAGCATTATTGGGGACTTTTTCATTTTCAAAATCCAGAGTTTGTTTGACAAAAACTTCCTCCTAAATGACCACATTCAAGAAAGCCCTTTTTCACGTCCATTTGATAAAGTTTGAAATTCATATGACATGAAAATGCTAAAAGCATTTAGATAGCTTCAAGTCAAGCAACAGGAGCAAAGGTTTCGTCAAAATCGACCCCTTCAACTTGATTATATTCTTGAGCTACTAATCTAGCCTTGTTTCGAACAATATGGCAATCTTCATCAAGTTTGTTTCAAAAAACCCACTTGGTGCCAAATAACCTTTCATTGAACCGGAAGCGGGACTAGAGACTAAACATTGCTTCTTTCGAATTGATTCAATTCGTCTTGCATGGCAAGGATCCACCCAACATCTTTGAGAGCCTCATGAATATTTTTAGTCTCAATTTGAGAAAGAAAAGCAAAATCAGAATAAAAAAGATTTACAGAAGATCGGGTAGTTACCCCACGTTAACATTACCAATTACTTGCTCCCTTGGGTGGTTAGAGGAGTATCTCCAGCTTTTGGAAGAGGTTAAGCTTCGGTACTTGCTTTTTCTGATGAATTTGAGTTGCCTCCTTCATTGGTTGAAAGATCTAATTTATTGAAACTGAGGGGAAGACTCTCACTGTCATTATCTACATGCTTACTTGGATTTTCAACATTAGATTTTTCAAATACAATATACATTTTTTCTTCAATAGTAAGAGTCCACTATAAACTTTATAAGCTCTGCTCTTCGTGGAATAGCCAAGAAATATAACCTCGTCAGATTTTGTATCAAACTTGCCCAAGTTCTCACGATTGATCAAAGTAAAAAACTTGCAACTGAAAACCTTGAAGTAATCAATTTTTGGTTTTCGATTAGAGAAAAGTTCATAAGGAGTTTTTATCAAGAATTGGTCTGATGAGAACCCTGTTCAGCACGTAATAAGAAGTGCTAATGGCTTCGGCCCAAAAATATTTTGGCAAAGAGTTTTCGTGAAGCATTGTTCTAGCCATCACTTGAAGAGTACGATTCTTTCTCTCTACTACCCCATTTTGTTAAGGAGTCAGAGGAGCAGAAAATTCATGATCAATGCCATTTTGATCACAAAAATGGATAAAATCTTTTTCAAACTCGCCGCCATGATCACTTCGGATTTTTACAAGTTTCAACTCCTTTTAATTTTTGAAAAGCTTTACGAGGTTGAAAATTTTCTCAAAGGCTTCATCCTTATGAGTTAAAAATAAGACCCATGTGTATCTAGAAAAATCGTCAACAATGACAAAGGCATAAAATTTTTCACCAAGGCTAGCATGTCCTTTAGGGCCAAAAAGATCTAAATGAAGGAGTTGAAGAGGACGGGAAGTAGAAACAACATTTTTGGCATGTAAGGAAGTTTTCGATTGTTTCCCATATAAGCAGGCATCACAAACCTTATCCTTGACAAATTTTAACTTCATAAGCCTCTAACAAGTTCTTTCGAGAGTAACTTCTTGATTAAGTCCATTTGCACATGACCTAGTCTACGATGCCACAACCAATTATCATTTTGTTGGACAAAAAGACAAATTTCTTGAGAGGAATCATACCCATCGAATGAAAGAGTATAGATGTTACCATCTCGCTTACCAACCAATGTACGTCCATTTGAGGCATGATGAATCATACAGTAATCACCTTCAAAACATACTTTATGTCCACTATCGATTAGTTGACTAATGCTAATCAAATTGAATTTCAAGCCATCTACTAAAGACACATTATTAATAGAGATCAAACCGTTAACAATTTGACTTTTACCAATGACTTTTTCATTTGAGTCGTCTCCGAAGGTAACTAGGCTACCATCCTTTGGAGTGATATGATAGAATAACGAATGATCACCGGTCATGTGCCTTGAGCATCCACTGTTGAGGATCCATTTGTTTGGATCCACTTTTGCTTTCATGCATACCTACAATATATTATGGTTTTGATCCTTTAAGGACCCACACTTTCTTGGGTCATGGAATATTAGGTAAACGAGATTTCAGCACCCAAACTTGCTTCTTTCTACTAGAGACAAATATGAATTGTTGACTTTTACCATCTCTATGTGGACAATTTTTTTACTAAGTGCCCCTTCTTATTACATGTTGCACAAAGTTTGAATAGTCAGCAAGAGGCTAGATTCTTGCCAAAGAAATTTTTGTAATCCTTTTGCTTCTTAGAAGGACCATAACCGTCCCATTCTTTTCAAAGACATACCTTTGCCTTCCCAAAATTATATCCAAGTTATCTCTTCCTTGTGTAAATTTTGTAAGAGTGAAGTTGAGATCTTCGATCTCCTTTTCTAACTTTCCCTTCTGAATAGAAAATTTTTTCAATTGAGATTTTAAAAACTCATTTTCTACAGGGGTTTTCACAAATTTGAGAGACTGAATTTCAGAAGACAAAACAGAGTTTTCCTTTTGAAAAGCAATCTGATCATTTTTCACAGAAGTGTTTTCATTGACATAAAACTCGACCTTTTCATCTAACTCTTCCTTCTCACTCGCCAACTCTTCAATAGTGTTGGTAAAAGAAACGACCTTTCTTTTGAGAGCAGCATTTTTAAGTTTTAATTTTTCATGGTTTTTTGTTTATTTAAGGAACGCTAATTCAAGTTTATCATAATCAAGACTGATAGAAGGAATTATCTCATCTGATTGACCATCCTTGGCCATAAAGCACAGTTGAGCTATATCATCATTTTCGCTCTTCTCTTTATCACTTTCGCTAGAGTCATCCCAAGTAAGCAGAGCCTTTCTGGATTTGAACTTCTTTTCTTTGGTATCTGTGCTATTGCTACTTGGCCTCTTATTCTTGAGCTGCGGGCAGTATTTCTTGATGTGTCCAATTTTGTCGCATTCATAACAAGCATCAGGATTTTCTCTTGAACTCTAATCAATGTTGTTTCTTTTTTGTAATTGGGTTGATTGATTCTTTTTCATTTTCCCATCTCTTCGATTTGCTAGGAACTTCTTAAATTTTTGAGTGATGAAAGCCATGTCTTCATCAGAATCATCACTGCTCTCAAGTTAGTGCGAGGCTTCAGCTTTGAGAGCCAAATATATCTTCTTCAAGGTGGTCTCTTCCTCATCATGAATTTTCATTGTGATTCCATGAGTCATCAGAGATCCCACCAGCTCTTCCAACTTGAGTACATTCAAGTCTTTAGCTTCTTGAATGGCTGTAATTTGGCTTCTATCTCTTGGGAAGAGATCTGAGGACTTTTCTAACCATCTCTTTTTCGGGATACTTTTCCTAAAAGTCTGAGTCTATTTGTAATGAGAGTGAATCTGGACTACATCTCATTAATGGACCCGTTCTTCATCTAGAAGGCTTCGTAATTGTAGACCAACATATTGATCTTGGTTTGCTTCACTTGATTTGTAGCTACATGGGTAACCTCCAACAACTTCCACATTTCTTACACTGTCTCACATGCTGATACTCGATTATATTCATTGATGTCAAGACCTCAGCTGTTGATGTTTTTCGCTCTATCGTCCATAGAGAAAGACGTGCCTCCTGAGTATCCATTTCAAGGATTCCCTTGGGAACCTAGGTTCTGTTTGGGCTATTCTTCATGGGAATGATCGGACCATTTTCTACGACATACCACACATAGGTTTTCTGCCTCAAGAAGCTTCTCATTTGATTCTTCCAATAGTTGTAGTTGTCATTCTTCAACAATGGTGGTCGAGTGGTTGATGATCCCTCTTCCATACTTTGATCTTTAGCTCTAGACGATTAAGTCAAAGAAGAAATAACAGAGAACACAGCTTTGATATCACTTGAAGGTCCCTAAACACACTTGTTGGGGGGGGGGGGTGAATAGGTGTATATAGATCTAATCAGAAATTTAAAATTTAACTAACAAGATAGCATTAGATACAGATTGACACGAGAATTTATACTGATTTGGTCCCACCTGCCTATTTCCAGTCCCTGAGCACTCTACAATTGAGACCTATTCGAGCCTTTCACTAATCAGCTAGCTTCAGGTCCTAGCTCCGGGTGCTAGCTCAAACCCCTAAAAACCCTTCAAGGTTTTCGACGATTACAAGTGAAATGAAAAATACAATGGAAATACATGGCACACTCCTCAATGAGTAGATATTACAATGAAAACTAATGAGCTAAGCTTTCTTAATGGAAAGATCCGAAATCTTAAAGACTTTAACCAAGAAGCATAATATTCAAGATCTCAAAAATGAAGAACTCATTCAATGAATAGTATAGAGATTTATAAATAAGTTCAGAGAATCTTTGTGAGAAGGGTGAGAGAGATTTTCAGAGATCAGAAAAGTTAAGAATAAACTCTCTAAGGATCCTTTTTATACTTGAAGAATTATGACCGTTGACAATTAAATAAAGGGATAACATAGAGATCCATTCGAATGAAAGTTAAAAATCATTTAAAGGAATTTTCAGTTAAGACATCTCTGAAGAATTCAGTCGAATGAATCCAAGATTTATTCAAAGCAATTAGAAGAACATAGATATTTTGGTGACACTGAAACATTCAGTCGAATGAAAAGCAACGACTTCGAATGAAAACTTTTGATTCGAATGGAAAACTTTTCTTTTGAATGAAAAACATGTTTAAAATAAGATAACTGATGGCTGAAGGATTCATTCGAATCAAAGCATTTTCCTTTGATTGAAAACCAAGTTTAATAAAGGACAGTCGTGACTGAAGAATTCAGTAGAATGAAAGAGTTTTCCTTCGAATCAAAATCATGTTTAAAATAAGATAGCTGAAGACTGCAGGATTCAGTCGAATAAAAGTGTTTTGATTCGAACAAAAACTGTAACGGCCCGAATTAATTTCCGGTGCCTTAATGCCAGATAAACAGATATCAGATAAATTCCTATAATTATCATAAGACTCCAAAATGGTAAATCAGAGCACACACTAATAATTCCCCAAAATACATCAATATCTAACACAGTGGCCCCAAGCCTTTGTACAATTCAAATCCTCCGACACGGAGTTTCTCCAAAATAAAACCTAAATGATAACAATTTGTCTCAACATTACACTCAAAATATCAGTACTAACTCTGAAACAAAGGTAGCTAACTCTTGATCACTTAGCTAGCCCTTCGATCCCAAAAGTCCCACCTACTGATCACCTGAAAGGAGAAACAATAAGGGGATGAGCCAAATGCCCAGCAAGGTCGCTCAAGGACCAATCAAACAGAAACAAAAATATCTGAGAAACAAAATTTCGGAAGCATAAAAGTTCAAACAGAACGGACATCAAACTAGATTTCAAATGTCAAAAATGTAACTGAGTACGGAGACTGATACTAGAGAGCCATTCAGAAAGTGGTCATATACGTCAATACTGACATATGAGACCGGTTCAGAAAGTAAGATCGCGATCTCTACCTCAACTCCCATGAGCTAGCCCACGTTTCAATCCACGTGGGTAAGTCAAACATAAGTCACATAAACTGTGACATGGCTCATAGAGTTATCAAAACAAAGATTCTAATTTAACACAATCAAATATCGGTCATGTCAAACCATATACAAAGTTTACGAAATAAAGACAATCTTTAAAATGAACGATATCAATATCACAAATTCTAAGGCCAGCGAATTCGACGAAAATTAAATCTCACAAGTCGTAGCATTGAGAACAAGTTATTCATAGTGAAGCTCAAAGCAAATGGGTGAAGAAGAATCACTCAATTCGAAGAAATTCGGATTTCAAAAAGAAACTAAGGACTTACATGAGCGATTGGTCCATCGCTGATTTGAATTTCAAAAATAAACCCTTACCTTAGCCAAACCTTTGAGAAATACAATCCTTAAGCTCTACTTTAGAACTTCCAAACTCTCCAAGCCCTCTCTCTCTCTCTCTCTCTCTCTCTCTCTCGCGTGCGCACACGCTTAATGGAAGAAGAAGTAGAGAACTCAAAAAGGCTAGAGAGGAAATACGAGGACTATTTATATGGGACAAAACTTTTAAGTTTTCATTCGACCAAAAATAGTTTTCATTCGACCGAATTCATCAGAGGTGAAAATGGTTCAATTTTTTTTTCAATTCGACTGAATATGAGTTTTAGGTCGAATTAAAACTTTTAATTCGACTGAAAATGAGTTTTCATTCAAATTAAAACTTTTTTTTTTTGCATTCAACCGAAAATGAGTTTTTGGTCGATTTAAAATTTTTAATTCGACCGAAAACTTCAGTAGCTCAAACCGCATTCATTCGAAGCAAAACAATTCTCATTCAAAGAAAAACCATTTCCTTTGACCGAATCCTCCAGACTCCAAAACTTTAAAATCAAATATTTTTGATTTGAATGAAACCACTTTCATTCGACTGAAAATTTCAGAAACAATCCCAAACCATTTTTCTTAATTTTAACAAAAGATCACAAACTTATTTTTTCAAAATACTAATTTCACATAGAAAAAAGAAAATTTTTAAGATATTACATTCTCCCCTCCTTAAAAGAATTTCGTGCTCAGAATTTTAAAAGGTACCTTAAGTGACAAAAAGCTGAGGGTGCTTTTCACGCATAGCATCTTCAAACTCCCAAGTGGCTTCTTCTATTTCGTGATTCCACCATAAAATCTTAACTGACGGAATGACTTTCGTCCTTAACACTTGGTCGCATGGTCTAGAATCTCAACCTGTTGCACTTCGTAGGAAAGGTCCTCCCGAACTAACAAAGGCTGGTACGGCACACTGTGCGTCGGATCGTAAACATACTTCCTTAGAATCGAAACATGAAAAACATTATGAACGTGCAAAAGTTCTGGCGGCAATGCCACTCTGTAAGCCACCGGACCGATCATTTCCAAAACCTTGAATGGCCCGAATAACCGTCTACACCAATTCTAGTCCCAATAACCGTCTCTCTGCTACCTCATCCTAACATAGTGGTGTCCTACACCTCCGCCCGTACAATGGCTCAAACGGTGCCATCTGA
This sequence comes from Escallonia herrerae, assembly GCA_033070095.1. Taxonomy (NCBI): domain Eukaryota; kingdom Viridiplantae; phylum Streptophyta; class Magnoliopsida; order Escalloniales; family Escalloniaceae; genus Escallonia; species Escallonia herrerae. The sequence continues at coordinate 252,891 of JAVXUP010000368.1, read as the reverse complement.
ATACTCTCCTGATAACTGTTATTATATGAAAATTCAACCAAAGGAAAATGACTATGCTAACTACCACCAAGGTTTAGCAATCAAACTCTCAACATATCCTCTATCATCTGAATGGTAAATTCAGACTGTCCGTCTGTCTGCGAATGATAAGCCGTGCTGAAACAAAGGTCAGTGCCCATAGAATTCTGAAAGCTCCTCCAAAATTTTGAAGTGAAATGAGGATCTCGATCTAACACAATAGAAAATGGTACACCATGCAACCTCACAATCTCATCAACGTATAATTGAACTAACTCAGAAAAGGGTGCTGCTGCTTGGATTAGAAGGAAATGCGCAGCCTTAGTCAACATATCAACGATAACCCAAGTAGTATCAGAACCGTTGATTGTTCTCGGTAAGCCTTCAACAAAATCGGTTATTACATGTTCCCACTTCCACTGCAGAATCTCAAGTGGCTGAAGCAGTCCGCTAGGCTTCTGATGCCCCGTCTTTACTTTCTGACAAATTAAACAATGGGATACAAATTCCGCTATATCCAACTTCATACCGCTCCACCAGAAGTGTTCTTTAAGGTCATGATACATTTTTGTTCCTCCCGGGTGGATAGAGAAACTAGAACTATGAGTCTCAGATAGTAACTCCCTCCTCAAAGTTAAATCAACTTGCACACAAAGTCTGTTACGGAACCAAACCACACCGTGCTCATCAATTATAAACTCAGATTGCTTTCCAACGTTAATACTCCCAATGATGTGAACTATACCTGAATCTCCATCTTGGGCTTCCTTGATCCTGCTAATCAAAGTAAGTTTTACCTGAAATGCTGCCAAGTATTCTCCACCATCTTGTCATCTAATCTCAAGATCCAAATTCATCATATCTTCCAACAACTAGGCTGACAAGTAACCAATGGTGCTAATTTTCCGGTGCTCTTCCTACTGAGCACGTCGACCACAACATTCGCCTTACCAGGGTGATAATGAATTGAACAGTTATAATCTTTCAAAACCTCCAACCAATGCCTCTGTCTCGTGTTCAACTCCCTTTAGGTGAAAATATACTTAAGACTTTTATGATCGGTATATATTTCACAGGTTTCACCATACAAATAATCCCTCCATATCTTTTAAGCAAAAATCACAGTCGCTAATTCAAGATCATGGGTGGGATAGTTCTGTTCATAAGTTTTAAGTTGTCTCGAAGCATATGCAATCACCTTACCACGTTGCACTAAAACACAACCCAAGCCTTTCTTTGAGGCGTCGCTATAAATCACAAAACCTCTGGAACCAGATGGTAAAGTCAATACCGGTGCAGACACTAACATTTCCTTCAGTTCTTGGAAGCTAGCTTCGCACTCTTCGCTCCAAACAAACCAGGTGTTCTTCTCAGTCAACAGAGTTAAAGGCACAACAATTTTTGAAAAACCTTCAACAAGTTGATGATAATAGCCAGCCAATCCCAAAAAGCTTCGCACTTCGGTAACACTGCTTGGTCTCTACCAGTCAGTTACTGCCGCAATCTTAGAAGGGTCAACCGTTATTCTATCCTTAGACACCACATGCCCCAGAAATGTAACCTGTTCAAGCTGAAACTCACATTTTGAAAACTTAGCATACAATTTATTATCTTTCAAAGTCTGCAAGATAATCCGCAAATGCTCACGATGCTCTTCCTCCGACCTAGAGTACACCAAAATATTGTCAGTAAAAACAAAAACGAATTGATCCAAATACTATCTAAACACACGGTACATCAAATCCATAAAAGCAGTAGGGGCATTAGTCTGCACGAACGGCATTACCAAAACTCATAATGACCGTAACGAGTTCTAAACGCGGTCTTTGGCACAACCTCCGCCTTGATTTTCAGCTGATAATATCCAGAACACAAATCTGTCTTCGAGAAAAACTTCACTCCCTAAAGTTGGTCAAACAAATCATCTATGCGCGGCAACAAATATTATTACGGATGGTGATCTTATTCAACTCACGGTAGTCAATGCAAAGTCTCAATGTACCATCCTTCTTCTTAACGAATAAGATAAGAGCACCCCAAGGTGACACACTAGGGCGAATGAACCCCTTATCAAGTAGCTCTTGAGGCTGTTCCTTTAGCTCCTTCATATCTGAAGGTGCCATTTGATACGGAGCCTTAGAAATAGGTGCCGCACTGGGCACTAAATCAATTGTGAATTCCATCTCTTGATCGATAGGTTTTTCCGGCAACTCCTTGGGAAACACCTCAGAAATGTCATAGACTACTGGTACTTCTGATACTTTAAGACATTCATGACTAATATCACGGACGTGTGCAATGTAACCCCTACAGCCCTTGCGAAGAATACGGTGAGCTGCAATAGCTGAGAGAACGGAGAACCCATCAGGTTTCGAACCCCTAAACTCAAATTCAGACAAATCAGATAAACAAAAATGGACTCGCTTCTCAAAGCAGTCAACTAAGGCATGATAGGATGCCAGCTAATCCATACCCAAAATCACATCAAAATCACAGATATCTAAAGGAATTAGGTCCCCCAAAAGGTCCCTATATATGACAGATACGGATCTTACAGTTTTTCAATACTAAATCAACTATCACAGAATCTCCAACTGGAGTACTGACAGACAACTCATAGTCAAGAGACTGGGGTTTAACCCCAAGTCGACGTGCAAACGAAAGAGAGACAAAAGAGTGCGTGGCACTAGAATCAAACAACACATGCACATCAATTGAGTTAACCTGTATCGTACCTGCCACCACATCCTTTGGATTTGACGCATCCTTAGTTGTCATGTTGAAAACCCTACCAGTAGCCTTAGGTTTTTGTCCTTCAGATGACTGATTCATATCTTGTCTAGGGCCCAAAGCCGTACTCCCCACAACTGAACCTTGTGGGCTAGATTGTCCCGACACTAAAATAGGACAATCTCTGATACGGTGACCCTTTTGGCCACACCTAAAACTCTCGTATCCGAATGGCAACTCTGACCGCCATGTCGCTTGTTGCACCTCGGACAAATAGGATCAGAACCTATAGATGGAGGCCTCTGAACAAAGTTCTGGCCAAAACACCTACTTAAATTACCTTAAGCTTGACCCTGCCTTTGACCTTGGTCCTTCTAACCAACAGAAGTCGACGAGGATGCCTGTTTTTGCTTCCCATCACATTGTGTCGTATGTGACTGAGATAGTTGTGGGCGATCTCTCTTACATGCCTTGGCTTCTTTTCTCTTTCTGAAATCCCTTGCCTCAGATTCAATAGTGTTCGCGATGTCCACACACTGAACATAGGTCTCTATCAGGACTGGAATAATGCAGTGTCTAATGATAGACTTAAGACCCTGAGTGAACATATGTTCTCTATCCTTCTCATTAGCCACCAACTGCTTACCATAATGAGATTGTCGTGTAAACTTCACCTCATACTCGGCGATGCTCTCGTTGTCCTCCTACCTCAGATTAAGAAAATCACGATACATCTGTTCTTTTACACTCATAGGGAAGTAGCGGTCAAAGAACAAAACCTTAAACTTATCATATGTCATTGCCCTACGTTGTTCCACCGTTTTACTATCCTCAATCATCTTCCACCAGTGGTCTGCCTCCCCATCTAGTTTATACACCGTGAGTTCTATTTTTCCGCATCGGTGCAACCCATAGGCCTAAACACCTTTTCAAGTCGAGAAATGCATTTCTCCGCCACAATCAGATCGTCGGTTCCTCCAAAAGGTTCTACAACTGCTCTAACAAGCTACGAGTTTGATTTTGCCCGTGATTCGGGTTCGGTGGTGGGTTAGGTTGATTTTGCTGATTTAACTGAGCTTGCTGATTGGCCAGTAACTGAGTCAACTGAGCTTGCTGGTTTGCCAAGAGGGTCAGACGATCTAGCGGGTTCTCGTTCCCGATGACATTTGGATTTTTCACATTCCGATTTCGGGTTCACCTGGTATTACGACTGCTTGCCATAGTTACAAAAGAAAACTAAAATCAGATGTGGACTAAGACATTACTCTTAAATCCACCAATCCTACCCATCTCACAACTTATCTGATCCTAAGCATGAGTCTACAGAATCTCATACCTAAGCTCTAATACCAACTGTAACGCCCTGGATTAATTTTCGGTGCGTTAATGCTGGATAAACAGATATCAGATAAATTCCTATAATTATCATAAGACTCCAAAATGGTAAATCATAGCACACACTAATAATTCCGAAAAATACATCAATATCTAACACAATGGCCCTAAGCCTTTGTACAATTCAAATTCTCCGACACGGAGTTTCTCCAAAATAAAACCTAAATGATAACAATTTGTCTCAACATTACACTCAAAATATCAGTACTAACTCTGAAACAAAGGTAGCTAACTCTTGATCACTTAGCTAGCCCTTCGATCCCAAAGTCCCACCTACTGATCACCTGAAAGGAGAAACAATAAGGGGATGAGCCAAGAGCCCAGCATGGTCGCTCAAGGACCAATCAAACGGAAACAAAAATGTCTGAGAAACAAAATTTTGGAAGCATAAAAGTTCAAACAGAACGGACATCAAACTAGATTTCAAATGTCAAAATATAACTGAGTACAGAGACAGACACTAAAGAGCCATTCAGAAAGTGGTCACATACGTCAATACTGACATATAAGACCAATTCATAAAGTAAGATCGCGATCTCTACCTCAACTCCCCTGAGCTAGCCCACGTTTCAATCCACATGGGTAAGTCATACATAAGTCACATCAACTGTGACATGGCTCATAGAGTTATCAAAACAAAGATTCCAATTTAACTAATCAAATATCGGACATGTCAAACAATATATAGAGTTTACGAAATAAAGACAATCTTTAAAACGAACGATTTCAATATCACAAATTCTAAGGTCAACAAATTTGATGGAAATTAAATCTCACAACTCGTAGCATTGAGAACAAGTTATTCACAGTGAAGCTCAAAGTAAAGGGGAGAAGAAGAATCACTTAACTTGACTATTTATATAGGACAAAGGAAGAAGAAGTAGAGAACCCAAAAAGGCTAGAGAGGAATATTTATATAGGACAAAACTTTTAAGTTTTCATCGGCCGAAAAAATTCTTCGGTTGACCGAAAATAGTTTTCATTCGACTGAATCCAACATAGGTGAAAATGGTTCAGTTTTTTTTTTCAATTCGACCTGAAATGAGTTTTCGGTCGAATTAAAACTTTTATTCGACAAAAATGAGTTTTCATTCGAATTAAAACTTTTTTTTTTTGCATTCGACCGAAAACTTCAGTAGCTCAATACGCACGGAAAAAATCTTTTCATTCGACCGAAAACTCTAAATTCCAAAACTTCAAAAAATCCAATAGTTTTGATTCGAATGAAACCACTTTCATTTGAAGCAAAACAATTTTCCTTCGAAGCAAAACCATTTTCCTTTAACTGAATCCTTCAGTCTCCAAAATTTTAAAATCAAATTGTTTTGATTCGAATGAAACCATTTCCATTGGACCGAAAATTTTAGAAACAATCCCAAACCATTTCCCTTAATTTTAACAAAAGACCACAAAATTATATATTCAAAATACTAATTTCACATAGAAAAAAGAAATTTTTTGGGATATGACAAAAACCAAGTTTAATAAAGGATGATCGAAACTGAAGAATTCAGTTGAATGAAAGTGTTTTTCTTCAAATGAAAATCTTTTTAGGATGAAGACTTCTTCGTTTGTTCTTTTGATTTTTTGGCAGATCTTTAAGAAGGCTTAGCTTTGGATTTATTACAAAGAAAGAAAAATAAACTAAGTCGAAGTTCAAGTCTAGAGTCTTTGATTAAAGAATATTTCATGCAATGATTGGTCCTGAATTCATACTCAATAACATTGTTAGATTAATGTTAGAGGAGTTATCTTGGAATCATCAAAATAATAAATGTGGACTTCTAAAGTCAATAGTACCTTAATGCGAAGGTTTAACTATCGTACATCATGCGTTGCATGCGTACACTTTATGCCCATGGCCAGAATGGCATTGCTTCTGCCTAGGATCAACCTCTGGATTTATTTACATTGTATCTTACAATGATTGTTTTGAGAATGATATTCAAGTGAAGGTTTTGCTAGCTGGTTGAACGGGATCGAGTGAAACTCCTCCCCATATTGTGATCGATGTCCAAATGAATGTCGTGTTATCTGATTGAAGGGGGTCGAATGAAGCTCATCTTTATATTGTGATCAAACTTTATGTGATTATCCGAAACCCCTTCCCCTATTTCCTTTGAAGTAGTTGTGTTTGTTCTAAAACCCTTTGAAAATTCATCACTGTATTTTAAAAATGATAGCTTGGAAATGATCTTTAAATGATCGCTTTGGTATTTGGTTATAACTGTTAACGTCATTTTGAACACTGGGATGATTGTTAATGTTTGTTTAGGTATCTATTTATGTTTGTTTTTGTCATTTTGGTATGCGCTTATGATTGATTATTATTGTTTTAAAAGTTACCAAACTGTTCATGATTTTTAAAATGTTCTTAGAAATTATCCTTGGATAAACTCTTAAGTTGTTCTATAATTAGTCAGATTGCTCCTTGAACGACCTTACTGAGCTCTCAAAAGCGCACCCTTTTTGACTCCCTTCTGCAGGGAATGATTAGCGCCAGAATGCTCGGGAATGGGTTTAGAGTCTGAGTGAGATTTTGATGAGCCCATCACTAATGTATAGTAAGTCTCCAGAACGGTTAGAGCGTGAGTGATAACCTGATCACACTAAGTTTTGCATTATGATTAAAATTTAATTGCTCCATTCGGGTATTCGTCAGACTGAACTTGGATACGAAGGTTAGATGTAGCTTAGCTACTACGTGGTGGTTATCAGAGTTACACAACGGAAGCGTAGTGCCTAGACGTTATAGGTTATAGGATATCCGAGAGCAAAATTCGAGGATGAAATTTTTATAAGATAGGGAGAATGTAATATCTCGCATTTTTTGAACGGGTTAAAATAACTTTCGAATACCCGATTAAAATAAACGGGGGTTAATTTTGAACAATGCTCAGAGATTAGTAGAGAAGGAAATTTCAAAATGATTTTGGGGTCAAAATATAATTTTGTAAAGTTTTTGGGGCCAATTGTAAATATGGGGAACTCGTATTTCTAGAATTCTTCCATCGTCCTTTTTGGGACCTCTTTCAGCGTGGCTCAACATTTGAGGAATCTGAGGCAGCTGCGTCCTTACCTTTTTCTCGTGATTGTTCCTCAAACTCAGAAGGTGTGGTAAAACCTCTAGAGGCTCATTTATCGTGATCGATCCCAACTTTCGCTTGAAAACTATCTGAACCCTAGTAGATCGACAGACTGTCAGCTTCACCTTTCCTTTGGACTTAGCAGTGACCGGGCTTTCTCCTTAGTAGCGCTCAGGGCTTCCTTCTCTTTTGGTGGCTCAGAGTTGAACTTGCAGACAGGCTTGGTAATGACTCTGCTAGTGGCCCACATTTTCAGCCTACCACCTTTTTTCGTCATAGAACCTCCTTCCCCATAAGCCCATGGAGAGATATCTGCTCGGTTCGAACGAGTCTCTCTCAGCCCAACCACGAATCCTTTGTCCGATGGTGGTATGGATGGAAGAGGAGACATATCCGTAATTTCATTAGTCCGTAGACCACCATGGTATCGTAGAAATTCAATACTATGTCCTTTAGGCCATGAATCATCCAATGTGTGTCCTTAAGCAATTTACTGGGACCAATAATGAAAAAAATCATGAAATTAGGGTTTGACATGGGAAGGAAAAGAAATGGAAAAGATCGTAGGGTTACTATCTTCCTTTGGGCTAGCTCCTATTCGAGAGTCCTCACGGACTTTAAACCTAACACGGTCGAGGAAAGGAAAGGGATACCCTCCATAATCATCTTCTTATCCTCCTCCTTCTTCATCTCGTTCCCCGCCTGGGCATCCCTAATCCCATTTGCCCACTCTAAGGTTAGAGGAGGAGCTACGTCCTCCCAGGTTAATGCCTTATAAGTCTGAGGATCATTCGGCTACCTCAAGAAGGATGCAACTATCCCCCTTAAAAAACTCTATCTCAAGCCTTTGTTTAGAGTACTCATCCTGTACATCTCCATATGAGGGTAGCGGGGATCTGACGATCACCTGGATTCTTTATGGGAAGGCCCTACCCATAAGACCTGATTCTGGGTAAGCCTCCACTCCTTCTCATATAAGTGCTCAATCTACCACTTCGAGAGCAAGTCCTAGGCACGGACAATAGTGACAAATGGACATCATAAGAATAATGACAATTCCAAGATATATATATACATATATATATATATATATATATATATGCAAATAATGAATTCACCGACCATTAGACAAGATTGTTAAAGCACTCTTGGTACACCTATGTGGTCAAGTAGTCCGTTCCACCCATGAATTGTACCTATACATCATCAGAGTCATCTCACCTCTTTCCCCTCAGCCAGTTAGCACCTCGAAAGCCCAAATCTATGAAAAAAGAAGCAATTCGTGAGAGGTAATCGAGCAAATTTGAGAAAGATAAAGAGTAGCAGTAAAAGGGAAAAGCATACCTCACAGATGTCACTTAACTAATGAAACTCGTCTCCTTTAAAGTCGGGAGACGAATCCCGTAGAGTGGTACACATGGGCCAGCATCAATGTCCACTAATCATATTCCCCCACCTGCTTGATAGATTCTAGGGCCCTCAGACAACAGAGTTGCATAGATTCGTCCACATCTAAACGAGATCTCCCCAAGCACGTTGCTGAAAACTTCTCACATACTGACCCGTCGCCAACATCTTCCAATGTCATAGTCTCATAGTATGATCGGAGGGTAGCAAGTAAAAGTGAGCTGTGTTTCTTAAAAGATGGAGTAGAAACCTCATTTTTGTAGTCTTTTCATTAATTAGTATATTTATAATCATTAAGCTCTATTATTAATTAAGCTTTCTTATTATAGGTGTAGATCTAACAATATATTAAACCTAACTTATTGATCCAGTCAAGCCCATTAATTGGGCTCAGACCAGTGCAATTAGTTGGGTCCTGTCCATGTTAGAAGATATTGATTTACTTAGAAGATTTAAGATTATAGATTATTTGTGATTTATCGTTGAAACTTATGATTAATCCTTGATTTATACAAAATATGAAGATAATTCCCTAATCTAGTACATCCCATTTGATTAAATTAGAGATAATTATTGAATTAGGCAAATAATGTCCCGATATTCAGGAAAAACATTAAAATTTCATGGGATAAACTGGCCAATTTTTGACAAACCAACCAATTAATTGACTTTTTCTCAGTTTGCGATTTCTATCAAACAATTTGTTTTATCCCTTGATCACATATTGAGATTGTCATCTTTATCTATTACCTTAATTACACTCTAACACACCCTTAAATACACAATTTAACCCACAATCCTACACCTACCACCATACCCGAACCATAAACACACACAAGAACACACCCCCCGCGCACACACTCACACGCAGTCACAATAAACACACTAAAACACACACAAACTCCTGAATTACTCCACAACACGCCCACCAACACTTGTTTATACACACTGATGCACTTTTGATCCCACTTTAGACATAAATTCCACACATATACTCACGCATACACACATTGTCTTCCCCCTTGAGCACCCTAGACAACTCTAAATTCACTCAAATAAATGGCAGCTACAAGAAAGGGATTATCCCTGTCAAAATCTCCTTTAGATTTTCCTTCCTTTCCTTTGTTTCTTTTGAATGTTTTCTCTCCTCTCTTGTTCTGTTGTTGTTCTTTGTTTCTTTGTTCTTCTTTCTTTCCTGAAATGGAAAGTCTTCCTTTCCTTTTTTTCTTCTTCTTTCTTTTTGGTCTGCTTCTCTTTTCTTTCTCTCTTGTTTTTTTCCGTTTCACTTGAGATTCCCTTATCCTTTCTTATTAAACCATGTACTTAGCTTAGTCACCTAAGCTAGTAGGTGGTGGTACAATCTAAAAATAGCTTCTAATTTTTTTTTTATATAATTTCACAAATGACCCCAAACTTTGCATAATTACCTTTCGACCCCGAATAATTCTGATTTGATTAAATGTCACTAAAACACATACTATCACCCTTATAATTATTTTTCATCAAAGAGACATTATATTACAGTTATGCCCCCATAGTTTTCCAAAATTACAAAAACGTCCCCAGAATTTCAAAAATTACATTTTTGTCCAAATTTCTTCTAAGCTTCGATACTCCACTAATACCCGAGCATTACTCAAATTAACGCTCGTTTATTTTTTGGAGCACTGATGGTTATTTTAACCCAGCTCCCAAAGTTCGGGATATTACATTCTTCCCACCTTATAAAAATTTCGTCCTCAAAATTTTCTCTCAGGTATCCTATCACTTATCACATCCACATATCACACTTCCATTGCAGAACTCTGATAATTATCAAATGGTAGCTAAGCTACCTCTGACTTTCGTACCCAGATTCTTGTCCCACGAATACCCAGATACAACTTTTCAAATTCAAATCATAATACTAAACTGAAACCCTATCGGATAATCACTTCCCTCTAACTATCCCAGAATTTCACGAACGATGACTTAACGGGTACATAACTCACTGAGCAGAACCTGCACCGCTCCAAATTTTACGCATATCAAAAAGATTAAGTCAAGCTCTAATACGACAGACTTCCCCTATCTTAGGCTGATACTACACCAGAGACACCATTAATTGCACAATTCACTTATGACTATAAGCTCAACTCTACGGGCAAGGCATACTAAAATACTAAACGATGATCACACATGACCTGTGTTTACCAAGGCTAGCATGGGTAGGATAACAAATTCATATAAGCACTTACACTCATAATAGACAACAAAAGTTGTAGCCACTAGGCTTTTACTAAATACTCTAATACCTCAAAACAACGAGTCTAAATTATTGCCAAGTTCATTACTGTGTGGCAGATTATCTTAACATGGCTTTATATTGCATACCTATGATGCTACATACACTTCACATAATGACAAAAAACTGTAACCACTACGGTTGCACTGCTCACTCTGGTGTCTTAAATGAAATAGGTCCAAACTGCTACCGGAGTCATTATAAAGAGATGTGTTAGCTTAAGACAATGCAAAATACAATTTTGCACTCACATGTCTTGCACTTCCACTAAAGTTTAATGCTCTAAATTATCACATCACTTTTGATTCACAGTCATATTATTTGCAAAAATCTTTTAACCTTATCCTTCAATCATTTGTTTTGGTTAAACCGTTAAGATCTTCCAGTTCCAAAAGCAAATAACCAGCGGTCTATTATTGCTGGTTCAGCCAAATTTTCATTATATACCAAATCATTGAATAGCTTATCCAAACCTAATCCACGTTTTCAGAGTCTCTTCTCGCTCACACACTATCTGAGGCTTAAGAATCTACCTAACGTCATATCCAGGTAAGGGAAACTATACAAATAATGATAACAATAATAGCCATCAAGCAATCCAACACATAAAATCTTTAACAAAATCATGCATATTGGGTCTTGGGGTTCACAATAAAATTCTATGAAATTCCAAAGGAGACGACAAACACAGAAACGATGATATAGATCTGGCGAAGCAAAGTTAACATAATGACTCGGAGCAATCCAAATCAAAAGGAGTTATTGGTCCTTAATAAGACTTGTAGCTTTTCCATGGCCAGTGGGTCAGATACTACCCCATCAAGTCCAAATAGATTCGAAAGAAATAGATAAATACCCTGAAAAGCAAAAAGACGATTTGGTATAAATGACATCTTCTCTGACGTCTCAGTGTAAGCTAATATTCAATTAAGTCGTCTTTGAATTCAACAGACAAATGAACGAACAACTGACAAGATGGAATTTTAAATTCCCCATCGTATTCCTAAACCAATTCTCAGTCTTAACAATAATCATTTCTCGAGAACTTCATTCTCACACATCATCTGAATCACTAACTTAACCATTATTCATATTTTACGAACTTCCAAACACTATTAGTTTTTCCCCTAACAACTTACAGATACATGATTAGAGTGTAATCAATTCACGCCTCGCATTATATCAAACTTTGAATGACAAATAGGATAAGATCTTGAGGAAGATATCTATCTGCAACATAAATAGTATAGCCCCCCGAAGGCTGTAGAAGCAGTCAAGGATTCTCCCAACGGGATGCCTATCCCAAGATCAGTCCCTAAAAGACAAGCCTCCACCCCCAATCACTGTGCCAAAGTAACAAATGCAAAAAGTATGACGCTCCAGAATTAAGCAATAAACGAACATCTAATGCTTAATATGTGGTGTACCTGGCACCACGTCATCAAATGTGATAACATCATAAATAGACATTAAACAAATTCTGACTGGTATTCTAGGCCTCAGCCCCTACTGACCTTGTCCTCTTCTTGTCGAGGAACACTGCTCGCTGTTACACTAGCAGTAGGTACACGAATGATTATTTCTCATAAACAAAAAATTTTTAAACTTAATGCCCCATACTACCATCCCTAACACATCTTACAGTCAATCTTATAACATAACTCACCACTCTAACTTTTCCCATACCTGACACACAGGGTGGTCGGAAAAATTGACCTGTCACTCTGACTAGTACTCCAAGTAGGTCAAACTCCAAAATTATACAATGGTTTAACTCTAGTACCCTGAACTGATTTAGTGCCATTACCCTACGCTCCCCTAAATCCCATATGATGTTTCGATCGAATTTCAAAAATGTATCCAAATCTCAGAATCACTAAGCTGAAGTGGGCCTGAATCCCTAATTCTGCCCCAACCTTTAATCTTGGGCACCGTATTGTGCCGACTGTAAAAACGTTTTGCTGCCGACTGCCAGCTCTTATAAATCTGTTCGGGGAAAGTTCTTACTTATCTCTTTGATCTGCATGTATTTACTCATGCCTTCCTTTATTGTCAAACTTAAACTATTCCAAAACACATACTGAATAAAGATATTCCACATAGCTCGTCAATCGAGCCGAGATTACCACATCTCTCAGTCCAGGCCTAAGCCCCCACTTGGACTTCTGGCAGTTACCTGCTTTCGTCAATAACATCCTTAACATAATTCTAGTGAGGCAACAAAACCGCATCTCAACCTTGTCTACTGCTTGTCTCACATTAACAAACTCCCTTAACATCTGTTTCAAAGTCTCGCAAAAATATCAATTGAGGATAATTCCTTAAACTGTTCCCAGGTAATATTAATCAATTACTAGCAAGTCTGACTCTTCACCACATTTCTTACCCCTAATCAACCTCCTTTCTCAGTTTATATATAGCAATTTCAATCTTTTGTTGCTTCACCTATAAGTGCTCAAACTTGTACAATCTGTTGCTCAAAATTTCTTCCATTTTTGGTAATCTGGTTGGCTGTCCCTATAGGGTCTAGCAACCCCCTATAGCTAGTCATTTTATTTATTAAGTTCACCCAAGATACTCTCATCTCAAGGTTATGGTTGTGGTTAAGGCGGATTCGGTACTCCTTGTGGTCGGTAGGTCAGATTCTATGTCATCAAAGTCAGAATCGGGAACATAAAAAACCGCAACCATCGATTCTACGTTATGTTGTTCCCTTATTAGGTAGATATACCCCTCCATAATCATAAAACCTCCATACAGTACATTTCTCAATCTATAGATTCTTTGGTCGAGTCTCTTCAATACCGGGGAAAAATTCCTAAATAACTACTCATTTCATACAAACCTGTTAGAGTCTCATCTATCGGGGACCCCTGGGCCCTCCGTACTATCTTAACTGTCAGTGCTCTGAGGGCAGACCATACTAATGCAATAAATAGTTACCAAGGTTATATCAACAAGGGTCTAAAGAACAACACAATGACCAGCCAAGGCAGACCTCTTAACATTACCATCATCCTACCCCACTCTTATTAATCGGAATATGATTCTACAGAAATTTGTTGCCTATACTCTGTGGTTCAGTGCCTACAGAATCATATACTTAAGCTCTAAATACCACAAGACCGAACTGCTCTGATACCAATTGTAACGCCCCCGAAAATCTGGAGCTCCGCCGCCTCGAACTCCCGGGTTGTTAACCTACCGGATCACATCAAACCTGTCAAACATGTTCACTAAAAAATATTCCAAATCATCTAATTCAGCATCAACTTAGATGTCTCAAATACTAGATCACAACGACTTAGCTTAAACTATTACACGTAGGTTCTTCGCAATTCAAATTCCTAAGAACAAATTAACAGTACCTACTAGCGCATGGGTTTTACTATACAGTGGTGATGGGCTCATTGGAATCTCACTTAGACTCTAAACCCTTCCCCGAGCATTCTACAGCTGACTGTTACCTGCAAAAGGAAAATGAACGAAGGGTGAGCTTTTGAGAGCTCAGCAAGGTCAAACAAGGGCTAACAGAAGAATCACAAAATGATTCCAAAGAATCCAACCGACAAAAACTTTCAGAATACTTGAAACGGTCAAAAACTCAATGATTTTCAAAAGGATCAAAATTCATCAGAAATAGATATCAAAATAAGCAATAATACACATGATGGGTTCTAGAACGATTAATAAAAGTTCATCTTTAAAGCCATCATTCCAAAATACAATGATGGTTTTCTAAAGGATTTCAAAACGTACACAGATCATCTGAGACAGTTCTTTCCAAAATACACTGAAGATTTCTCAAAAATGATTTCAACACGAGCACAAATTATATCAGAGAATACTTTTGGGTCATTTCCATAGCAGTCACGGCAATATACAGAACGGAGAAAATCAAAAATCAAGGTTGACCCTGGGACGACTGCAATGCCATTCCGGCAAGGTAACAGAGTGTACACATGCATGATGTACCATAGTATAATTACTAGTCCCATTCGGTCTGCGTTTCATGTAGGATTCAGACCAGCCTTATTATGCCCTCCCATAAAACAAAAACCCAGGTCAACACAAAAAAATAAAAAATATCAATGAGCATTAACATAAGCTCAATTCACCAGAATTAGATCGGATTTTAATTACCATCACATACCGTATAAGTCACCATTCAAAATTCCAGAGGAAATGACAAATAAACAGCAAAACGATTGCGAATAGTTATCGAATTTAGGACATAAATTCAGAAGAATGGATACCAACAATGATCAGATTTGCTCAGCATGCAATACATGCGAGCATCACAAGATTTTCAAATAATTGATTCAAGTTCAATATTAGGATTTTCTAGGTAATCACATGCTAATATCAACACATACTTCAGAGTTCGACATTAGTCATAAGTAATTCAAAGAAGTACTTATAAGTACGAGTTATCAAATAAGGGTTCGGACAAAAGTCCTTATCTAGGGTTCAGATAAAATCCCTTATCTGGATTCTAGCTAATTTATCCTAACCAAAAGTTTAGAGCTTTTAACCTAAATGAGATGATCAAATCATCAGAAAAAAGTTTACAATACAATATTATAACTTAATACGGACTCACAAATGCTTCCAAAATGAACCCTTACCTCCTATAGGTAAAATTACCAAATACCCCTTCTGGGTGGTAAATTACAAAAATACCTCCCGTTACACTTTAATCGTTAAAATGACCTTTCCGTAAGCAAAATTACTATAATATTCTTATTGTATGGGCAAAATTACCAAAATACCCCCTTAGGGTGACAAATTACAAAAATGCCCCTGGAGCTTTCCATCACTGAAAATATTTAAAAATATCTTAAAACGATATAAAACACCCTGAAGTCATTTTTGGGTTTAAAAGTATTATAAAAAAATTTTGCCCGAAAATCCCGAGCCGGTGTCTGGACCGAGCTCTAAAAGGCCAGTTTCGCGAAAAATACCTATCAGCCTTGGAATGATCCAAAATTTTAGAATATGAATCATGCCAGTAAAATAATATTTTTATAGAAATTTTAGATTAAAATAATGTTTGTTTACTATGCTAAATAAATCAAAAAAATTTCCTAATCTATACCCCAATTTGGTACCCTTTGCGAACACCGTAAATTCAAAAATTTTCAGAGCGTGCGTCTTATAAAAAATTAGGGGTTACAGTTTTAGACTTTGTCTAATATTGACCCCAACTATTTAAAAAATTTCATATTAGAATCTTCTTAAATAATTTCTAACTTTAGCTACAATTACGCTTCCTATTCAAATTAAACACACACTACTTCACCTTTTTCACATACAAATGTCTTCTTCCTTCAATCGAGATGTTCATCCCACAAACACCTTATGAACACCAATTGATTCACTTCCATCCCGTTTTAAATTATTATAAATGCATTATATTACCTTAATTACACTCTAACACACCCTTAAATACACAATTTAACCCACAATCCTACACCTACCACCATACCCGAACCATAAACACACACAAGAACACCCCCCCCCCCCCCCCGCACACACACTCACACGCAGTCACAATAAACACACTAAAACACACACAATCTCCTGAATTACTCCACAACACTTGTTTATAGACACTGATGCACCTTTGATCCCACTTTAAACATAAATTCCACACAAATACTCACGCATACACACACTATCTTCCCCCTTCTTAATTCACTCAAACAAATGGTAGCTACAAGAAAGGGACTACCCCTGTCAAAATTTCCTTCAGATTTTCCCTCCTTTCCTTATTTCTTTTTGAAGTTTTCTCTCCTCTCTTGTTCTATTTTTTTTTTGTTCTGTTGTTGTTCTTTGTTTCCTTGTTCTTCTTTCTTTCATGAGATGGAAAGTCTTCCTTTCCCTCTTTTTTCTTCTTCTTTCTTTTTGGCCTGCTTCTCTTTTCTTTCTCTCTTGTTTTTTTTTCCTCTCACCCGAGACTCCCTTATCCTTTCTTATTAAACTGTTTACTTAGCTTAGTCACCTAAGCTAGTAGCTAGTGGCACAATAAAAAAATAGCTTCTAAATATTTTTATATAATTGCACAAATGACCCCCAAACTTTGTGTAATTACCTTTTAGCCCCAAATAAATTCTGATTTGATTAAATGTCACTAATACACATGCTATCACCCTTTTTTTTTAATTTTTTTGTCACAGAGACATTAATTTACAGTTATGCCACCATACTTTTCTAAAATTACAAAAATGCCCCCCTAATTTAAAAAATTATGGGCCTGTACGCTTACGAATTTTTTTTCTGTATTCTGTTTTAGTTTTTCAGATTTTATTATTCAGTTCTAAAATTGAATTTTGCACTTTTAGTTTTTTCTATATCTACTTTTTCAAATTTTCTTGTAAGTTTATCATTTTCATTCTCATTTTTACCAACTTTTTTGGATCCATTCTTGTATGTTTTTAGTATTTTCTACAATATTTCTTCCGTGGGCCCGACCTTCTTCCCCTTCCATTTCCCCTTCACGAGTTCCCTTTCCCTTTCCTCTTCCCCTTCCCCTTCCATGTTCCCACCTCTGTGTGTCCCCCTTTCCCTTTCCCTTCCCCTTCCCCTTCCCCTTCATTACCCTCACCGTAATCCCATCAAATACCCCACAAGTCCCTCTCCACTGTCGACCACAGCAAGGCGACAGTCCAGCCATCGCCACACCACCACCACCACATCAAGTCCGTAGCTGTGCCAGCACCATAGCTCAACCATTGTTCTGCTGCCGCCACATCATCACGGCCACAACCCCACCAGCACCACATCACGACCATAACCCCGCACTGACCCAACAACCCACCACCACAACCAATCACCCCTTCTACCATCACCATGAACCAACTACCCACCACAATCACCACAATCAATCACCCCTTCCATCAAACTGTGAACTCAAAGAAAATGGCACATTGGTCAAATTTCAAAGAGAAACACACCTACAATCAAACATAAATCTGGTAAGTGTGTGCATGTGTGTATTGGGATGAGGTGAGGGAGGGGGGGATGCGTTGTGTGTGTCTGTGCAACGATAAAGGTGGTCGTGGGTTTAGGTTTAGGTATGCCGATCACTGCAATGGCGTTGTTAGGGAGTCCCCATCGAAGTCCATCTCTGATGTTGATCACTGCAATGGCGTCTGCTTCATATTCCTACTCCGGCTTCCCTGTTATTCATTGGAAAAATAGAGGGGAGAGAGAGAGAGAGAGAGAGAGCGACAGAGAGAGAGAGAGCTAGGCGGCAGGTCAGAGAAGGTGGACAGTGGAGACAGGATTTGTATTCTCTGACACAAAGAATACAAATCGTGAGAAAAGGTGAAAACACCCTTTAGGTGTTTTCACCTTTTTTGCTACTATTTCGATATTTTACTCAAAATGAATACAAAAAAAGATAAAAGTACGTAAAAAAAAAGGCATCTTTTTTATCATCATTACAAAAATGAAAACAGAATTTTGTAAATGTACGGGCCCTATGTTTTTGTCCAAAATTCTTTTAATCTTTGATACTCCACTAATACCCGAGCATTGCCCAAATTTAACACCGTTTATTTTTTTGGAGCACCGATGGTTATTTTAACTCATTTCCAATGTTCGGGATATTATAGCAGGAGGCATTATAAGGTTGGTTTGAATCGTGCATGAAACGCAGGCTAGTACCTAGTAGGACTAGTAATTATATACTCATACATCATGCATGTGTACATCATACTGGCTTTGCCTGAATGGATTTACAACTACCCAGGATCAACAACTTTGAATTTATTGACATTGTACATATGATACCCTGAAAATGCCAAAAATTAATCTAACCGTGAGTTTGATAAATTAAGGGGTGCTATTTTTATTAAGTAGCAATATGTTGGTGATAATTAAGTGTTAGGGAGCTAAAGAAGGGGTTACTGTGGCCTTGGGGTTAAAATGCAAATTTTAAAAAGTTAGGGGGCAAAAATGTAATTTTGAAATATATGGTGAACATGATGCATATGCTATTAAGTAACGTCATTTTGATGATGAGTCGGTGTTAAGAAGTGAAATCAGGGGTTCGGGTGATTTTGAGGTCAAGCGATAATTTCCCAAAGTTAAGGGGCCAAAATAAAATTTTGAAAATTTGAGGGGCTAAAGTGCAAATTTTGAAACTTTGCAAAATGTGACACAAGTTCAAGAAATCAAATCATGCATGATGCCCCCCCCCCCCCCCCCGGTTGTTTCAAGCTAACTCAAAGTGGGAAATTTTAAAGCATTTTGGGATAAGATTCATGAGAAGAAAATATAAAAAGAAAATTTTGGGTGTAAAATTGAAATAACACAAAATGAAGAACAGCTGAAGAACACACACATCAGCAGCCGCGGGAAGTAAGGAAAAATGGGGAAAAAGGAGGAAGAAGGAGGGAAGAAAGAAAGAAAAAAAAGTTGAATCCGAACCCTAAAGGGGTATGCTCTTGAACCCAAAAGTGTGGAAATTGATTGAATTCCATTGAGTATGTGTGTGTGTATATCGGTTATGTATGAATATGATTGGGGATGAAGAAAATTATAATGAATTCTTCTTGGAATCGAGGACGTAAGACCCTAAAACAACAAAGAAAGAGAGAACGAATTAGGGTTTGAATTGCTCATGATTTTGGTGTGCGTGGGTGTGTGTTTACAACATGTTTTAGTGTGTGTTCTTCGGGTGGATATGGATTTATATGGTATAGTTGTATAAATTAAGTGGATTTAGGATTTTAATGTGTAGTTTGTGATGTAACCAATGTGAAACAAATGAGGAATCCATGTGTGATTGGGGGAAGAGTGTGCCCAGGTGTGTGACGGGCTGAAGGAGGAAGAAGATATGTGTGTGTGGCGAAAGTGTGTTAGTGTGTGTAGTGATCTGAATAGTAACTTGTAATTGTTGCTAAAGATGAAACTTTAATGAATAGTTTCTAATCTGAATTTTTGAAAATAGTTAGGGTCGTATTTAGCCAAAGTGCAAAAAAAAAAAGACCATTGTTATTTTTAGGAGATCTACATTGTGGAAAAATTTTAGATTTTCCGAGGTCAGGAAGGGGTGAACAAATGTGGTGGTTTTGGACCTTTACGGTGAAATTTAAAATATCAAACTAGCACGGTTTCGCGCAAAACTTTTATGAGTACTCTAGGATGAAGAAAAGTTCCATTTTTCAAAAGTTTGGGTCATTTCGAAGTTGTTAGTTATTTTTTGGCAGAACCGGCTTTTAAGCGCTCGGTCTGAACACCAGTTCGAAATTTTTGGTCAAAAATGTTTTAAAATTATTTTTAGCTCAAAAATGACTTCGGCACACTTAAAATAGCATTTTGAAGCAGTTTTGATAGTTTTCTGCTACCGAAAACCCTCAGGGGGTATTTTTGTAATTTTTTAATAAATTTTTTTTAAAGGACCTTTTAGTTCGGGAAGGGGTGTGAGACACCTAAAAACTTGTTTTAAATTAGTTTTGAGATGTTTGTTGGGGTGATGGCCGTCAAGGGGACTATTTGGGCTATAAATGATGCAGTTCATCTAAAAAGTAGTTTCAAAGCGGTTTTGGGGTGTTGGTGGTGTAACGACCATCAAGGGGTAATTTGATAATTTACCACGTTGGTGCTAAATTTTTGAAAACACACGTTATTAATTGCCCACAATGGTGGAAAGTGAGGAATGGTGTTAATAAGTTGAAAATGAGATAGTTGTTATCGCTAATGCGTCGATAAGGCTAGGTTAAGGATCTAGTTATTGGATCGGGTTAATTAGTTGTCATAAAATGCTATCAGCGGTCAAATGAGAAGGGGTAGAATAAGAAGTGCGTATTGTTGACTTATTGTTTTTGATGATTCCAGACTTATTATCTCTAATATTAATCTGACAACGTTATTAAGATAAACATTTCATGATTTATTTTAATCAAACAAAGACGAGATCTTGACATGGACAAAGCTTGAACCTGGACTTGGACTCGAGATTTAAAGACTTGGACTACATTGAAGATGCGAGAGCCTGAAGTCTTTTTCCTTGTTAGCTTTTTTAAGTCTTTCTTAAAAGATCTGACAGAAATTCTAGTAAAGAGCCAAATCTTTTAATTGAAGCCAAGACTTTCAGTCGAATCAAAACTTTCAGTCGAAGTCAAGTCTTTTCGTCGAAGTCAAGACTTTCAGTCGAAGTCAAGACTTTCAGTCGAAGTTAAAACTTTCAGTCGAAGTCAAAACTTTCAGTCGAAGTCAAATGTTTTAGTTGAAGTCAAGACTTTCAGTCAAAGTCAAGACTTTCAGTCAAAGTCAAGACTTTCAGTCAAAGTCAAGACTTTCAGTCGAAGTTAAATGTTTTAGTCGAAGTCAAGACTTTCAGTCTACTCATTCTCTTGTTTTAGTCGAATCCTTCCTTTTTGAGCTTTCCCTTCCTAACAGTTCACTTATGTTACTTGTATAAAAAGGGGTCTTCCAGAGCATTTTATATCTCTCTCTCTTGCGCGAATTATTTCTCTCTTAAAAACTCTCTCATCTTGATCTTTTATTCGCATCTATTCTCTATTGAGTGAGTTTACCTTTGAGATAGTTCTTTGTATGCTTCTTGGTTTGGTTCTTGAAGAATATAGATCTTCCCACCTAAGAAGGCTTAGTCTTAGTTTTCATTGTAACATCTGCTCAAGAAAGAGTTTGTTTGTTGTATTCAAATTGTAAATCTCTTTTCATTTGTAAACTATTGAAAACCTCGGAAGGGTTTCGAAAATTGTACTGTAGTTTGCGCTAGCACCTGAAGCTAGCTGGTTTAGTGAAGGCTCGAGTAGGTCTCCCTTGTGTGGAGTGCTTGAGAACTGGACGTAGGCTATGGAGACGAAGCAGTATAAATCTCTGTGTTAAATCTATTACCGTTATATCTGTCATTACTTTGTAATTTCATTTTTAAATTTATACTCAAAGTTGTAAAACACCTATTCACCCCCCTCTAGGTGTATTTAGGGACCCATAAGTGGTATCAGAACCGTGTGCTCTGGTATTTTTCTGCGACTTAATCTTCAAGAGCTAAAGATCGCGTTATGGAAGAAGGATCAGCAACCACCAGGCCACCCCTGCTGAAGAATGACAACTATAGCTACTGGAAAAATCGCATGAGGAATTTTCTGAGGCAGGATACACACGTATGGTATGTTGTTGAAAATGGTCCTATAATTCCTATGAAGGATGGACCGGATGGAACCAAGATTCCAAAAGGAACTCTTGAAATGGACAATCATGAGGTGCAGCTTTTCTCCATGGATGATAAAGCTAAGAACATTATCAGTTGTGGTCTTGACATGAACGAGTACAATTGAGTCTCAGCATGTGAGACAGCCAAAGAAATGTGGAGGCTGTTGGAGGTTAGTCATGAAGGAACAAATCAAGTAAAAGAGACCAAGATCAACATGTTGGTCCAACAGTATGAGGCCTTCAAGATGAAGGAGCACGAGTCCATAAATGAGATGTACTCCAGATTCACACTCATTATAAATGGACTAAAGTTTTTTGCGTAAAATCTATCCAGAGAAGGAAGTTGTCCGAAAACTTCTCAAATCTCTTCCAAAGAGATGGGATGCAAAACTCACAGCTATTCAAGAGGCAAAGGACTTGAATGTGCTGAAGCTTAAAGAATTGGTGGGTTCTCTAATGACTCATGAAATTACAATGAAAATTCAAGACAAAGAAGAAACCACCTCCAAGAAGAAAAACTCGGCTCTTAAAGCTGAGACCTCTCATGAACCTACAGAGAGTAGCGACGATTCTGATCCAGAAATGGCTATCATAACTCCGAAGTTCAAGAAATTTCTAGCAAACAAGCGAGATGGGAAGTTTAGAAGAAATCCTACAAACTAATCACATCAGAGAAATAACAGTGATTGGAATGTAAAAGATAATCCTGATGCCTGCTTTGAATGCGGTAGAATTGGGCACATCAAAAAATACTGTCCACAACTTAAGAACAAAACCGCAACCATCAACAGTCTAGACTTCAAGGAAAAGAAGTTCAAGTCCAGAAAAGCTCTGCTGACTTGGGATGACTCTGATGAAAGTGACAAAAAATCTAGTGAAGATGATGACGTAGCTCAACTTTGCTTCATGGCCAAAGATGACAATCTTAAGGTAATCTCTGAAAATCATTATAATGAACTTAAGTCAGCTTTTCTCAAACTCAGTGAAAACTATGAAAAGTTAAAAGCTAAAAATGCTAATCTAAAAAATAAGGTTCTTTCTTTGATAAGTAATGTTGAAGAGTTAAAAGGCGAAAAAGAAGAGTTTCAAGAAAAGATTGAACTTTGTATTTCTGAAAATACTTCTTTAGAAAATAATCTGAATGCTTCTAAGAAGGAAACTCTCTTTTGTCTTCTGAAATCCAATCTCTCCGAGGAGTAAAAGTTTCAGTTGAAAACAAATTCTTAAAATCTCAACTGGAAGATGTTTCTTTACAAAAAATTAATTTAGAAAAGGAGATTGAAGATCTGAATTTTACCCTTTCAAAATTTACCCAAGGAAGAGAGAATTTGGATATTTTTTTGGGAAGACAAAGATATGTTTTTGAGAAAAGCGGAATCGGATACGATCCTTCAAAGAAGCAAAATGATTATAAAAATTTCCTTAACAAAAATTTAGCTTCTTGCTTGCCTTTCACACTCTATACAGTATGTCAAAAGAAAGGGCACTTAGTTAAAAACTATCCTCTTAGTGCTGTCAGAAATCATTCATTCCCTTCCATTACAAAAAACAAAATGAAACAAGTTTGGGTGCCAAAATCTTGTTTATCTAATCTTCCAGGACCCAAGAAAGTGTGGGTACCTAAAGGAACGAAACCAGAATTTGTTGTAGGTATGCTTGAAAGCAAGGGTAGATTCCAACAAATGGATTCTCGATAGCAGATGTTCAAGACATATGACCGGTGTTCGCTTACTTTTCTCCCATATCACTCCGAAGAATGGAGGATTTGTTACCTTCGGAGACAACTCGAATGGGAAGATCATTGGTAAAGGTAAAATAGGCACCGGTTCCATTACTATAGACAATGTATCCTTGGTTGATGTCTAAAGTTCAATCTGATAAGTATTAGTCAACTCATCGATAGTGGACACAAAGTTTGGTTCAAAGGCGATCAATGCCTAATCAGTCATGCCTCAGATGGAGGTACCTTGGTTAGTAAGAGAGATGGTAATATCTATACTTTATCTTTTGATGCATTTGACTCTTCTCGTGAAGTCTGTCTTTCTACTCAACATAATGATATTTGGTTGTGGCATCGTAGATTAGGTCATGTACACATGGATCTAATCAAGAAATTTCTCTTGAAAGAGCTTGTCAGAGGCCTACCAAAGTTAGGGTTTGTTAAGGATAAGGTCTATGATGCCTGTCAATATGGTAAAAGTCAAAAACATCCTTTCAAGCCAAAAATGTCGTTTCTACTTCCCGCCCTCTTCAACTCCTTCATTTAGATCTTTTTCGCCCTACGAGAAATGCCAACCTAGGTGGAAAATTTTATGCCTTCGTCATTGTTGATGATTTTTCAAGATACACCTGGGTTCTTTTTCTAACTCATAAGGATGAAGCGTTTGAAATTTTTTTTAGTCTTGTTAAGCAGCTTCAAAATGAGAAGGAGTTGAAGCTTATAAAAATTTAAAGTGATCATGGCGGTGAATTTGAAAAATATTTTATTCCTTTTTGTATAAAAAATGGCATTTCACATGAGTTTTCTGCTCCTCAGACACCCCAACAAAATGGGGTTGTAGAGAGAAAGAATCGTACTCTGCAAGAAATGGTCAGAACCATGCTTCATGAAAACTCTCTGCCAAAATATTTTTGGGCCGAAGCCATCAGCACTTCCTGTTACGTGTTGAACAGAGTACTCATCAGACCAATTATTGATAAAACACCTTACAAATTGTTCTCAAATCGATTATTTCAAGGTTTTCAGTTGCAAATGTTTTATTTTGAACAATCTTGAGAATTTAGGAAAGTTCAATGTGAAATCTGACGAGGGAATATTTCTTGGTTATTCATTAAAAAGTAGAGCATATATAATCTATAACCGTAGAACTATGACAGTTGAAGAATCTATGCATGTAGTATTTGAAGAGTCTAATGTTGAAAAACCAAGTAAGAATGCAGGTGATGACATGAAGAACTCTCCCTGGACTTGAACAACAAACTTAATGTCTCTTCAACCGTGGGGGAGTGCTCAACATCCTCTCACAACAACAATGATGAGACACAGCCACTCTCAAAAAGCTGGAGATACTCCTCAATCATCCACTAGAACAAGTCATAGGTGATGTGGAACGCGGAGTTACAACACGATCTACGGTAAATATTTTTTGCGCAAATTTTGCTTTTCTTTCTCAAATAGAGCCTAAAAACATTTCAGAGGCTCTAAACGATTCTTAGTGGCTTCTTTCCATGCAAGATGAATTAAATCAATTTGAGAGAAGCGGTGTTTGGTCACTAGTTCCGGCTCCTGTTCAACAAAAGGTCATTGGAACAAAGTGTATTTTTCATAACAAACTTGATGAAAATGGCCATATTGTTCGTAACAAGGCTAGACTAGTTGCTCAAGGATACAATCAAGTCGAAGGGGTTGATTTTGATGAAACCTTTGCCCCAGTCGCTCGACTTAAGGCTATTCAAATGCTTTTGGCATTTTCATGTCATATGAACTTTAAACTTTTTCAAATGGACGTGAAAAGTGCCTTCTTGAATGGGGTAATACAGGAGGAAGTGTTCGTTAAACAACCTCCTGGTTTTGAAAATGAAAAATATCACAATCATGTCTTTAAGCTGAAAAAGGCTTTGTACAGTCTTAAACAAGCTCCTCGAGCTTGGTACGATCGTCTTAGCAGCTTCCTCATTGATCATGGATTCTCTCGTGGCAAAGTCGATACTACTCTCTTTACGAAAATTCGAAATTCGCTTTTTTTAATAGTTCAAATATATGTTGATGACATTATTTTTGGTGCCACTAACAATGATCTATGCCAAGAGTTTACTGAGAATATGCGCAGGGAGTTTGAGACAAGCATGATGGGAGAGCTTACCTTTTTCCTTGGACTTCAAATCAAGCAGTCAAAAGAAGGAAATTTTATAAGTCGGTCTAAGTACACACGGGAGCTTTTGAAACGGTTTGACTTGGATAATGCTAAATCTAGAGGGACCCCTATTTCTCCTAGCGCTAATCTTGTCAAAGATGAAAATGGTAAAGATGTAGATAACAAACTTTACCATGGCATGATTGGTAGTTTACTCTATCTTACTGCTTTTAGACCTGACATAATGTTTAGTGTATGTATTTGTGCCATCTTTCAGGCTTGTCCCAAAGAATCTCATCTTTCTGCAGTTAAACGTATTTTTAATTACCTTTTTGGGACTTTAAATCTAGGACTTTGGTATCTGCAAAACTCCTCGCTTGATCTAGTAGGTTTTTCGGATTCTGATTATGCGGGATGTCTTGTTGATCGTAAGAGTACTAGCTGCACTAGTCAATTCCTTGGGGATGCTTTAGTGTCCTGGCACAGTAAGAAACAAACGTATGTGGCTCTCTCCACAGCTGAAGCAGAATATGTTCAGCTGGAACCTGTTGTGCCCAATACTCTGCTCCTTGAGAATAAGGGGAGTGGTGACCCTTTACTCTTACGCCATACAGAGCGACGGTGGTTCCATACGGGGATAACATGATTGTTAAGGGAAGTTTCTTTTGAGCCAGCGGAAGACGAAGAATCGGATTCTTCGTCTGCGAACAGTATTGTGGATGCGTCAAACCTTACGAGATTTTTGTATCTCAATAGACCATATTCCTATTATGTGCGACAGTAGCAGTGCTATTGACATTAGTAAAAATCCAGTCCAACACTTGCGCACTAAGCACATCGATAATCGTTACCATTTTCTCCGAGATAATGTTCAGAAAGGATTAATTGAACTTAAGAAATTTGGCTCTGAAGATCAGCTCGCAGATATCTTTACAAAACCCTTAGCTGAATCCTCTTTTTGTTCTCTTCATCGCCGTTTAGGAATGTGTGATCTTAGCTAAATTTTCTTTTTCTTTTCCCAAAATATTTCTCCTTAATCAACTCTGTTCCTTCGTCGCTTCAAAAATTATTTTTTTTCTCTCCTTGGTCTCTGACAAATTTTAGTCGACTAAAAGTGTATCAGTCGACTAAAAGTTCTTAAGTCGACTAAAAATGTTTTAGTCGACTAAAAGTTCTTAAGTTGACTAAAAATCGGTTTTCTGTAGACTAAAAACTCTTTTTCAGTCGACTCAAACTTTTTCAGTCGACTGAAACTCATGTTTCAGTCGACTAAAAGTTTGTTGCCTTTATATAGCCCTATTTTTTTCACTGTATTTTTTTTTCACTGTTTGTCTTTAGTTTTTACAAACTCTTACTCTTCTTCTCTCTCTAGTCCACCTGTCACTCCAAGGACCCACATGGAATCCAATCCACGCCCTCGTAGTCGGCGTCATCTTGTCATTGACTCTGACGATGAATCCGACATGGTTCCTGCCACTACTCTTGCTTCACCTGCTGCTGTTGCTCCACCACCGCCATCCTCCCGCCGCCACTCTCGTCAAACATCAACTGCTGCTGCTGTCCCTCTGCCATCTGATGCCCCGTCATCTTCAGGTACAGTTGTTCTTCCTCCTCCTCCACATGTTGCCTCTTCTTCATCTGCCCCTCCACCAACCTGTCCACCCTTTACCTGCCCCTATATTTCCCCTACCGACATACTTCTCATTCCCCATTTTTTTTCGTCTATCGATGACCAAATCTCTTACTATACAAATTTGGTAAATCAGGAGGTCGTTCCCGGTCGTCCAAGTGATGTCAATCTAATGACTCAACTTGGTCTTACCTGCCTTTTTGAGCGAATGGGATGTCTCTCCATTCTCTCTCCACCTTCTATTTATTACCCTGCTCTTGCTCGCATGTACTACTCCAACATGCCTTTTACCGGTCAATCCCCTTCCTCTTTGACCACTTATGTGAATGGCGTCTACATCCGTCTTGATGCCACCACCTTAGTCCACATCCTCGGTTTTACCAATCAATCCTCTACCTTTGTTTTCACCGCAAACACGTGGTGTACCACCAGTTCCTTTACTCCCCTCCAACAAACTCAAACTCTTTTAGGCGACCCGTCCATTTCTTGACCCCGCAAACCTAGTCTAGGTGACCTTTCTCCTCTTCATCGTGTCCTCCATCTTATTCTTTGTTATAATCTCTAGGCCCGTTCTGGCTCATATGCTACTTTTTCTTATTTAGACATCATTATTCTCACCCACTTCATTCAAGGCTCTCCTTTAAACATTGCGGGCATTATCATGCCTGTAATGAATGCCCAAAAAACCAAATCCTCTACTAATCTTCCTTTCGGCCTCCTGTTAACCCTAGATTTTTAAAAATTTTCATGTTCCTTTGCCTACCTCTAACCCGAAATCTACCTCTCTTCCGAGTCACCATGTACTTGACGAAACTTCTCTTCACCGTGTCGGTATCTTCATTCGCTCTAATCTCACATCCAACACTGTCCTTCTTGAGCGCATCACTATTCTTGACCCTTCCCACACCCAGTCTGTTCTAGCCCCCTTTCCCGCTTCTACTCATGTTCCATCCCCTGCTCCTGCAATTCCCTCAGCCATACCTTCTGCTCCTTCCCCGTCTATTTCACCACCATCACCTCCTTCCACTCAGTTCATACCCCCTGCCCCAACTGACCCATCTAGCTTTATCCCCTTCCCTCCTTCTGACCCTTCCTCCTCGGTCCCCCCATCTACCCACCCCTCATCACCCTTCTGATCCTTTTTTAGTAGTCCGCTTAACGACTTCTCCAATCTCAATTTTGATGTGTTCCTCTCTTCTGACAACTCCGACCTCTCTAAAACTCTTTCTTGTCTCTCTACTTTGATTCATTTACTACTTGAATTGCAAACCACCCTTGCTGCTTCTGTTGCAACTAACCAGATTGTTCTCCTTCATGAGCTTGCTGCCCTTCAGCAGACGGTTCAACACTCCTCTGCCAAGCTTCTTTCGAACCAAATTGACTTTCACAACCTTCTCAATGACCTTACCGCTAACCTTTCCTCTTTCCCGCTAAATCATACTCCAATCCTGGACAATTTGACTCAGATGCAGCATGATCTTCAACGCCAGCAGGAAGCTGCCATTTAGGCTCATTGTCGCCAGGCTTATCTCACCACGAGCATTCTGACCGAACAAAACCACTACCTGGCTCATTAGATCTTCGATCAGGCTCATGACTTTAGGGTAACTCCTCGGGATGTCTTTCCTTCTCGACACACTGGCACCGATGGGGAAGAATGGTTCTTTAACCCGCATCTCCCATACAACCCTCCTCCACCGCGCTCTCCTCATGTCATCGAAGTCATTGAAATCCCTACAACCGCTTCGCTGCCTACTGATCCCTCATCTTCTGCGCAAGGTGCTCGTCAATCTGCTTCACCGCCCGCTGATCCTTCCTCATCTGCCCAGGGTGCTCGTCGCCGTTACCCTTAGCATTTTTTATTTATTTATTCTTTTGCTTGTTGCACAAGCTGCCCCTCTTTTTGATTTGACAAAGGGGGAGAACAAGTACTAATTGATCATCTGTGTATGCATCTTTATTAATTCCTTTGTTAAACATTATAAGATGCTCTTTAAGTTATCTCCTTGTGTGAATGTTAACTGATTAAGGGGGAGTATGTCTTTATAATGTTAGAACTAATATTGTCATCATAAAAAAGGGAGAGATTGTTGACTTATTGTTTTTGATGATTCTAGACTTATTATATCTAACATTAATCTGACAACATTATTAAGATAAACATTTCAGGATTTATTTTAATCAAACAAAGACGAGATCTTGACATGGACAAAGCTTGAACCTGGACTTGGACTTGAGATTTAAGGACTTGGACTACATTGAAGATGTGAGAACCTGAAGTCTTTTTCCTTGTTAGCTTTTTTAAGTCTTTCTTAAAAGATCTGATAGAAATTCTAGTAAAGAACCAAATCTTTTAGTCGAAGCCAAGACTTTCAGTCGAAGTCAAGACTTTCAGTCGAAGTCAAAACATTTAGTCAAAGTCAAATGTTTTAGTTGAAGTCAAGACTTTCAGTCAAAGTTAAATGTTTTAGTCGAAGCCAAAACTTTCAGTCGAAGCCAAAACAAGCTAGAAAGGGGATAAGTTGAGCAATGTAGATCTCTTAAAAATAACTATGGTCTTTTTTTTTTTTTGCACTTTGGCTAAATACGACCCTAACTATTTTCAAAAATTCAGATTAAAAACTATTCATTAAAGTTTCATCTTTAGCTATAATTACAAGTTACTATTCAGATCACTACACACACACATATATTCTTCCTCCTTTAGCCCATCACACACCTGGGCACACTCTTCCTCTAATCACACATGGGGATAAGTTGAGCAAGGGGATAAGTTGTGTGAGATAAGACAAGCTAGAAATGGTAAGATAAAGATTGAGTTACGAGATAGGTTGATAAGAGTCACACGACTACAGTCGTATATTACGTTGTAACCATTCATGTTGTTTAGCGACTTGAAAGTCTTCCGCTGCAGTATGCTATATGTTTGTAAGATTTTTTTTTTGTAAAGATGGCTTTTGGAGTGTCTATTAATGATGTATGAGTATGAGGATGTAGTTGCTCTGTATTCCGCACAGGTTCTGAATGTGATTATGATCGATAACTTAGCCCGGTGATGTCTCCAGGGTTGAGGGTGTCGCAGTATCTTACCATGATTGTTACATAAATGACTGAAAATGATTGTTTCAAATGATTTGTGCTTGTTTTAAAATCCTTTAAAAAAACCATCATTGTATTTTGGAATGATGGCTTTGGAAATGATTGAGCTATTTACATCGTTTAAAATATTTTGGAAATCATCGCAGGTTGGATTCTTTGGAATTATTTTGTAATTCTATTGGTAGTTGCTGTACAACTTTACTAAGCTTTCAAAAGCTCAACCTTTGTTTGACTCCATTCTGTAGATGATAATCAGTTGTAGCATGCTCGGGAATGGGTTTAGAGTTGTGTGAGATTCCAGTGAGCCCACCACTACTGTATAGTAAGACCCCTGTGTGGGTCGGTATTGTTAACTCGTACCATAGATGTTCGAGGTTGTAAAGAACCTTGGTTTAATAGTTTAGGTTCAAGTAGTTTGTTAATCTTGTATTTGAAGAATTTGAGTTGGTATGGATTAGATGCTTTGAAGTATGTGTTAGTCAACATGATTTGGCATGTTTGATGTCATGTGGTAGGTTAACGTTCTAGGAGTTTGGGGAGAGAGTTTTGAAATTTCGGGCGTTACAGTTGGTACCAGAGCAGTTCGGTCTTGTCGTATTAAGGGTAAAAGTATATGATTCTGTAGACACAGAACCGAGTATAGGTATATGATTCTGTAGGCATGGAACCACAGAGTATAGATAACATGTTTCTGTAGAATCTTACCCGATTAATGAAAGTGAGGTAGGATAAAGGTAGAGTTAAGATGTGCACCTTTAGAGTTAAGAAGGCTGCCTTTAACTTGTAACTGTATTGTTCTTTAGACAAGTATATTGTAACACCAATGACTGTTCATTGTACAAGCATGGCTCGCACTTATAGAACTGGCAGCGGAGATAGTATAGAGGGCCAGGAGGTCCTTGATTGGGAGGTATCTAGACCTAATAGAGAGGAATAGTGGAACCCACAACTAATGGTTACAGTTCTATACACTATGAACCAGATTTTGATCGTAATGGCACAGAATTTGGCTAACCATCAACGAAGGAGTACAGAATCTGGTTCAACCACAGCCACAACCCTCAAGATGAGAGTACCTTAGGTGAATTTTGTCAAACAAGATGCGCCTAGCTTTAGGGGGTCATTAGACGCTATGGAGGCAGAGAACTAGATTGATGAAATTAAGAAAATATTTTGAGCCATTCACTGAACTGAGAGGCAAAAGGTTGAATTTGCTCTCTATAAACTTAGAAATAAGTTTGATCAGTGGTGGAAAATTATGAAAAAGAGTTTGACTAATTGAATTGTTCTTCGACCGGTATTTCTCGACGACCATTGTGATGCAAGGAGATCAAGAATCGGTAGATGAATTTGAAATGAGGTTTTCATGCCTCACTAGATTTGCAATATGGATGTTGCCAACTAAAAATATAGGTGTCGAAAGTTTGAGTGGAGCCTTAGGCCAGGATTATGGGATATAATGATTTATTCTTGATTAACGAGCTATATGGAATGTGTAGGCTTGGCACGTGCAATGGAGCAATCCAAGTCCAACTGTAAAGAATGGTATGAACAGAGGAGATATAAATATAAGAGAGCTAAGCAAGAGTTTTCCTAGGACAAATTTGTACAGGCTGCCCAGCGTCGGCAGTTTGCACAGTTAGTACAATAGGGTACCTAAGGCCCCGAGATGGGGCAGAATCAGCAGTTTAGGTTAGCATCAACTTAGGGGTCTAGACCTTGGCAGAGTATGGTATTCGAAGGTGCGCAAGACGTAGGCCCTCGAGTGCCCAAAGGACTAGATTTAGACACTCACATAATTCTGAAACTCGACCTACACAGAGTACTGGTCAGGGTGACGGGTTAATAATTTCAGACACCCCGTGCATCATGTGTAAGAAATATCATGGTTATGGGCCATGGTACAGAGTTACTTGTGGGTATTTTACGTGCCATAGTGTGGAAGATCGGGTTCGAAACATTCATCCCACACCTACCACCAGTGCATCAATAAGCAAAGGTCCTCATTGAGGAAGAGAATATGGTCGATAGGGGAAGGCTCAGCAACCCCAATCCCACTGAGGTAGAGGCCCGGGACATCAGCCATACTTTATTTGATGTTCACTCGGGATGTTGCTACGTTTAATAACGTGGTGTCAGGTACACTACAAGTTTACCCATTAGATGCTCGTATAATGTTTGATTCTAGAACAACATATTCTTTGGTATCCATTACTCTTGCATAGCGGTTGAGGATCAAAACCCACTCTTAGAAACTGATCTTGTGATAAGTACTGCATTAGGAGAGTCTTTGACTGTTTTGTAGTTCTCTGTGGTTGTACAGTCTATACTTAGGATAAAGATCCTTCTATAGACCTCATTCCATTTGTTGTTTAGGATTTTGATATCATATAATTGGTGATTTGCTAATCACACATCCGTGTATTGTCAGGGAAAACCATAGTTGTATTTAAAAAGTTTGGAGGGTATGAGCAGTAGTTAAGTTGGCGATTTGATTTATGAGTAAGAATGGTGTTTTGAAAAATGACTGGTGTTAAGACTGCAAGTTTGGTTTAGGGGTACGAGAAGAAATTTGGAATTTTACTCTGTCATCTCATTCATTCTTTTGCATATTGGGCTCAAGTGCGACTTAATTAAATGCCAGCTTACTCTAAGACGTCAGGAAAGATGTCATTCATATTCAGTTGGTTTATCCCTTCTTCAGAATATTTATTTATTTTTTTTAATCTATTTGGACTTGATGGGATAGTATCTGGCCTACTGACCATAAGAAAGTTACAAATTCCATTAAGGACTAGTAACTTTTACTGATTGCAATTGCTTTGAGTCACATGATTGACTTTGCTTCGCCAGACCTATGCCATCATTTCTGAACTCGTTGTTTTATAGAATGTCGTACCTTTGCATTGCGAATATCGAGGGCCAATATGTATTATTTTATTAAAGTTTTTTGTGTTGTGATCGCGTGATTGCAATTATTGTTATCATGTGACCCCTAAATGTTTGATTGAGATGCTTGTGTGGTTAATGTAAATGTTTGTTGTATAATCATAACCGTGTTTTTGTGATTGGTGTTTGTGTCGAAAACGGTAATATGTTATAATTGCTGCTTCTAGTTAATCAGGTTATCAGTTTTACTGCGTTTTATTTCCAAATGGTTTGGAAATTGACACAATATGTTGAGTACGTATATCTTTACCTGATCTAGTACTTGCATAGTTTCACCTACCAGGATATGAGGTTAGGTAGATTCCTAAGCCTCAGATAATCTGTGAGCGAGAATAGACTCTGAGAACTTGGATTAGGTTTGGATAAGCTATTCAATGGTTCAGAATAAGATTGAGAACTTGGCTGAACACACGATGATAGACTATATGTCACTTGCTATTAGAACTGAAGAATTCTAAATGTTTAACTGCAACAAATGATTGAAGGATAAGGCTATGAGATTTTTGTAAATAATGTGACTGTGAATCGGAAGTGATGTGATAACTTAAAGCCTTAAACTTTAGTGGAAGTGCAAGACATGTGAGTGCAAAATCATATTTCACATTGGGTTAAGATAAGACATCCCTTCGTAATTAATTCGGAAACAGTATGGATTTGTTTGACTAAAAAGATAACAGGACTCTCTGTAATGACTTCGATAACAGTTTGGACCCATCTGATATAAGACACCAGAGCGTGCAGCAAAACTGTAGTGGTTACAATTTTCTGTCGTTCTATTAGGTGTATGAAAAATCATAGGTACGCAATACATAGTTGTGTTAAGATAACACGTCCTTTGGTGACGAATTCTATAACAGTACTCGTTGTTCTGAGATATTAGGGTACACAGTCAAAGTCTAGTGGTTATAGTTCTGCTGTCTGTTGTAATGTATGAAGCCTTATAATGGTTGGTTATCCCTGATGGCCTTGGTAGACTGCAAGTCACATGTAACTATCGCTTAGCATGTTAATACGCCTTGAGCTTGAGGTTAAGCTTACAATTATTAAGTAAGTTGTACAAATAATAGAGTCTTTGGTACAATATCAATATAATGCAGTGGAAGCCTGTTGTATAGTATTGGTATAATGCATTGAATTCGGAGTAGTGCAAATGTAGTTTATTGAGTTACGTATTAGCTAGGTCATTGTCTGTGAAGTTTCGAATGGTTAAAGTGTAAGTGATAACTTGACTGGTTTGAGTTTAGCATTACGATGTGAAACTTAAATAGTTGCGTTCGGGTATCTGTGGGACATAAATCTAGGTGCGAAAGTCAAATGTGGCTCAGCTACTATACGATAGTTGTCCGAGCAGCATCGAAAACATAGTGTCTAGACGTTATAGATGAGCAGAGATCAGAGATCAAATTTTTAGAGGATGAAATTTCTATAAGGTGGGGAGAATGTAATATCTCGAACTTCGGGAGCTATTTAAAATAACCATTTGTGCTCCAAAAAATAAACGAGCTATAATTTTGGGCAATGTTCGGGTATTAATAGTGCATTGAAGCTTAAAGGAATTTTAGGGCAAAATTATAATTTTCAAAATTTCTGGGGTCATTTTGTATTTTGGGAAACCTGGGGGCATAAATGTGAGTAGTGTTTTTAGTGATGAAAAATAATGAAATGAGTAACATTATATGTTTTAGCGACATTTGGTTAAATTAAGAATGATTAGAATACTTTTGGGGCTATTTTGCAAATATGAAAATTTTGGAGGCCAAATTGCGATTTTTGAAAGTTAGTACTTATCTGTCAAATTGTGGGAAAATGGACCACAAGATATTGCCACCTCCTACTTCCTAGTTAATGACTAATGAACTTATATTATAAACAAAAATGGGGCGATGTCTTAAGAAAAAAAAAGAAAATTTTTGGGGGAGGAAAATTAAAATTTGAGAAAAACAAGAACAAAAAGAAGAATAGAGAGCAGAGCAAAACAGAGAGGGGGGAAGAAGAGAACTCTGGCAGAAACCATAGAAAGAGAGAGAGTTTGAGAGGGAAATCTTAAGATGATGCTTTTTTCTCCTTCCTAATGTGAGATTTTACCATTTTTGTGTGTCATTTTCACTGTGTAGTGTGTGAACTGCTGTGTGCAGTATGAGATATGGGTGGGGGTTGCTTCGGGGTACAATTGGAGGGTGAATAGGCCTTATTCTATTCTGATTACGAATAGAGGCCTTGGTAGCTCTAAACTCATAGATAAGAGCTACTCCTTTGCGTGATTAATGTGTTTGTGAGTCTGCAGAGGTAAGGGTAGAGTGGGTGTAATATGTGCCTCTGTGTGCGTGAGTGAGTGAGTGAGTTTGTGTGTGTGTGTGTGTTCTTAGTGCGTGAGTGAGTGTGTGCAGTGATGTGTTATGTGTATATATGTGTGTTTGTGTGTAATTCAAGTGGAGTAAGATGATAAAGTATGTGTTTTAGGTATAGGAGTGTGTGTTTAATGTGTAGCGGTGAGTCAGTGAGAATTGAGAGTTCATTGGCCTCGACTGAAGGAAGAAAAAGACAAGTGTGTGTTTCAAGGCGCAATAGTATGTGTGTTTAATTTGAACAGTGGCTGTTTTTGTCATTAAAGATAGAAATTATTTCAGGCAGTTTTTCCATGAATTTTTATGAATATTTTGGACCAAAATTAGACAAAGTCCAAAATAGTAACCCTAATACTTTCACGAGGCATAAGCTCTAAAAAGGTTCGGGAATTTTTGGTGTTCGCTAAAAGGTATTTTTGAGTAAATTGACAATAAGGTTATTTGAGTGATTTTACTTACGAGAATATGGTTTTAGTTATTTAAGAGTGCGAGGGGTGTTTTTGGTAATTTTACACCCAGGAGCATTATGGTAATTTTACATACCCGGTGAGGGACGTTTATTTTGAAAATATGCGTGAGTATTATGATATAATATTGTAGTGCAGGTTGTGTTCTAATGCTATATCTATTTAGTTTAAAGCAAAAGATTTTTCGGTTAAATAATTTAGTTTCAGATCCAGGCAAGGGTTTTTATCTGAACCGTGGGTAAGGACTTTGGTCCGAACCCTTATTTTGATAACTCGTACTCGTAGTACTCCTTTGATTTGCTTATGACTAATGTCGGACACTTAGGTAGTGTTTGAAATCATTTTCAGTTTTGGTTTTCTGTTTCCAAAAAACAAAAACAAAAAGCAATTTATTTTTTTTTACAAAAACAAATAGGTGTTTATTACCTAGTTTTAATTTTGAGTTTTGTTCTTTTGAGTGTTTGATTACCCATTTTTTATTTTGATTTTTTTTCTTTGGTGATGGTTTAGGGTGGCGGTGGTGGGGCTTGGCGGTGGCTGCTGGTAAGCCGGCAATCGCCGGCTGTGACTATCAGCCGGCGGCGGTGGGCGGTGGCTGTGGTGGTGGGAGGTGGTGGTTGTTTCAAAATAAATACCAAAACTGAAAATCCAAAACTCATAAACTGGAGTTTTAAAAAATAGCCTTATTTTTAAAACTGGTTTTCACAACTAAAAAAAAACGAAAATTTTGTGCCAAATGCGTTTATTTTGTCAGTTTACAAGACTGGTGAAAAAATTGAAGAAATAAACGTTACCAAACAGACCCTTGGTTAGGTATTGGTATCAGCATGTTATTGCCCAGTAACCTAAATCGTTTATTTAAAATCTTATTGATGCTCGCCTGTTATTATATGCTGGGCATATTCCATAATTGTTGGCATTCCTTTTGCTAAATTGTTGTGCCTAATTCAATAATCAATTTTGCTATTTGTTGTGGTTAGTCTGGAGTTCCGAGTGATGACTTATATCAGTATATTTATTATTATTGAAACCCAGGTTAATTTCAGTGATTTGAGTTTATGTTAATGTTTATTGATATTGTTAATTTTATGTTGACATGGGAAACTGTATTGTGGGGAGGCGCTATAGGGCTCGTTTAGATCCTTCATGGAACGCAGGCTAATACCCAGTGGGACTGGTAATTATATACTGGTACATCATGCATGTGTACACCATACTGGCTTTACCTGAATGGCATCGCAACCGCCCAAGATCAACAACTTTGAATTTATTGACATTGTATTTTACCGTGGCTATTACAGAAATGACTGGAAATGATTGTCTCAAATGATTTGAGCTTGTTTTAAAATCCTTTGAAAAACCATTATTGTATTTTGGAAATTATCTTTTGTTGATTGTTTTGGAAATCGTCGTGATTGTTATTATCTATTTTGGTATCTACTTATGATGAATATTGATCATTTTTTAAATCAATGAGCTATTTAGATCGTTTGTAGTATTTTGGAAATCATCGTCAGTTGGATTCTTAGGAATCGTTTTGTAATTCTTTTGGTAGTCCTTGTACTACCTTACTGAGCTCTCAAAAGCTCACCCTTCGTTTGACTCCTTTCTGCAAGTGATGATCAGTTATAGCATGCTCGGGAATGGGTTTAGAGTTATGTGAGATTCTTGTCAACCCACCATTATTGTATAGTAAGACCCCTACGTGGGTCGGTACTATCAACTCATACTATTGATGTTCGAGGTTGTAAGAACCTAGGTTTAATAGTTCAGGTTCAAGCAGTTTTGTAGTCTTGTATTCGAAGAATTTGAGTTAGTATGGATTAGATGCTTTGAAATATGTGTTAGTCAACAGGATTGGCAGGTTTCATGTAATGCGGTAGGTTAATATTCTGGAAGTTCGGGCTATAGAGCTCTAGATTACCTGGTCGTTACATTCGGTGCTCAACTATTGTCGCATGGCTCATCCTTTAGGAGCCCTGCCCCAAAGTTCTTCAATTGTTTGGGCAGACATACCTCAAATATCTACAAGACCATACATGGCAGGACCATACATGCAATGAAATGATGACATGTTAATCGGTACCTAGCACCATTATAGTCTGCCGTGCTCACACATTCGTTCTTGCACCTATAAGTATCACAAGTCGTAGTCCTTGGCACAGAACACATCAAGTCAATATGCCTATGCATACAAAGTAAGAACAATTTTTTTTGCTCGAGCATACAGTAATAACTTATGCAGTGCCGGGGTACTATCCTATACAACAGGCATCTTTGGATCTTTCCCACAAGCTACAATCCAGCATGCCTGATCCCATGATACCCCGTTATAGGGGTCTATATTGCAACTATTCCATAAGCGCCCCAAGTTCTTGGAAAACACTCAGAGATGACAGGATTAACTGCCTCGAGGCATATACCACCTTATGGTCCATTTCACGATCGTAACCGTCATTATTGACATTCAAAACTGAACCTCATTCATATGCTGAGACATGAGATTATGCTTTCCTAGTTTGGCATCCACTTATGGTCAAAGTGCAACTTGACCCAGCTGCCCCAAAGCTACACTTTATGAATTAAGGGGAAATTATCCTTATACCCTTTTCAATTAAGCCATAGCTTGGCCGAGCATAAACACAACTCCGTACAAGGAGTAACCTAAGCCTTGGTCTAGTCGAGCATCTGTGCTTTCTCCACATGGAGTCACCAAAGCCTCGGCATGGCCGAGCATACCTGCTCCTTTCTATGGAGCTACTTAATTCCCAGCCCTGCCAAACGCTTGCACTCCTTTTCTTGGATGCTAAAGCCTCGGGATGGGCGAGCATATGCGCTTCCTTCGACGAAGTTGACTAAGCCTCGTCCCTGCTGAGCGAACGGACTCATTTGTCAAGGAGTTGCACAAGTCTCCACTATGAGCCACGCACTCCTTTCTTAAAGAGTCACGTAAGCCTCGTAAAGCACATCCACCCCTTTGGACTTTTAGCTCTCTGCTCGTTAGACCAAGTAGAAAAGCTGTAATGGACTCCTACCGCCTGCTCGTTAAATTGAGCAAACGAGATCCTTTGGATTCCTGGCTCTCTGCTCATCTGACCAAGCAAAAGAGCTACGATGCACTCCAACCTCTTTGCTCGTCAGACTGGACAAGTGAGATCCTTTAAATTGTTAGCCCTCTCCTCATCAAACCGAGCAAAGAAGCTGGGATGGACTCTTGCCTCTTTGCTCATCAGACCAAGCAGACGAAAACCTTTGGATTCATAGCCCTCTGCTCGTCGGACTAAGCAGCACAGCTCCGATGGACTCCTACCTCTCTCCTCACCAAACTAAGCAGAAGAGATCCTTTGGATACCTAAGCCCTCTGCTTGTCATAAAGAAGATGAGCTACGATGGACTCCTACCTCTATGCTTGTCAGACCGAGCGAACGAGCTCATTAAGGTTCCTAGCCCTCTGCTCGTGAGACTGAGCAGAAGAGCTCTGATGGATTTTTACCTCCCTTAGGGTACTGACTAAGTTGGGGTTATTCAATTTGTTGTTTGGGATCTTGGAAAAGTACGTAAAAAGTGGGTATTGACTAACCGTCCCGTTAACCTTTTGGGTTAACCGTAGTTATTTGGTGCGTTGTTTTGGAATTTTAAAAACGTATTTGTAAAAAGTGGGGTACTAATTAAACTTCGAGTTAATGAGTGGGTCGTTTCTTGGGTTTTTGGAAAAGTATTTGGAAATTGTAGGGTATTGACTAACCGTCTGGCTAATCTGTGGAGCAACTTTGGGTAAAAAGGTGGGGTATAAATCGACTGATTTTAATGTAAGAAGAACACTTAATCACTAATTGTCCAGTTTATCTGTTGGTTCATCGGCCGGTTGGTCAAAATCATTATTTCTATTATCTTCCTTTAGCGAGAATACCAACTAGTTATACAATATTGGCCAGTTTTTCGGCCGATATGCCATAAACCTGGGTAGTTTTTGGGATCTTGGAACTGTATTGTAAGAGGTGGGTACTGACTAACCGTGTCGTTAACTTTTTGGGTTAACCGCCCAGTTATTCATTGTGTTTGTTTTGGAATTTTGAAGAAGTATTTACAAAAAGCGGGGCATTGATTAGCTTTCTAGTTAATCAATGGGTTGTTTTTTTTGGGGGTTTTTGGAAAAGTATTTGAAAATTGTTGGTTACTAACTAATTGTCTCATTAATTAGTAGAGTATTTCTAGGTGGGGTATAAACCGACTGATTTTAATGTGACGAAAAAACTTAATGACTAACCGCCCAGCTCGACTGTTGGTAAACCGGTGGGTTGATCAAAATATTTATATTACCTCCCTTTAGAGAGAATACAGGCCGGTTTAAAGAAGGCTGGCCAGTTTTCTTGTCGATATGCCATAAACTTTGTAAGTATTCACCCTAGGAGGTAGACCTCGTAAATGGGTCAGGATGTATGGTTTCCTTCTTAACTCTAGGTGTAAGGCTACTCCTTCGGCCTTGCTTGAACGTTATTACTCTCACTCGTAGCTCGTTAGTTAAAATGGGTGTTCATAGCTACATGTACACAAGTCATCTAATATACATGGAAACCAAGATGCTCTCGATACTAGGGCTTGGAGGTGAGAGTACAGTCAAAATCGCCTCGATGACTAGGAAGTCCAAGAATTTTAACCCTTGCCCGCGTTATGGGTGGGTTTGGGACAATCTTGCATTTGTGTGAGTCACAAAAATAAAAGCACAATTACCACAATTTAAGCATTATTGTTCATGTTAATCAAACAATGAGAATAACACGAAGGCCAAAAAAGTAACAAAATATTCCAAGTCTAGTCCTCTTTGTCCCCAGTGAGTTGCCATTGTAGCAAACTAGCCTTAAAAAAATTCCCTAGTCCAGATCTGCGAGAGGTCCCAAGA
Organism: Escallonia herrerae; assembly: GCA_033070095.1. NCBI lineage: Eukaryota > Viridiplantae > Streptophyta > Magnoliopsida > Escalloniales > Escalloniaceae > Escallonia > Escallonia herrerae. The sequence goes on along the minus strand of JAVXUP010000368.1, from coordinate 211,537 downwards.
GAAACTCAGAGTCGCCATCTTGTTTTATCAAAATATAGATAAAATAGGGGAAAAACATAAGAATGACCTAAAATGAGGGAAAAACATAAGAACGACCAAAAATGCCCCCCAAAAAATTCCAATGTACTGGAAATAGAAATGATGGGTTTAGAGACTAAATTATGGCGGGAAGGTGTTAGACACCTACCTACCATAACCTTTCGCTCGATTTTTGGTCCTTTTAAGATAGCACAAAAATTTACATGAAATAACATTTAACCTACCGTAAAATTTGGTTTGAATACGACAACTAAAGTCAAATGGTCTACGTGCTTAGTCGGACAAACTGGGATCAAAACCACCGTAGTTCAACACAGACCCTACGGGAGACAACTTAAACTTTGGTTTTTGACAAGAAGATAGGAAATCAAATTTGGAAGACTCTTTTTTGTAAAAACTTATTTTGTAGACCGAACTTTTGTTGTAGGAAGGGAATTGCACTAGACTTCTCCAGATTAGCCTAAAAAGCAAAATAAATTTACCTCTAGAAGATGATGGCCTAGAGAACTTTGAACCACCTTGAGATGAATCCAGGATGCAATATAGATCACCAAATTATAAAGAGAGTATTAAAATCCTGAAGTTTTCCTTAGAAATGATGTGTCACTTTCTAGGAAGATATTGTACAAAAAGCTCTAGAGACTAGCCTCCTTGAAGTGTAGCCAAAAGGCCCTTCTTATATGGGTAACCAAAATGGTAAAGATGACTGATTCGAGTCTACAATCTCTGATAAATCCAATTATTTGATTGAAATTGCGGATTGAATAAAACTCAACTAACTGTCCGATTTGCCGAGAACCAGGAGGTTCATCCCATAATTAAATAAGATTTTATCCCGAATTTTGGGACATTATCTGTCCTAGATTTGGTAAATATCTCTGATTATACAGATCGGATATGTCAGGTTTCCGGAATTATCTCCAAATTTCATTTAAATTAATGAGATTTGCATGCATTAGGGATTAATTTCAAGAATTTTCTAAATTATCTAAGCAATCATAATCTTTTGACCTTAACTTTGGGTTAAACCTAATTAACTGGATTGGTTTAACTAATAGGAATCTGACTCGACTAGACGGGACCACTTATCGTATTTAATTAAGTAATTTAGGCTCATTACATTGAGGCCTAAACCATAATAATGATAAAATTTATTATCAAAAGCCCAATAAAACAAATAAGAAAGATAAGTAAAGCTAAAAAAATGCGGTGTCTACACTTAGTATTAGTCACTTTTATGTGATTGATTGCTTGAACTTTAACAAAGAAGGGAAGCATTTATTAACAATCATTGTCATTATATCCAATAATATAGATAATCGCAAACAAGATACAAGATACAAGAAATTGTTTGTTTAATTTGCCTTCGTATTGCCGAACCAGACAATGGAGAATCATGCTTGGTTTCTTGCCGAACCAGACAATAGATAATCACGTCGTAGGCTCATTTGTAGCACAGCTGCCCACCTCATAATCATGCTTGGTTTCTTGTTTTACGGTCCCGTTTCAGGCTGATTAAAGGTTATGCTTCATTTCACAATCAGTCAAAGAAATGAAAAGAAAAGAGGTCATCCGTTGTTTCTCAAGCACGCAAATGACCAACAAGAAAATGAATTATCAGAAAGAAAATATACACGGTCCTGAGTCAGTTAATTGGCGTTTGCAGTTTATTTGGGTAATAAGCTGATTGAAAGCAATTGGGGTTGATCAATTATCAAAGTTCAATCAAGATAAGACGTGTCAAAGTCGTGACATCATTCTCTTAAAATCAGATGGTAAGGGGATTGCAAACACAACTGAGATGAGCAAGTCAATAGGTAGAAACCATTGACTTGTTCTTCGATCTGCGGGTGAAGTAGAATTAAGCCATTGCCATTGAGTTGCCAAAGATAGTAGTACTTTATGTGAAATACGTGCATAAACTCTTTGAGTTTCCTTATAGATGCATCTTTGAAATGTTAAGAGAATCACTTGAAGTGCCAGCAGTGAGGGGTTAGAGTCTCGCTCAAACTGTCATTAGAGTATAAGCTATTCTGTGTATAGTATTCCATTTTTTTTTTATCTGCCGGCATAATGTCAAACATGCTGATGATATTTTCATTGAAGGACATAAAAAAATTTCAGTTCTCTTGCTTCTTTGTAAAAAAAAAATTAAAATATATAGTGTTGCTGTTCAAACATGCTAACAGTATAATCGCCGTAGGATTTGAAAAGAAAAGGAATTGGTCTGATATCTTATAGTCATACTTGGCAGACTATCTTACAAGGATGAAGAGCCTGAATTATATAATGCAATTTTAAGGCATACGATACATGGTACGTGTCGTGTACCGAACCAAAGAAAGTGATGCATGAAGAATGAAAGTTGTAAAAGACGATTTTCAAAAGCATTTTATGCGTTAACAAAACTAGGGGATGACTCATACTTTATATATCGCAGAGGGGATGACAGGAGGTCTATTCCTTAGATCGACATGAGGAGGTTATGGTTAACAATAGTTGGGTTGTTAATTCATGGGTGCAAGTAAAATATGACTGTCACGTCAACATTGAGATTTGTGGTACAAGCTTTGATCACAGAAGTGGTCCCTTGACCGCCAAGCTCTGGTACAAAAATGTAGACTTTAATGGGCACTTGATATATGCCAAAAGATAATTATATTAATATAGAAATAATTTTCTACAAGAAGGGTACAATTAACAATACTTAAATACTTAACCCACTAACACATTAGGATAATATTTGACTCACTAACACACTAAGAGGATATTTGAACTCACACACAATGAGATCTCACTTTGATCACGCACTCACGTATGCAAGACTTTTTGTGTAATGAGATCTCACTTTGATCACGCACTCACGTATGCAAGACTTTTTGTGTATACACATAATGATCGAGAACAACATGCTCCTATTTATAAGCTGCTTGAGTAAGTTGTGGAGGATTCTAGAAAGAAGTTTCTGGGTTCTTTGGAAGATGAAGAGCCATGGGAAGATGAAGGGATGAAGAAGAATCTAGAGGATGAAAAATTCTACAAGATGAGACAGTGTTGCTAATTTTAACAACACAATGGTGTATATGAAAAATTAACGGGGTACTATATTTCGTGGGTTCAGATTTGGGGATCATAAATGTCTTGGATTTTTGGCGTGATCTAGTTGGTTTTGATCATTTTTGCAGAAGTTTTTGGAAGTAAATCACAAGTTTGGAGGGGACTTAGGGGATAAAGATTGTTCAATCGTCTTTTTAGGTCAATTAAAGGTCAGTTAAAGCTAAGCTATACAATAAAAGATATAACTACCGAAAATTAGCTCACCTTAATTCTGGTAGACTTTGGTTGCCTCTCACATTTTATACCAACTACATGCTTGCCTTCGATTGATCAAAACAAAAATCTAAGAAAATGGTTATTTCACATGCGGCTTTCATATATAGCATGAGCATGACACACAAGATGTTTGGTGACTTCTTTTCTGGCCTATGCATGTAAATGCTGGTCAAGACATGTAAAAACATCACGTCTTTCAGGATAAAAGTCTTCACACGTGACTGCACGTAGCCGTTTTCTGCGAAATACTCAACAAAATACTAACACAATCTCTATCCTTTGGGAGTTCAGGAAAAACATCCTCTGGGAATTCATATTGGTTCTTTAAGATGGCTGGTCACTCCCAAGAAGTCAAATATTCAACAAAATACTAACACTCTCTCGAGCCTTTTTTATATGAGATGACGTACTTTTCAAGTCAACAATTTCATGAACCATTTGTTGATTACTTACTAATTTGTACCCGTACCTGGCTTCTAGTGCATGATTTCCGTCTTCTTCGAGATGTCTCTCTTTATTTTTCAGCAGCCGAAGCTGATAAATCGTGTGAAAAAGATTGGGGTGTGTTTTACTCTGATAGAAGATATCTCAAAATAAGTTGTAAGCAAGGTTGAAATTCTTACGTGTTGCCGGCACCAAAAAATGTTCTGCAGTCAAAGTCGTACCAAAATTTAAAACATTACGATTCAAACAGGGGCGACAGGAACGAAAGGAGCATTACTTGACCTTAGAGCTCCCTCAACCTATATATAAATACCTTCAACTTTGCATACAAAACGGAATCAATTACAAACACTTCTCTGAAATTAAGCAAGTTAGCAATGGCAAGTTTCGCTTCAAAGTTTTTTCTGGTGACCCTTCTCATCTTTGCCATTGTTTTCACTCCTACCTTACCATGTGACGCTGCTCGATTGGGCCATCGAGGTAAATCCAATCTCAATTTGCCTTTTTTTTTGCAAGGGCTAATTATGATTCTGTCTTAGCTATTCTTGCACCAAAAACTTTAACGCGGCTGTTTTTCAAGAATTTTTCGGCGCTGAAGTCTAAAAACTTGTCGCTTAAAACATCATTTTTGGTAACAATACCAACACGTGGCAGCATATTCATGCGTACTGATGTAGTGACCATGTTTAAGGTTTTGTTGCAAATTAGAGCGTGCGAAGGTGGTTGAGTTCGATATTATGTTTTCTCTTGACTACCCGTTTTATGCAGAATTACTGCAGGAAAGTCCCATATGTCCTGCTTGTGTATGTTGTGCACCCCCACCACCGGGCTCATGCTGCCCGTGTTGTGCTGATCCTATTAGTGCTTCATCTGACAGTGGTTCTCCATGACTATGAGGGAGTTTTCTTGGCCTAAAATTAAAATGTAAGGTCCAAATAATGTAACCGAGTGATGGTAAAGTTTCAATGTTTCTCGCTTTTCTTTTGCAAACTATACGTTGGATGATGGACTCTGTCATCTCTTCTGTTTGTATCCGTTCCCCATCAAATAAATCACTTGGTTTTATGTTTAGTTAATATTTCAAACACACACACAATTGCTATCGTGGAACATGCAGTACATGTACGGAGTCAAAAGTGACTAGTTACTAATTTAGACGGTAGTTAATTTTTATCTTCCTTGAATTTTGAAAACCTTTTTTCTTAAGCTGCCTCTTGTATCCCAAGGTCTTGGCATTCTACATGGTACAGAATTTTTTCTACTTTAAAATAATTTTTTTTTTGTTTTGAGAAAACTCAAGAATATATATCAGGATTTATTTTTGTTACCAAATATACATAGGGTAGTCAAATTGTAAAAGAGAGACAAGATGGATGGCACTCCCATCCAAGTGAGCAAGCAGCAAAACAATTAGCTACAAGAACCAAAACACCACAAGGAAATCATCCAAGCGATATGTCAATTCTATAGGAAGGGCCTGACAGTCTCTACATAATCAAACCATTCCTGTTGGACTCCTTTACGAGATCGAATAACAAGAATCGCCAAGGCTGATGAGAGGGCTAAAAGACCTCCTTTCTGTTGGTGATATACACGGAGTGCAATGCAATCCCATGCAGTTTGAAGTCAATGTAAACAAAAAAAATTGTAGAAAACGGACGCATCCTATTGCACTTCAAGAAAAAACACTTTTAGCGACGGATTTTTGGTTTCTAAAAGTTTGCTTTCTGTTAAAATACACTTTTAAAAACGGACTGTCCATTGCTAAAAGTCCGTTGGGAAAAAGGCCGTCGCTAAAACATTTGTGACGGAAATTGGTGATCCGTCGGGAAAAAATTTAATTTTTACCAACGGAATTAATTACTTTTACAGACAAAATATTCTGTCGCTAAAGGTATTTTTTGTAAAAAAAAATTATAAAAGACTTTTTGTTACAGAATATTCCATCATTAAAAGTCTGTCAGTTATAATTGGCTGTTTTTAGTAACAAAAAGTTAGCGCTAAAGGTCCTTCTCTAAAATACGAGGCCTTTCAGCAACATTTTTTCCGTCGCTAAAAATTAACTTCTAATTCATTTGAATTACTTCTAGAGATGATATTCAAACCGAAATGTTTCCTATAATTTAATTCACTCGAACAATTTAATACATCTACACTTAACCATAATCAATCAATCCATCCATACAGATTCCAATACAAATATATACACACAATGTCACATTATCGATATTTTTTGAACTGTGATAACAAATAGATAACAAATACGTCGGACATTAGGTTCGTCGGACAAGAACCTTGAACACTTGAAAGGCATCTAGCTGGATGTTCTCGCTTGACTCCTTCAACCAAACAAACATCACCAACTTCAATGATAACTTTAGAACATAAGCAGATAGAACGAGACTCTGTAGCTCGAACTGAGAAGTTGAAGCAACACATGAAAAAGAATAACAAAGGCAATTTACAACAAGGATTAACCAACTAACCACAACTTTGCAAAGACCTCCTTGACAGAATAGCACGCATATCCTACTATAGGTGATAATTTTAACCCCTTTTATTTCCTCTTCAAGAACTTATTGGCTTCTTCCATGCCCTCCTTTCTCAATAGAGGTTGCACTTTCTAGCGGCCTTCTTTACAGAACCTCATCTCCATTTTATACGACATTTTGATATATAATATGTTTGACTGGTAAGTACTACTTGGCAGTGTATTTCTAGCTATATACGTTGTGCATACAATGAATTTTCTCAACATTTGAACTGGTATCCTATTGTCACACTTTCATGCAAGTTTATGTATAACCATGATTAGTACTGCTGACTAGCAGGTGCTTTTACAAGAGTCTTTTTTTGAATGCAAGACATGCATTAGCCTCATTAAATGTCACTTTGTGAATGAAATCTAGAACATTTACCATCAAACCTACTATAGACATATGATCTTATCAATAGTCTAATGAGTAATTTAATAAACTTGAGAGAACTATTTCAATGGCAGGACCAACTTACTTTTTCATGTATTAAGAGCAAAATATATTGGATATTATAGCGAATCAGAGTATCTCTACCAAAATTTGGTACAGAAATGATGAAGTACAGAGAGAAGAAAGGAGGAATTGGCAGAAGAAGGAGATAATTGTTCTAATTCATTGAGAATATGCCGAATTACGGACTCTCTCTTCTCTATTATACCTTCTCTCTCCCATCCGACAACCTAACAACTTAACATAAAAAAAATTGAAACGAAAATTACAATTCAAGAGGAGGGAACACGCGCCTAAAAACGTTTGGTTTAACTGGTTAATTATGTCCTAACCAATGAGCAAATTACATTACGACAGCTCACTTTATTTAAACACCTAGAATGCCAACTAAGCCTTTGCTCGTGATGTGGCATGCCACATGCGCCTGATCCAATTCGTCAATCAAAACCCGCGGTTGCTAAGTTTAAACTTTGGCTGTCAATGAAGCTCCTGCCTTTGACCCTATTACTACAACAACTTCCCTTGAATCCGTCAATCTCGCAGCGAAATTAGGAATGCAATGCTTAATCCTTATTTTGATTGGTGCTCTGGGGTTACTGGGCATGACATTCGCCCCTCCTTCAGTTGACCCTTGTCCCCAAGGGTCAAAATTTGGGAACTTGCTCCCGATGTTATCCCAATCTTCCCAGGTCTTGTCCTCATCCACTAAATTCGACCACTTTATGATGACCTGAGGTACAAGTAGATGGCGACGCTGTACCACATGGTTGTCTAGAACCACTAGGGGTTCCATCAAGAATTGCCCTTCAGCGTTTGTGACTGGTAATGTAGAGGAGGGGGTAACTCGATTGCCCAATTTCTTCTTAAGTAAAGACACATGGAAAATGGGGTGCACCATGGAATTGGGACGCAACTTTAATTTATAGGCCACAGGACTAATTCTTTCCAGAATTACGTATGGCCATTGAACCGGGGAGCAAATTTTAAGTTTCTGCGGATATATAGTAACAGTAGACTGTCTGTAAGGTTGAAGTTGGAGATACACAAAGTCCCCTAAGTGAACTCCCCCTAAGACTTGTGAGAATCTGCATATTGTTTCATCCTGTTCTGAGCTTCGGCCAAGTTGATCTTAAGGTGCTGCATCATCACTTGTCTTTCTTCAATATAATCATCCAAGGTTTGAATTGAAGTAGTGTCCAACTGAGCCAAACCCAATGGCCTAGGTTTGTACCCATACATGGCCTCAAAGGTGTTGCTCGCAAAGACTGCTGATAACTGGTGTTGTACCACAACTTAGCTAAGGATAACCACTTTAGCCACCTATTTGACTTGTCTCCAATCATACGCCTCAAATAGTTCTTGAGCCATCTGTTAACTTTCTCAGTCTGCCCATTTGTCTCTGGATGATAGGCAGTACTCATAGAGAGACCTGTGCCTAATAATCCAAACAACTTCTGGTAAAAATATGATAAAAACACCCTGTCTCAACCACTTACAGTGGAAGCAGGCAGACCATGCAACCTGACAACTTGATCAAAGAAGATTTGAGCTATTGATTTAGCTGTGTAGGGGTGTGACAAAGCTAAAAGATGTGCATACTTACTTAGTCTATCCACTACTACCAAGATCACAGTCTTACCACCAGAGTTAGGTAATCCATTTATAAAGTCCATGGTTATATGTGACCAACAATGATTTGTAATCGCTAAAGGCTAAAGTAACCCTGGCATCTTAGTGTGTTCAAACTTATTCCTTTGGCACACATCACACTGACTTACCTCCAGTTGGACTTATTGCCTCATGTTAGGTCAATAAAACAAAGCAGTTAATCTTTGATAAGTTGCTTTCATTCCAGAGTGGCCACCACTTCTCCCTCCATGCATCTCAGCTAAAACCTAGCTTCTTAGCTGAGTGTTGGCCCCAACATAGATTCATCCTGATCTTGTCACGACCCAAACCCATGGATGAGCCCATGAGCTAGATCTGTGATCAACCGCAGGCCCATTCAAAACCCCACCCAGGGCTCTGCCAGGCCTTACTATAACTTGTACTCAGAATTCATTATGACTTGCTAAATTCTATAACAATAAATTGGCTATCAAGAGCCTCACTTAAAAATTTCCACAACTGCCATAAATAATTTTAACTACACAATTAACTCTATGGAGATCAATGCTCCAACCAATTCTCTAAAACATAAAGTTTATACTACACTGTCATCTAAAGATTAATGATTGCTCTACGAGGGCTTATGTCCCTAACGACCATCTTCCGTGAGTCCAATCTTGTTTCTCTCATGGATGTCGGTTTCATCTAAGTGATCATCTAAAAACATTTATAAAAGAGTGAGCTGGGCCCCGTAAGTGCACATACCATATCCCTAAAATAGGTTTGGAGGATTTCAAAACATGCCATGGATTTTTCTTTTAACAAAAATTTATAATTCAATATTACCATCCTTAAAACATTCTTCAATACATATACACATATATGAAATTTCAGAAAAGGTTTTCAAATCAGAATATAATCATCAAGAAATTCCTTTGCATCTATCACGGATATTTCATCACTTAGGTGTGCTGCGGTCAGGGTACAAACCCCCTGATTAGGGCCTGAATCCCTCCTGCACGTAGGATAATAGTTTGGTGGATGCAAGGGTGAACCAGCAGCAGCAGTACTGTGCATCAATATTTACTTGGATAGCTAAGCGGTTCTGATTCTTCTTCCCAAGCTTGCTGTAGCTGCTGTATGTCGAAACTAAACGATAAACCATACTGATGTTATTTATTGCCGCCCAATCATGCCTAGCTGCTAAATTTCCCCTAAGTGCATGAAATTACCAAAATGCTTCTAGAGTTGTGTCAAATTACCCAAAATATCCCTAATGCCTAACATACGACTATACTCCCAAAAATAACTCAAACCACTGTTTTAAACAGCTAGGTGGATTTTTTAGACAAAAAAGGACCTTTCTGAAAATTTCCTATTTGGAACCCTAATCTGCTCCTTAAATTAAGCGCTATGGATTCTATTTCAAAAGTATATAAAATAGTGTTAGAATGCTGCAAAATTTTAGACACTTAAGCGTCTCAGCTAAAAATAATTTTGTTTACTATGCCATTTATATGAAAACCGTTTTTCAAAATAAAATCGTTTGAGGCCCTTTTAATGCCTAGAAAAATTTCATGAAATTCCAAATTGAAGGTTTCACATAAATAATAGGAGTTTTAGTTTCTTATTTTATAGAAATATGATCAGAAATGACATAAAAAGTTTTGGCAATGGATTGAAAAGTAATTTTAGAAACAACAATTGTCATCAAATCCTAGTTTTGCATATTGACCATTTTTTGTTCTGTGACGGCTGGGAATCAAGCTAGTCTTTATATATTAACCCTACAATGGATAATTTGCTTAAAAACCCCTTGAATTTTAATTAATTTTCTTTTCCAATTTTACCATAAATTTTAATATCATTAGAAGACCCTAAACTAATCGGATTAATAGTTGAAATTATGCATCCTGATAACTAAAAAGAAAACACGAATTTGGGTTTTTACACTTCCCTTGTATCTCAGGATGCATCTTGATAATAGTAACTGGTAGCCATGGGATCTAAAATCAATTCCTAAATGTGCTGTTTAGCTTCACTATCTTCAGCAATGTTGGCTTGAATTTCCAGAGCCCAAGTGGGAATTAAAATGGTGATAGCTGAACATTCCAAGGATTCATTAGGTTCAGGCAGCCTGTAAAGTGTATCAAGCACTCCATTCTCCCTTCCTTTCTTATATTGTATCTAAAACTCATACCCTAAGAGCTTAGACAGAAATTTCTACTGGAGGAATGACGTTACCCTTTAACCAAGCAAGTATTTTAAGCTACAGTAGTCTGTCCTAAATATATAAGGCAGGAAACTGAGATATGTACTACATTTATTGATGGGCTTAACAACTGCTAGCAGCTCCTTCTCGTACGTAGATAGACCAACATTTTTAAGCCCCAATGGCTTGCTATAATAAGCAATCGCATTAGGACTGCTCCCACTCCATAGCCACTTGTATTTATTTCAACATCAAATAGTTGGGAGAAATCTGGTAGAGCTATTACTGGTGTAGAAGCCATAGCTTCTTCAATTGAGTAAAGGCCTTCTCAGCTTCTAGATTCCAATTAAAAGCATCCTTCTTTAATAATGTTGTCAAAGGCATAGTGATGGAACCATAGCTGGAAATAAATTTTCTATAATATCTAGTTAGTCCCAGAAAACCTATAAGGTCTTTAACATTCTGAGGTAAAGGCCAGTGTAGCATTGCCTCTATCTTGGTCTTGTCAGCTGACTCTCCTTCTGCTAACACAAAAAGCCCCAAATATTTAACTTGTGACTGTGCAAATATACATTTGCTTCTTTCGGCATAAAGTTGGTTTTCCCTGAGAACCTGAAGTACTGTCCGTACGTGTTCCATGTTGCTGGCCACGTCCTTGTTATAGACCAAAACATCATCAAAGAATACTAGGACATACTTCCTTAAGTAAGGCCTGAACACATTGTTCATCAAGTTTTGAATTGTCCTTAACTAAGGCCTAAACACATTGTTCATTTTGTTTTGAAAGGTTGCAAGTGCATTAGTGAGAGCAAAATGGCATCGCTCTAAATTTATAATGTCCAGAGTAAGTCCTAAAGGCTGTCTTGTGAATATCTTCTTCAACAACTCTTATTTGGTGATATCCACTCCTCAGATCCAATTTGGAGTAAACACTGGACCCCTACACTTCATCCATGATTAGGATTGGATATCTGTCCTTTAGGGTCATCTTGTTTAGCCCTCTATAGTCCATACAGAGTCTTCATGTCCCACCTTTCTTCTTCACCAACAAAACAGGTGAAGCAAAGGATGAATACTTGGCTGGATTACTCTTACGGCTAGGAGTCTTGAAATAATAGTCTATATTTCTTGCTTCTGCACAAAGCACACCCTGTAGGGCCTGGTAATCATGGGGTGAGCCTTCTCTATAAGCATAATTTTGTGATCTTGTAGCCTCTGAGGATGCAATTTGGTGGGTTCCTCAAAGACATCAGCAAATCCAGTGAATAGACATCGAATATGTGTTCTAGGAATTCCATCTTGCCAAGTGGCTGATATTGCAATTACTTGCCCATACATGCTTCCAGTATTATTGTTCAGCAATTTGGTCATGGCCACACTTGAGATCATTTTAATAGACTGACCAGGCATATTACCTCCATGCAGCCTCACTTCTTTCCTTTGGTACTGGAATGCAATAGTGTGTTTAGCAAACTCAAAGTTCACACTCCCTAAGGTCTTGAGCTATTGCACTCCCAACACACAATCACACCCACCTAATGGAAGAATTTCATATCAGTTTTGAAGGCCTGCTCTCCTATTGTCCAAACAAAGTCCAAACACACAGTAGTACTTTGGATTTTGGCTCCATTAGCTAAAGCTACAGTCGAGGAAGGTGTTGGAGTTAACTGGAACCCTAACCTCTCAGCTAAACTTGGGTCCAAGAAATTGTCTGTTGACCTTGTGTCAACCAATATGGAGAATGGTTTCTTATTCACCCAACCAGTGACTCTCATAGTGGTGTGATTGGTATGCCTTGCCAAAGCTTGAATACTAATCTTAGTTAACTCCTCAACTACTTCCACCTTCATTTCTGGTTCCTTTTCTTCTTGAACCCATTCAAAATGATTTGGCACTTGATTAGCTATTAACATTGCAATTGTCCTTTAAGGACACAACTTTTGGTGCCCTGGGGTAAACTTGCCATCACCCTAATAGCACAACCCTTGTTCTCTTTTGCTTTGATGTGCTTTATGAGTTAGATATTTGATAGGTAAAGGAGGTCTAGGAGGGAAATTGGTTGCCTTGGGAAGAAGTCCCTTCATATTTGAGGTTGAGGAAGGGTTCAATGTTACGGCTTGGTGGTTGCAGGTAAAGTGGTTGGTGTCTAAGGGGTTGCCTTTTGGTAGAATGAGGCACTAATCTTGATGTTTGAGTTTGAGGCTTGGTAGGTCTTGGTTTGCGAGAATAAAATGGAAATTGCTATCTCTGCATTCCTTGCTATGTGTATAGCTTTAGTAAGGTCATGGACATCAAATTGTTCCACTCGGCTCCTTATTTCAGGCTTCAGCTCCCCAATAAAACACTTCACAAAATACCCCTCCTTCATGGTACCAAACTCCTCTACCACCTGGGACCTCAACTCTTCAAAGTGGTTGTAATAATCTCCCACAGTCACTATCTGTCTGAGTTAATTGAACTCCCCAATCACACTATCACAACTTACATCAGAAAATCGTTCATATTAGTTAACTACAAACTGACCCCATGTCACCTTACCCAGGGGTTTAATACAGGTTGAGTACCAAGTTCAACCTGCTTCTCCAAGTGGGCCGAAGCGTAAGCTACCTTGAATTTGTTGTGAATCTGACAGAATTCAAAGTACTGCTCGCACTTGGGAACCCATCCTCATGGATTATCACCATTAAATTGGGGAAAATCAATTTAGGGTGTTTTGGTATAAAAATTTTAGGACTTTGTTGTTTCCAAATTTGAACTGAACTACTGTATTACCACAGGGGGAGGTGTATGATTACCTTTACTGGTGCCAGCTTCCCCTTGCTGCAAAGCTTTCATGTGAGCCAGCCATAGTCAATTTGAGAGACTGTGGGTAACATTTCTGAAACCAAAAAGATAACCCTAGAAGGGGGTGAATAGGGTTTTAAGACTACTTTAAAATAAACAAACAATTACAAACAAACTTAGAAAGAATAAGAATAACACTTAGACAACAAACTTCAAACACAATATCTCAAGTAAGCAAACAAGCCGATCTCAACAAAAATGTAAAACGATAATGTAAGGAGAGAAGGGTTTAGAGATACATGACAAGGAGAATTAAATGGTTCGGCTTGATATACCCTCAAGCCTACGTCCACCCTTTCAAGGAAGTCCCTTGAAAAGTCCCTTGAGGGTAGGCTTGAATACCCTCAAGCCTACCCTCAAGCTTACGGGTCAAGATCGAACCTCTTACAATCCCTTGATGCTATGCCCACATCAAGAACAAGCTTTGACAATCCCAAAACTCCAAAGCTTGACAACCCCAAGCTTTGATACAAGAAACTTTTAGATGAAGAAATGTGTACAAGATATCACTCTCAAGAAGTAGACGAGTACAACTTTAAGCTCTAGAGCAAGAGAGATGAGTGTATGATGACTTATGAAAGTGTATATCTCTCAAATGTAAGCTCACAATAAATGCTCTTGAAATGGATGAGAAGTAATAAAAACCAAGAGAGATTGAACAATTGCTTTGATATTTGAGAATATGAAAGATAAGAGAGCTTTGAATGCAATTGATGAATCAAAACTATGTCCAAGATGAGTATTTATAGAGGTGGGAAAGAATGACCGTTTGGAATTAGGTGGAGCATTAAATGTGCCAAACGGCTATTGCAGTCGACTGCAATGTCCCATTGCAGTCGACTGTATTCCCAAAGTACAAGTTGGAAATTCAAAATTTCCAACTTGTAGTCAACTGTAATCCAATGCAGTCTACTTTAATAGGCTACTGGAAGTATTGCAGTCGACTGTAATACCTCACTGCCCAACTTGCAGTTGACTGTAATCCAATGCAGTCAACTGTATTCCAGAAAATGTAGATTCCTAGTTTTCAAAGAATGAAAAACTTTTATGCATGCAAGGGAAACCTATGGGCAAGTTCTAGGTATACAGTCATCGATACAATCATCTCTTTATGTCTAGTTACAAAGATCGGAATAGACGTAATAATAAAATCTATTGAAGTATTATGTCTTGAACCATTCCGTGAAGTGCGTTTGATCGATTAGCTCGTCTAATTGTCCATTTGCATGAGTATGAGATCGTACCTATTGCTTCATCAACTCAATGCATGTTAAGACAACATAATCATTAATATTAGTTATCATCAAAATCAAATATACTCCTTAGGTTAAATAACCGTAGGGTTAACAATTCCAAACTTCATGTCAGATTTGTTCTTTTCTAAATATCCCAACGTTGCATCCAATGATCCAAATCGAAGGTCGTAGGTCTCAAACCTTTGTTCCAGCCCATCTAATGCTCCCAATGAATCAGGCTCAACGAGCGACGTCTTGGATGATCTTGAGATGTTTGGTTTAATGAATAGAACCAGTCTCTGGATACTAAATGTAGCGAATCAAAGAATCATTACCAAAATTTGGTACAGAAATGGAGAAGTACCTACAGAAGGAAGAAGGAGATAATTGTTTTAATTCATTGAGAATATGCCAAATTATAAACACTCTCTTCTCTGTTATACCTTCTCTCTATCCTCCAACAACCTAACAACTTAGCAGAAAATTCAAATGGAAATCGCAATTCGAGAGAGAGAGAACACGTGCCTAAAAACTATTTGTCCAACTGGTTAATTTTGTCCTTAACCAATAAGCCAATTACATTATGATACCTCACTTTATTAAACACCTAGGATGCCAAATATGCCTTTGCTTGTGATAGGCATGCCAAGTGCGTGTGATCCAATTCTCCATCGAAACCCGAGGTTGCCAAGTTGAAACCTTGGCCGTCGATGAAGCTTCTGCCTCTAACCTTGTTACCGAATAACTTCCCTTGATTCTGTCAATCCCGCAGCTAAATTAGGAATGCGATGCTTAATCCTTATTTTGATCGGTGCTCTGGGGTTATTAGGCATGATAGATATGCAAGGGAGTTGATCCCTAAGAAAGAAGCTCAAATTGATAACCATTCATAGGTATTTTTGTGCCTCATCTAGAATTTCATATTATGCACACATGTGATTAGAATGCAATGACAACTAAATTAAGAGGACCCATTATGTTCTCAAACTAAACAGAACATAATCAGTTACATATCGTCATTTTATTTTCATCTTTTGGTGATGTAGTTTGAAGATTCCACTAATAGAAAGTCTCATCTAATCTTGGTATCTGCTAATTGGTGGTGGTGGATCAACTAGACATGGTAATAATCTTTAGGATAATGACCAAATTGGTTGAGGGGTTGGGCATGCGCATCAGCATGGTGGGGGTGATTTGGGGCTACAACGGTAGGGTGGATGGGTGTTGGGGCGCGGCAATGACAGAGGGGTGGTGGTGTGGGAGGCGGCTAACAATAAGTCAGAGAGAGATAGAAAGGAGAGGGTGAAAGGTGAAAAGCTGTGACATTGAGAAAGAGATGAGGACTAGGGTTTCTTTTTATGTAATAGACTTTTATCGACGGATCCACGCAAAAACCTTTTTCCTATTATTCTACCAAAACAAAAAATTGGGGAAAGCAAAGAAAAGCTACTTAAAGTGTATTTATTGATGGATAATTCCATGGCTAAATAGTTGTCACTAAAAGTCGGTCGCTAATAACATTTATCAACTGAATATTCCGTCGTTGAATATTTGTAGTGACGGACTTTTAGCGCTGGAATATTTTGACGGTAAATGACACGTTTAGCGACTAAAAATTCTGTCGGTAAGGGACACTTTTTGTGATGGATTTTGTTTCGTCGCTAAAAGTACAATTTCTTGTAGTGTTGGGAGTGGTAATCTGCAACACGAAATCACCATCAGGACGTATTATAATGAGATGTAAGCATAACTTAAGAACCCATTTGATGCCAGAACTCAAAGCTAACTCAGAAGCACAAATTTCATCGGTAGAATTTAGAGCATCACTAAATGCCCCAAACGGAACCCAATCTTGATTTAACGGTACCATGCCCCAGGCCGTATTTCCCATCCACAGGAGAACCGACTATCGAAATGGAAAACAAAATAGGAGATGGTGGAATGACACAACCCCAGCTCTCTGAGAAGTAAATGACATGAAGAGGATGATAAAAATGACGATAATAATCTATCTTAACCTCGGAACGGTTATGTTCCTTATTCTAAACTTTACTAAGACAACTTTGAAAGTAACGTGCACCCTGAATATTACGCATCAAAACTTGGCTCTAAAAAAATAACCAGGTGTAGTTAAAAAAATTTTACTTGAAAGATCGCCAATTTTCAACCAAGATAAAAAGACCAAAGTGTAACATAAATACTCACAGTCTGAAGTAAAGCACAACTGTTCCGATAGAGTGGCTGAACTAACTAAATCCGCAACCAATGTGTAGCTGAAAAGTTAGGCAAGGTAGATAACAATTGTTTCCCAAGTTAAAATTCCCAAATCAAACGAACACAAGGGCATTCAAGAAATAGAGTTTTTTAAGGATTGGAGGTTTCCAAAGGTTATGCGAAAGAGAAGAAGTCATACAGTGAGTGAGTTGAGGGGAGGAAGTACATCTATCAGCCGAAAACTGATGGATGGAAGTAACATAAAAGTAGTTTCCCTTAGCGAAGGACAAAAAGTGCAAATCTCTGACCTAGAAAGCAATAATTGAAGGCTCAAAATTTGGGAAATAATGTCTGCAGGAAAGTATGAAAAAGAACTCCCAAATCCCAGTCATAAGTATAGGGGATAAACAAATCAACATTGAGCCACATAACATTCTCATTAGTACGAAATTTTGTGACGTCGTAGGAGAGACAAAAGGCAGCCACCAATCCATCCATATCGAAATCAATCTCCCTTCCCCTATATGCCATTGTAAGCCTGCTTGAGAATGCGCTGGCCTACCAGAATACTTCTCTATATGCATGAGAAGGTTTTTCGTTGGTTCTGCTGAAGAAAATGACGCCTAGCAAAATGTCTGCCTTTAAGTACCCGAGTAACAAGACTTTGAGTATACCAAGTTTCTTAGTCCTATTTGGTAAGTAAGGATTGATTAAAAAGTTTAAATTCCCAAAAACCCAAACGCTCTAGCCTTTTAGGGAGACATAAAGCAGGCCACGCTATCTAATGAATAGATTTGCCACAAACCACTCGAAACATGCTTGAATTTGGTCGAAATGTTTACAAACCGACACAAGAATTTTCATCAAGAAGAATAATGGGATAGATGACATAAAGAACAAGAGGGATGGAAAAACCTCGTCTTACCCTTTTGAATGTCAAAGCTTATAAAGCAACACCTTGACTCACTTCAAAATAAGTCATCTTTTAGTAGAGGCGGATTCAGGATGTTATATATTGAGGGGGTCAAAATTACATGTTAAATTTTAATTGCTAATGATATAAAATAGATCGAAGATGACCACATTTGATGTAGGAAACTCTCCAATTACCTGACATATGCAAAACACATTGTTTGCCAATGCGTATTAGTGCTAGCATCACATCTATGTTGTGGTTAAATCGTTTGTGTGCATTTTTACATTATAGTCTTTGCATAATAGTTTAGAAATAACTCGACTAGATGCTACTACCACATGGCATTTTTAAGTTTATCAGTTACGTATAAAATATATATTTGAGATTAAGTAGCGAGAAAAAATATTAGTTGAACTTTGAGTTTGTCTATACAAAAATAATAATAATAATAAAATAACGGAATTTTCTTGTGAATTGGAAGTAAAATTGCGAAATAGATGATATCGATAATTTCACTCCTGACCAAAATTATACCAAAGTCACAATGATTTTAAGTGGTTGTAAGCATCGAAATTATGACCAAAAAAATAATATCCAATATTGAAGTATATTAAGTTGACAAGAAAGCCCAATATTTTGTCGGGAGCTTTTGCTAGAGGAAGCCTAGATATTCGGCCTTTTCAAGTGGGTCCATGTGTTCTTAAGTTCATTAATATTGGAATTGGACTAGGATATTTGTGGTGAGATTAATGACTCTTAGGGATATTCAAGAAAATCAAATGGGATAAATATCCATTGACTGTGATAGAGCGCAAATTATCACATGTATTGTTATGTGATAATTACCCATGGAGTGGTGCAAGTCTTGAAGACTTACACCTCACTATAAAAGGAAGTCTTTGGCAACAACGAAAGAAAAATCAAATAAAACTGGAGAGAAAGATAAAAAAGAAAGAGAGAAAAAGAAGAGAAGAAGAGGGAAAAAATGAAGAAGGCTAAAGGTTACCGATTTCGTCTCGAAACTATGGAGATCGCTAGGTGCATCCATATACTCTTTGTTATACATCTTCTTCTGTTTTTTCTTTTGTTTTTATATTGTTTTCCTTTGATCTTTCATTGCAACACAATTTGATGTATTAAATTTTCATTACATGGACAATGATACAAAATATTTTGTGCATAATAGCTATTCTTTTTAATTTGCATTTGGTTTTGCGTGCTTTTTTAATCAGAGGTTCTTGTGAATGTAATTAATAATTACCTTTTCTACCATATATTCAATTGGCTGTAAAGCCAATTATTAGTTTTTTGGTACCAAGTCCTTATTTGTATTAATCTCCAAAATTGATACATTTGAGTTCTCACTGTCTTACACTTGTGCACTGTACATCCAAATGAAACATATCACATTGAGATAAAACTTCAGACTCTATCATGTTTCCATGTTGCTGCTATTGCCGTTGTCCAGTCTTTTACTTTACAAAAAATAAACGTCGTCATAAATATGATGGAATTTAGTGGCATAAGTTTTTGCACTAATCCATAGCACGAAAAATGTATCATTAAATTTTGGCACGCCAAGTGGGACGTGTTCCTCCTCTTATCTTTAGAAACACAGGAAAAAAAATGTTGAATAATAAAAGAGCAGTCTCATCTTTCTCTTTTTCTTTTGTTTTTGCTTTTTTTCGTGCCTTCAACACCAACATTGTTTTATGTTTCAATGCATCTTCTGTTTAACAATGAGAAACATAAATATAAAAGGACCAGTGGTCCAGTGGGCCAAAGTGAACTAAAAATTGTTTACTTGATCAGCCGTACGTGACTATAGATTTTTTTCTTCATATTTTTGTTCTTGTTTTTTTGTCCTTGTCGTATATTCTTATTGATAAGACTGGCATCTTGGAAGAACAAAAAAAGTAAAAACTAAAAGAGAGGAAAAATCATGATACAATTGAACAAACAAACAAATATGTTTTTCAAACACTAAATTTTATTTTTGAGTTATTGGCAGGAAGGGAATCCTATCAGAAAATTGAAAATTATGCCAGTGCGATTTGAAAGAAAGAAGAGATGACATTTAAGGAAGCATTACTATCATGCAACACCATAGCAACCGGTCTGAAGATGTTCAGGCCCGCAAGCTCATTCTCTTTAGGATAAAGGTCAAGGCCACAAGTCTTCAAAGGGTTAGGCCTATGAAACAAAGGTTAAGGCCACAAGTTCCTAGGGTTTTCATCGCTCACAAGCTCATATACCTTGGGGCAAAGTTAAGGCCAGAATTTTCCCAGGGGCCAGGCCTCATGGAAAAAAAGGTTAAGGCCATAAGATCCCAGATATCTGCTACCTACAAAACATTGGCCACTCAGAAGCAAACATCCTTGGGATATAAGCTACGGCCACAAGTGCTCAAGGTGCCAACTCTTACGGAACAAATGTCAAGACCAAAAGTTTCTAAGGTCTTGCCGCATTTGGAGATGGGCTATAGCCCCAGTTGCCCTAGAGGCTACCTCTTTCAGAACATACGCTAAGGAGGTAACATCACATATGGTCCCTAAACTTTTGGCCATTTACTTGTAGTCCCTGTAGTTTAAAATTGGTAAGATTAGTTCTTGTATTTTTTAACTTTACCCACTAAAGTCCTTTTCACACGGCCGTTTATTTTCAGCCGTCGATGTGTTTTTTTGGGGGATATTTTTTGTCCCATCACCTCCTTGGTTTCCCTCCAACATTAAACCAATTGCTTCCTCTCTTTCCCGCTCAAGTTTACTAACAAACACTTCCACACTCGGTTAATACACATCAACCGTTAGTCTCTGGAAGCTTTGAAATTCAATGCATCCGAATTTTATTTAATGTACAAAGGAGAAGACATAAGCCAGCTTATGGGCATAGCATCAAAATATGGGATCTCGATGCTTTTGTGGAATGAGTGCAAAGCTACGCACTTCATGGATAGACCTCAATCCAGGAAGGAGGTTTTATGTTTATGAGATTAACAGGGTAAACTACTATTTTGATGTTCTTTCTTTTTTCATAATCATTTGATTTTTTTTTCATTTTGTAGTTTGACAACTAAGTTAATTGTAATGCACAACAACCGTTTGTATAATGGCTCATTTGAATATTTTGAGTTGTGTGATCCCCCTATGTGTCGTAGATCATGTCAACTGATTCTTAGGCTCTTGCGAAAGATTAAACACATGGATGCTCAGATTACAAGGCACAATCAGAGGGAAAAGAAGCTTTGGATGGCTTTGTTCTTGTCATATCTGATGGCTGTGGTGTTTTGGTGTCTAAAATAGTGCTTAGGTGTGTTCCTAGAGTCAAGTTACTGTGACATCCCTAGCCCAAGTGACATCACCGGAGATGATATGTCAATCCTATCAACGCTACAACCTTAAATACAACACATAGCAATTACAACCTTAAGATCATAAAGAAACGTCACAACACGTCCTTACAAAAATTTTCCTTGATAGTAAGCATCGTATCGCAGCAAACACTGCATAACATAACACAACACAATATGTACACCAAATTTTACATCATCGTATATATACTTCCTCACTGGATCTCAGCATAATGTTTCTTTACCTATCCCCGAGGTCTCTCCTTATTCAAACCTAGTACCTAAAAAACACCTCAAATAAGGATGAGCGCAAAGGATTTAAGGATGCCAAGAACAAACATTTACAACTATCTTGCTACATCACCTTTGTTCAGACTGAGTGGCTCAAGCCCAACAGAACATCATCGTTTCCACTTGGACAGACTCATGGACTATGCAAGTGCAATGCAAAAGAAACACTAAAGCATAATCATCATGAGAATAACGAGATAACAAATTCAGCAATATCAAATAAAATCAATTGCAATGCATGCTTGACTCGACACGACACGACAGACTCTAGCGCCCTTCCTCCTCTTTTTGTCAGTTACTCTCTTTTTCACTGATCGCCAGTTACTTCAGTTCACTAGCCCTCCACTTAAGGATGCCCCTTCATATGGGGTGTTCATCTCAGTCTTGTCTAGATTAGGGACGGTTTTCATCAAAGAAGCGGACTTAGAGAGAGTTTTCGATCATAAGTCCTCAACAACGCTTTCAGGCTGATTATCAGGTGGACTAAGGGAATTCATTCTACCTTAAGTCCTCAACAGCACAAGTCAAAAAGAAGTACCGGTTCAGAAGATCAACCAATATTCCAACATATAAATAGGAGTTTAACACAAGCATCGTCAACATGGTATGCCAAGCAAAACAACGGATACAAAAACAGAACCGCACTATCCTTACCTCTTTGGCTTTGTAGCAAATGAACTCCTTGCTTCCGAACTTTCTTAGCAACAAAATCACCTATTAAATAAATTTTTTCTTGTTAGACAACCCTAAAATACAAACGCATACCTACCTTACCTCCCCCTCCTTTACTATTTATTTATTTCCAACTTATGAGAACTCAATTAAGGGCAATTGTTCATCCCAATTTCCTCCAAAGTCTATGACACAAGCTCTTAACACGTCCTCCAAAATCTAGATCGTTCGTTCAGATTTTCCATCCATCTGTGGATGAAATATCGTACTCATGTTTAGCCTGGTCCCCAACTCCTCCTGGAAACTCTTCCAAAATTAGAGGCAAACCTTATATCTCGATCAGATACAATGGTAACTGGTACACCGTATCAGCTAACTACCTCCTCGATATAGATTCGGGTTAGTCGTTCCGCCGTATCGCCTTCCCTTTCAGGAATAAATCGAGTCGTCTTGGTTAAACTATCTACTATCACCCAAATAGATGTATTCCTATTAGATGTCTGGGGTAATCTGGATACAAAGTCCATGGTAATATGGTCCTACTTCTACTCGGGATAAGTAATGGTTACAATTGTCCAGCCATATTCCTATGATCCACTTTTAGCTGCTAACATGTCATGCATTTTGATACAAACTTTGATATTTCCTTTTTCATGCCCGGCCACCAAATTTTTTTTCGTAAGTCCTGATACATCTTCATCTCTCCTGGATGGATTGAGTACTTGGAATTATGTGCGTCTATTAAGATTTCCCTTCTTAATTCATCCTTAGGTGGAACATACACCCGATCTTCATATCTATAAATTCCTTCCCCATCACAACTGAAATCCTCTTTGTCGTTCTTTTCAAACCCCGCTTGAATCTTGAGTAAATTCTCGTCTTAACATTGGGCCTTTTTAATTTGATCAAGTAGCGTAGGTCGAATCTCCATTTGGAATAGGCTACTACTCCCTTCTCTTCTCACTTGCACATCAGTTTCGAGCTTGTTCAGGTCGTTTACAATCGCCTTCTATTGGGTAATCATGGAAGCTAAATTCTCTGTTTTCTTTCTACTGAAGGAATCAACTACCACATTCGCCTTCCCGGGGTGGTACAATATAGAGCAATCATAATCTTTAAGGTGTTTGAACCACCTTCTCTACCGCATGTTAAGTTCCTTCTGCGTGAAAATGTACTTTAAACTTTTGTGATCCGTATAAATCTCACAAGTTGCACCATATAAGTAATGTTTCCAAATTTTTAAGACAAATACTGTTACTGCTAGCTCTCGGTCATGTGTTGGATAATTCCTCTCATGGTTTTTCAGCTGCCATGATGCACAAGCGATCACTTTCCCCTTCTGCATAGGAACAGACCCTAATCCCTCTCGGGATGCATCATTATATATCACAAACCCATCAGACCCAGATGGTAAGATGAGTACTGGGGCAGTCACTAGCTTCTCCTTCAGTTCTTGGAAACTACGCTTGCACTTCTCTATCCAATGAAACTTCACATTCTTTCAAGTCAGGTTGGTCGGCGGGTAGGCAATCTTAGAAAGGTCTTTAATAAACGTCTGATAATACCCGGCTAGTCCTAGAAAACTACGAATGTCATAAACGGATGTTGGGCACTCCCAATTTGACACCTCTTCAACTTTCCTAGGATCTACCAATATCCCTTCCCCGGTCACGTGGCCCAAAAACTACACATTTTCAAGCAAAAACTCACACTTACTTGAATTTGCCGTATAACCTGTGGTCTCTTAATATTTGTAAAACTTGCCTCATATGTTGAACATGTTCTTCATTGCTCTTCGATTATATCAGAATGTCATCGATGAAAACGACAACACAACGATCAAGATATCCTCGAAATACCCGATTCATCAAATTCATAAAGGCTGTTCGGCCATTAGTCAACCCAAAAGGCATCACCAAAAATTCATATTGCCCATATCTGGTCCAAAAGGCTTTCTTAGCAATGTCACTTGCCATCACCTTCAGTTGATGATATCCTGATCGAAGGTCAATCTTAGAGAAATATTTCGCACCCTGCAACTAATCAAAAAGATCATCTATTCGTGGCAAGGGTACTTATTCCTGGCCGTTACCTTATTCTGCTCTCGTTAATCAATATATAGCCTCATAGAACCATCCTTCTTCCATACAAATAATACTGGGGCCCCCTATGGTGAAACACTGGGATGAATAAATCCTAGCTTTAATAGTTCTTCCAGTTGTACCTTCAATTCACTCATCTTGGAAGGTGCCAGCCTATAAGGTGTTTTGGATATAGGGCCAGTTCCGGGAACTAAATCAATCCTCAATTCCATTTCTCGGTCTGGTGGTAGCCCTGGAAGATCTTCGGGAAAAACATCTGGAAATTCGTTGACTACGAGTATCTGCTCCAATTGTGGTTCACTAACACAATATTGTATACGTGTGCCAGATAGCCTTGGCACCCGCTACTAAGACAACGACAAGCTCATAGAGCTGATATTAGGTAAGGGGGATTTACCACCCTATCCCTTTGTATGACGACTTCAAGTCTATTAGGCATAACAACTTAATCAACTTACGGTGACAATCTACGTTAGCATGATGAGCAGCTAACAATCCATTCTGAGGATTACGTCAAAGTCCCCCAAATCTAAGGGTATAAGGTTAGCATGTAAGATCTAATCAATTATTTAAATTGGGCATTCCTTATATATTTTAGTGGCTAGAAGGGAGTTGCCACTAGGCAGGTTCACCACAAGTATGGCATCAAGTGGCTGACAGGGCGTTGTTAACTTTTTTACAAATGCTAATGAAACAAAGGAATAGATAGCACCAAAATCAAACAATACAAGGGCTTTACGAGAGCAGACAGGGAAAGTACTTGTCACAACATCTTCGAACTTTATAGTCTCCTTTAATTCCATCGCATTTCCACGACCTACCGCTCTCGGCTTTCCTTCTATGGTTAGTGTCTTTCGTCGAGGTCACTTCTTCGCATTATGTCCTGGTTGTTGGCACTCGTAACAAACTCGCTGATTCAACCTATAGTCATTTGCTCTGTGGCCCTGCATGCCACACTTAAAACAAGCTATTGTTGATTTTACATAGTTGGTGCCCTCATGCCTCATTCCACACCAACGACATTCTCGAGTCCAACTCATTTGCCTCGAACCTTGTCCATATTTTCCCTCTTCTGTGCTTTTTCTAAATTTTCTTCCGCTACCTCTGCCTTTGTCTTGTCCTCTATTCCACTTCCTTCCTTGTTCTCTTCTTTCTTCCCACGCCTCCCCACTTTTCGCTTCCACAACAATGCCTTCTCTACCGACTCAGCAAATGTTCAAAGTTGAAAGCTTTTCACTATTCTCCTCAAGGGTTGTCTCAAACCCTCTTCAAAGATTCTGGCCTTATGATCCTCTGTATTCACCTTGTAAGGAGCAAAGCGTACCAATTCATCAAATACCCTGACGTACTCCTCCACAGTCTTGTCTTTTTGTTTTAATCCAAGAAAATCTGTTTCCAACCTATTTTGTAGAGTTGGAGGAAAATACTTTTCCTCAAATAGCCGCTTAAATTGGCTCCACTTGATGTAAGCCCGGTTTGCTTTCCTCTTTTCTTCTACTTGCTTCTGCACTTCCCACCAATAAATTGTCACCCATCGTAACATATGCGTAGCAAATGCAGCCTTCTGATGTTTTCCACAACCTGTTATTTCAAATGCCTATTCCATTTCCTTTAGCCAAGTAACCACCTTTATTGGATCGCTTCCCCATGGAATTCACTAGGTCGAGCATACTGAAAATCTCAAAACTTACATTCTAGCCTTTTCGCTACTGGATTTATTGCATTAGCAGCAACCGGTTGTGTTGTAGGTGTTGCTACAACTTCCCGCAGAAGTCCCACCAGTTCCCTTCTTAAGTCTTCTCTATTAATTCTGCCCTACTATCATTGTTGTTCCCCAGCTGGCACCTTTGGTGTGAGCCCAAGACGCTTCAGTCTAGGGTGCCTCTTGCGGATGATCTCTCTCCTGTTCTCTTGGCATTGGGATCTCTCAATTTCGTAGGTTACGTGTCATTCTGGAAATTGTATAACAAGTCTTACATTCACATATAACAAATATGACTTCAAAAAATAATGACATTAGTACAACATAAGTCTCATTCTACGATTATCATACAACGATACATGGTACGCCTAGATATACAACATTTGACTCAAGGAAACCCATATCACTCTTTAAACAGTTGCACACTCCAGTAGTTTTCATCTAGTAACATCTTTCGCTTGTTACCAGACAAGGCTTTGCCCGGAGGGCATTCACGAACTACTACCTGCATCTTTTGAACAACCCGCAAGCTAACATCCACTGTATCCTCAACCAACCTATCTTCCTTCTTCTTTTCCTTGAGAAACTCTATCTTCATTCTCTTTATCTCACTGTCTACTTTAACTTGTAGGGATTCTAACTAATTGAACAGTTCATCCCTCTCACAGGAGACCTTTATATGCTTTCATTTCCAAAAATTCATGACCTTCCTCCTAGACCGTTCACTCAGTCCTTCCTTTTTCACTTCTACATCAGCTCGATAAGGTTGATCATTCTCTATTTCTTCTATCTCAGGGCCCTGCAAATTCATGACCACGGGCTCCTCTTCTAAATCCACTAAGTTCTCCTCATGTGCAATGCAAAAGAAACACTAAAGCATAATCATCATGAGAATAACGAGATAACAAATTCAGCAGCATCAAATAAAATCAATTGCAATGCATGCTTGACTGTATACGACAGACTCTAGCGCACTTCATCCTTTTTTTGTCAGTTACTCGCTTTTTCACTGACCGCCCGTTACTTCACTTCACTAGCCCTCTATTTAATGATGCCCCTTCATATGAGGTGTTCATCTCTGTCTTGTCCAGATTAGGGATGGTTTTTATCAAAGGAGCGGACTTAGAGAGAGTTTTCGATCATAATTCCTCAACAACACTTTCAGGCTGATTATCGGGCGGACTAAGAGAATTCATTCTACCATAAGTCTTCAACAGCACAAGTCAACAAGAAGTACAGGTTCACAAGATCAACTAATATTCCAACATAAATATAGGAGTTCAACACAAGCATTGTCAACATGGTATGCCAAGCAAAACAACGGATACCATAACGGAACCGCACTATCCTTACATGTTTTGGCTTTGTAGCCGATGAACTCCTCGCTTTTGGACTTTCTCAGCAACGGAACCACATATTAAATAAAATATTTCTTGTTAGAAAACCCTAAAATACAAACGCACACCTACTTTACCCCCCTTCCTGTACCGCTTATTTGTTTCTAACTTATTACGGCTATTCCCTTAATCGGATTTGCCATAACCCATAAGGTGCATCAACAGCGCTATCGTCCTTCTTGTACCTATCTGAACTTAATTCCTCATTCCTTATACTTCTTACTATTTAACCATGAGTTTTCACAAGATTCGTCAACGGGTGTGGAAAATTACCAAAACACCCTGGCCTTAGGTAAAATTACCTAAACACTCCCTGCTGACTTCTATACCTATAAACACTCCCTATTGGCTCAAATACTTTTTTAAAACAATGTAAACTGATTTTTGTACTAAAAAATCATTTGGTAGAATTTTCACTCAGAAACTCCACCCGGATAACCAAACTGAGCATTAGGGTACCGATTTTATCAAAAATACTAATTAGCTTCCAAATGTTATGAACTTTTAGACACTGAAGTGCCTCAGTTGGATGAAGTTTCAGTAAACTTTTCAAATTAAAGAAGATTAATTTGATATTTTTAAAAATTCAAAACCCTACTTTAAGGATAAATATATTTCACATTGTTAGGAAACTCAGAAACATCCTAAAATTTTACAGTTTGTAGATCTTTCAAAACGAGTTGGAGTTTCTCTTTGGTGTTTGGCCAAATTCTAGCTTACAACGACGTTTCAAAAATAAAGTTCAAAATCAGTTAGAGAATAAGACTTTTAGCGACATTTTCAGTCACTATTCATCACTTTTGGATCAAATTTACACTTTTTCATCTCTTTCCACACTCCAAGTTGCATTCTTCAGGTTTTCATGCCTAGAAATATTTCCCCTTCTTACTTAGACATGCATTTATGCTAACTTATCTCATTACTTATTTAGTTCAACTTCAAATTCCCTTTAAACCACTTTGATCTCACTTTGTTTCCACTTACCTAAATCCCTAGCTTCATTTAACATGGAATCATATCATAACATAATTATTTCAGCCCTAATTCCCTCAATAACACATAGCAAAACACCAAGAATACACACACAAGGCTGATTTTTACCTCACTTTGAAGACCCGTAACTTCTTCGTTTCTCGACGAAAATACCTTTTGTTTAATTAAATCTCTTCCTTTCTTTATTTTCTATAACATCTCTGTTTGGTGTTTCACAAAATTATTTCTATATTTTCTCAATTTCCTCCTTAATCAGCTAGCTCGCACAACTTCGCACACTGCAGGCTGGTTTTTTCCTGACTTTGGGGGTCCATAACTTCTTTAGTTTGTCTCAAAATTGATCGCTGTTTCTTAGGTTCTCTTCCTCTCTCTTTTCTCTACAACTTTTCAATTAAAGATATTCCGTGATTCCTTCTGAATTTCCAGTGATTCTCCCTCGAACAGCTGTCCAGGGTAAGCATTTCGCTCATGCCACCTCACTCGCCACTTATCTCTACATGCACACACTCCACCTCTTGGAAATGAGAGGTGTCATTCCTTTTTGTTTGTGCCTGCCTTTGGGAGCCACGAAATCGGACCATTTGTTTTCATTTTTTTTAATAAACAACAACAAGGATATTATAGTTGATGTGTTCCCAAATTGCATTGTACCAATTCCAATTTGTAATTTGACTCCAGTTTGTTTCGATGCTAGCAGATGGCCTAAAGTTAATACAATGGACTCTAGTTTGTTTTGATGCAATGTGCTTGAAATGAGTTACATTTTTGTAATGGGAAGTGAAATAAATGGTACAATGCAGTACATATACAAAAGACATAACTCTATGAGCAATGGCATTATCAAACAACATAAAAGGCACCACATATATTACCATTAACAAGCTACCAATACATTACATCAAAAAACACAATAGGAAGTTAAGGTTCCAATCAAGCTCTCAATTACCAATAACAAACTACCAATTTATTACATTAAAGACACAACACAAAACTTAAAATTCTAATCACACGTCCAACTACCAACATAGCCAAGTACATAAAAATGTAACAAGGTCTCAATTCCTAAATACATATCCAAAGACACATCAATTCCTATGGTTCCTCTTCTTGGTAGGGGTAGCAACTCGACTTCTTGTAAGAGCCCTAGGAGGATTGGCAACTTGATTTCTTGTCACTAGCCTAGTAGAAGCAGAAGAGTGAGATGTAGTAGTAATAACACTGGAAGTGTGAAGCTTGGATTTAGTAGCAGTCTTGCTTCTTCTCACTACCCTAGCAGGAGGAATGCTATCAAGAACAGTGGCTTTGGAATTGGCAGACTTGGCTGTTGTAGTAACCTTGCTTCTTGTAGAGGTGTCAAAAGGGGCGAGCGGCCCGCGGGCTAGCTCGACAAGGCCCATTTTTGGCCCGGGCTGGCCTAACCCTGTAGGTGAACAGTGGCGGCCCTAAAAAAAGGGCTTTGGGCCTGGGCTTGGACCAGGCCGGGATATTCAAGGAAAAAGCCTGGGCTAGGCCCGACCTGATAAAGCCCGGGTTTTGGCCTGGCCCGAAAATGGCTCGATTTTGGCCCGAGTTTTTGCCCAGTTTGGCCCTTTTTAGGCCCAGTTCTGGCCCTTTTCTGGCAGGCCCCACGAATTTTTAAATTTAATTTCCCCCCCTTTTATCTCCAACGGCTATATTCCCATTATTTTCCTAAATTCTACTTTTACCCCCCCCCCCCCAACAACAATATAATGACTAGTTTGGGGGGTATTTTGGTCTAACATAATTGTTTCAACTCTTTTAAGGTTTTTACACTCTTACCCTCCCCAACAACTATAAACGGATAGTTTTAAGGGGCATTTTGGTCTTTTGTGAAGTTTCAAAAATCTATAAATTCATACAATTTCTTTTTAATTTTTCACACCAATCTTTTTACTCTCTCTTATCTAAATATTCTACATTTCTACAAGCTTTGCTACTATTTCCCTCTCTAATTACTATTCTTGCTAATTACTACTCTTATTTACTAATTAGTACTCTTGCTAATTATTACTCTTGCTAATTATTACTCTTGTTTACTAATTACTACTCTTGCTAAATTCTAATTACTAACTACTCCTCTTATTAATTTGTTACTCTTTAATTCTTTTGTCTAGTAATTAGTAATTAGTGAATTTTTATTTATTAATTACTATTACTAAATTCTTTTTAATTACTTACTCTCTCCAATTTCGAATTGCTAATTACTCTTATTCATTTGTTACTCTTTAATTCTTTTAATTGTTATTTCTAATTACTAATTACTGCTCTTATACTTGTGTATTTAGTTAGTCTTACTAGTTTTATTTTCCAACCTAGTAAAAAAGTTTAGCGTCAAATATGGCTGGATTACTGAAGAAACTGAAGCGTGGATCATCATCACGAAAACATCGTCATCATCACAAGCACCACCACCAGTACAAGCGCCACCAACATGGTTATCATAAACACCAATCCAAGCAACACCACAACCATTCGTTCCTGGACGAATGAGTACAGGTTGTATGATAGATACCCAAGCCAATTGGGAGTTCAATCAAAACATTCCAGATCTTGAATACACGCCTTCACAAGACCCCCCGCATTATAGTCAAGGACGCAGCTCGATTGGCGAAGCTACTACTCGGTGGCATAATCTTAACCCAATGCGTGGTCATGATGAAGAAGGGCCGAGAAAATGCCTCTGGTAATGAACCAGAAGTCTAAAAGGGGAAAACAAAGCCGAGTGTTGGAATCATTTTGATGAAGTTATGGTGGACGACATCTGAAAAGCTCGATGTAAGTACTGTGCTAAATTACTTTCGTCTGGTAGTGGTAATGGACATCTTAACAGGCCTTACCCTTAGTTTGCACCTCGACAAGGCCACGTCAAACCTACCCAAACGCAGTTATCTTTTGATGGTAAGTTATTTATTTATAATCAGCGAAAGCAAAGAGACAGTCTCGCTGAATTTGTTATTCACGATAACAAGAATTTTCTTTTGTTGATAATGCTAAGCACTCTAGATATATGAACACATACGTGCAACCTTTCTACAAAAAGGTTCATAGAAACACAACTAGATTCGATGCACTCCGATAGTATAATGCTGCTAAAGCACGCCTGATCGATTATTTCGATAATTTTTGTAATACCTCGAAAAATACCAAAAATTAATCTAACCGTAAGTTTGATTAATTAAGGGGTGTTATATTCATTAAGAAGCAATATGTTGGTGATGATCAAGTGTTAGGGAGCTAAATAGGGGGTTAGTATGGTTTTTGGGGGTTAAAATGTAATTTTGGAAAGTTAAGGGGCAAAAATATAATTATAGAAAATATGATGAACGGGATGCATATCTTTATTAAGTAGCATCCTTTTGATGATAATGAGGTGTTAGGGGGCTACATGGAACGTTAGGGTGATTATGGGATCAAGTTGTAATTTCCCAAAGTTGAGGGGTCAAAATGCAATTTTGGAAACTTGAGGGGCCAAAGAGTAAAATTTGAAACTTTGCAAAATGTGTCATAACCTGATGAAAATAGACCATGCACGATGGCCACCTCCTGCTTGCTATAATCTGAGTCATGGTTATGAATTATAAAGTATTGGGAGAGGATCATGAGGAGGAAAATTATCAAGAAAAGTTTTGGGGAGGAAAACAGAAATAAGAAGAAGTGAAGAACAGCTGAAAACCTGCACAGTAGTAGCCACGGGAAGGAAAGAAAAAGAGAAGGAAATAAAGGGAAAAGGAGGAAGAAAAAGGGAGGGGAAGGAAAGAAAGAGAAAGAAAGTTGATTTTGAACCCCAACGGGGTATGATCTTGAACCCAAAAGTGTGGAAATTGATTGAATTCGTTTGAGAATATTGTACATATAGATGTATATATCTCTATGTATATTGAGTTATGTACGAATTTGATTGGGATGAATTCTTGTTAGAATTATGGAGATAAAACCCTAAAACAACAAAAAAAAATAAAATGAATTAGGGATTTGAATTGGGCTTGATTTCAATGTGCGTGGGTGTGTGTTTCAGTGTGTTTTTGTGCGTGTTCTTCAATTTGGTTCATGGGTTTGGATTCAATTGGTTTAATTGTGCAAAATTGATGTATGAAAATGAGTTTAGGGCATTAATGTAAAGTTTGTAATGCAATTAAGTGATTAAGGTGTGTAAAAATGAGAGATTCATGCGGGGGTGTGAGTGGTGTGCTTGATGTGTGACGGTCTGAAGGAGGAAGACGAGTGTGTGTGGCCAAGGCATGTTAGTGTGTGTAGTGATTTGAACAGTAGATGTTTTTGTCGCTAAAAATAGGAAATTA
Organism: Escallonia herrerae; assembly: GCA_033070095.1. Classification (NCBI taxonomy): domain Eukaryota; kingdom Viridiplantae; phylum Streptophyta; class Magnoliopsida; order Escalloniales; family Escalloniaceae; genus Escallonia; species Escallonia herrerae. Next base: position 178,880 of record JAVXUP010000368.1, on the reverse strand, counting down.
AGTGAACAGTTTCTAATCTGAATTTTTAAAAATACTAGAGGCAGATCTAGCCAAAGTGCAAAAGAGAGACCCTAGTTATTTTTAGGATACCTGTATCGTGGAAACATTTCAGATTTGTCCGAGATCAGGAAAGGGGTTAATGGACGTGGAAAGTTTAGAACTTTATGGTGAAATTTAAAATATCAAACAGACGTGGTTTTGCGCAAAACTTTTATGAGGACTCTAGGAGCCTAAGAAGTCCCATTTCTCAAGATTCTAGGTCATTCCAAATTTGTTAGCTATTTTTGGCCAAAAATTTTGTAAAATACTTTTTAGTTCAAGAATGAATTCAGGAGGCTTAAAATAGCATTGTAAAGAACTTTTGAGATTTTTCTGATACTGGGAACCCTTGGGGAATTTTGGTAAATTGCCACCCGAAGAGGGGTATTTTGGTAAATTTCCCGATAAAGTTTTTCAAAGAACTTTTTAGTTCGGAAAGGGTTGTAAAACACCTAAAAGGTTGTGTTTGAAGCTGATTCAGGGCGCTCAGTGACAGTGAACCCCGGGGCATTTCAGTAATTTGCCGCCAGAGGAGGTACTTTGGTAATTTTTTCTATAAAATGCTTTGAAGGACTGTTGGTTTGGGAAGGGGTGTAAAATATCTGAAAAGTTGTTTTAAATTAGTTTTGAGATGTTTGTTAGGGTGATGGCCGCTAGGAGGTGTTTTAATTAATTTTCTCTTTAAAATTTTCTGAGGGAATATTTGGTCTATAAATGATGCAGTACATCTAAAAAGTAGTTTTAAAGCGGTTTTGGGGTGTTGGTGATGTAGCGGCGGCCATCAAGGATATTTTGGTAATTTGCCATGTCGGCGCTAAATTTTTTAAAACGCGTATAATTTAGCGTTCAGAGGGGTGGGAAGCTTCATCATCGATTGCTAAGAGGTATTATGCGCCATACCTTAAGGGCTTTGAACATCTAGTAGTAAGACAAATACCAGGTGAAGGTACTTCTAATTCAGCAGGTTCATTTACTTTTTTCTCTTTTAATGAGATTGGTGTATATTCTGATACTGATCATTATTATGATTTATCAATGCAAGAACAGGTTAATTTTAATTTGTTAATCTTTTGGAAACAAAATCAAAACAAGTATAAAACTTTATCCCAAATTGCAAGGGATGTACTGCTAGTGCAAGCCCCCACGGTTGCTTCAGAGTCGGCATTTTCAGCGAGCGGGAGGGTTTTGGATGACAAGAGGAGTCGTTTTAACCTCGAGTCACTCGAGCTATGTGTATGTTGGAAGGATTATCTTGATGCGAAATACCGCGAGCAAGATTAACCGATTGATGATAGGAAGAGTAGTGACTCGGATATTGAAGTACTTTTGGATGATTAGGTAATTTCTTTTTATTTTCCTTCTCTTAGTTTTAAGAATAAATTTTTTCACAAAATATATAGGTAATTTCGCCTGTTTGTTTATAAGCAGCTGGTCCCAAGCCCGGATAAAACGAGGAGGGCCTATGAACACATTTATCTTCAATTTAACTCTATCAATTTGAATATTTGAATGCTAGAAATATTATTTTTTACACACATATTACCACATAGTTTACTTTAAACTGTTTACAGAAGTTTTTATCTAATTTATTGCTAATTGCTTATATTGGTTCAACTCAGTTTCTGTGATAGATTATTGTGTGCGTGTCTAGGGCAATTCAACGTTACTACTACTTGCTTGCAAACACATAAGGTAAAAAGTTTGTGCATATCACTTCAACAGATATTTATTGCAAAAGAAAGGAAAAGATGTTACTGTATTAAAAAAGGAAAGAAAAGGTTTTTCTTTCCATGCAAATATTTTCTATTTACCAAACTTCCGAAAAATGCTACTTATAATGCTAGTAGGCCAAAAAAGACTTGTCAATATCACAACAAATTAATATGTATCAATCTCAACCTTAATTTGATGTATTCTTGTTGGCCATCAACACAGGTGAATAACTAGGAGTTGGGAAGAGAAATAAATAAAATAGGGCCCGGGCCCAAGCCTGGCCCTAGATATTGGGCATAGGGCCAGGGCTTGGACTGGGCCCAGATTTTCCCTTCATCTGGCCCGGCCTGGCCCGATTTTCAGCCCCACTAGCCCAGCCCCTGCCTGGTTTCACGGCAGACCCGATGGGCTTGGGCTGGGCTGGCCCAAGCCCGGCCCATTGACATCTCTAGCTTCTTGTCACTATCCTTGTAGGAGGAGTGCTATCAAGAACACTGGCACTAGAACTTGCCCATTTGGATTGAGTTATAGCCTCGCTCCTTGTCACTACCCTAGCAAAAGTGGAAAGAGTAGTAGGGGTTGTAGGAGTAACAGCAGCAAGAACACTAGCATTGGCACTGGCCATGGCAGACTTGGATGGAATAGCACCTTGGCACCTTGCAGTTGCATCCAACCTTTGCATTTGCTTTTTTTGTCTCAAGTATGTCTTTCCTTAATGAAGTAGCCTCATGTCCACTCATCTTTGCAACCATCTATTCACTGTGTTGCCCTTAAGCAGCAACATCATTTGCATTTACTTGATCATTTCTTGCAAGCATCTTCTGTGCTCTTGCATTTTTCATCTTCTACGCAATCAAGCTCTTCCTCCTGGAAACTTTCTTCTCTGTTTTTTCACTGCCTTCCACATTCACAATAGTTATTCTTTGATTAGTCTTAACCTGTTTAGAGATGCCAAAATACATGGGAAGTTTTCACACTGTAAACAAAGTGTAGGGTAATAGTCACTGGCCTAAGCAAAATAAACTCACATGTAAATGCTAAATTATTTCTTCATGTCTTTGCCCTACATCAGTATCTGTTTGAAAGGCAAGTGTATCACCCACAAATTTTCAGCCACAGAAGTTGTTGTTTGATTTCTTCTAATCTGTTTAAAGATGCCAAAATACATGTGAAATTAACATACTATAAAAAAGTAAATGTAATAATCCCTGGCCTAACCAACATATACTCTCAGGTAACTTCACACAGTAGTTGCATCACTCCACATTTGTTTCAGCCACAACAGTTGCTTTTGGGGCACATTTTTCTGTCCCTTGCATGTTCTTTGATTGTGGCCATACTTCCCATATTTACCACAATTTATTCTTACTCTCTTTCTACTTAGCTTAGTAGCACCTTTAGGGTCGCCTTCATACCTTTTCCTAACCTTTTTTGGCCTACCTAGTTGAGTATGATGAATCGGGAGAAGAAGTTCAGGCTGACCACTAGATTCCCAAAGGTTTGGACCTTTGATTGAGTGGATGAGGTTCTCATATATCTTGGTATGAGTCTCTTTCTTTTGTAACAATCATGCACCCACACCTTTGGTCTCATCCCTTTGTTTTTGCCATTTGCCTTATTAGAGTATATGGCAGGAACAACATGAGGGCAAGGGATGCCATTTAGGCCCCATCTTCTACATGTGCAAGACATATCTCTCAAATTCACAACATACTGAGCACTAAATGGACATTTAAGCTGGTACTCATATCCCCCATTCCAGGTGCTAATACACTCATTTGACCCAGTCTTGTTCTTCTCAACTATTTCTTGAATATGAGGTGTAATCCTCCCATCGCGCTTCTTTAACTCATCTCTTTTTTTGTACATTCTTTTCATCAGAAGATCCCTAACCCCCTTAAGCATAGTCAAAGTAGGTTTATCCCTAGTTTCCAAAATAAAGCTATTGAATTTCTCTTAGTAATTATTTAATAGCTTATCATACTTAGGGAAAGTAGAAAAATGAGTCGTGCTCCAGAGTTTGGGGTTTTCAAGTTCTCCGATTCTTGCAGATGCTTTGCTTGCATTTTGCATATAATCCTTCAACTTCTATCCCTTGAACAACTTGCTATAATTCTTGTACATGTGCAACAAGCAAAACTTATGCTCAGCATCTGGAAATACATCTTGTTTTGTTGGAACCACACACTGAATTTTTTTTATTTTTATCTTTTTTTGCAAATTAGAATAGGCTCACAGTAATAGTTGATGAAAATCATAATTAATTACTAACGTTTTTGCAATTTCCCTTTTGCCTATATGAAATGAATGTCCACTGATGCTGATTTTGATTCCCTATGCCAATGTCCCTCCCAAGTAGTCCCATAAACCATGTCCATGAATTCTTATTCTCTGCCTCCACCACTGCATATGCAACTGGGAACATGCAATTATCTATATCTATCCTAAGAGCTGATAATAACTGTGAGGGGAAAGGACCCTTCAGAAAACACCCATCCAATCCAATGAATGGTCTATAATGTTTGAACCCTACCATCCATGTCCCTAGATAAACATACAACATTTTAAACCTAAACAAATTTTCACCCTCTTCTATCTTCTTAATCACCGTTCTAGTATCTAGATTCATTCTATAACTCCATTACATTAATCCCAAATTCCTCTGCACTGCTCCAAATAGCTCTCATTGATCTGATCAAATGCCTTCCTTTTAGCCCTATAGGCCTTATGTTTGCTTACACCAAGTGTGAACTAATTTCTGGTAGCATCTTTCAAAGCAGACATTGGCATATTTTGGTTTGACCTAATCCTCTCCATGTAAGTCTTTGATAGCCACTTGTAAGTGGCCTTCCTGTGGTAATAAAGGGTAGTGCGATTGTGGTCTTTAAAATATGTTTTGATCTGTCATGTTATGGACCCCTGCCTCTTAGACCCGTACAATGTCCACTTACAGTTCTCACTTTCCAGTACATGTTGCCCTCACTCTAACCTTATAATATTTTACAAACTCTACCTGCCTCATGTTCCTTATAGTATACTCCATAATTGCCTAATTGAATTCTTCCATACTAGCAAACAACATCCCCACTTGAAACTTTGGATCTTTCATGTCTCTGTTAGGCATAAATTCTGCATACCTAACCCTGCTAGCTTCTTCATCAGAATTAGATGGTAGACTCCTTAACTCATTAGAGAAGTCATAACGCTCATCCCTTTTCTCATTTAATGCCTCAACTGCCTCTAGGTCATAAACTGCATCACTCGTATTTTGCTTACCTTTTTGTGCAGCACCAAACAATTCAACCACTGAACCCCAATTTCCATCATTAGGTATGTATTCCTTATTAAAGCAATAGTCACTATCCTTAAAGTTTTCATATCCTACATTAGCTTCACTATCAGCTTGACTACCATCTTCACTACCACCTTCATCACCATCTTCACTGCCATCTTTAGTACCATCTTCATTACCATCTAACCTACCATCTTCACTAGCATCTTTATCTATTTGTTGAGTTTCAATTACAGTTTCCCTCATAGGCATTTCATGTTCATTCCCCATAGCTCGACTTTGAGTACCATCAAACAGCCTCTCTAACTGACTACAATTCATATCCATCACATCCTATGATACCAAAAACCCACTCTCATCTGTCATCGCCACTAATGTAAGGTCATCAGTATTACAACCAATTAATGTTTCCCCTAGTTCCATGTATACCTCTAGCACAGTATTAGGGCCAGGATATACCATCATATCTCTAATATCAGCATCATTCTTTAACCTTCTCAGCCCCTCATCTAAAGCCATACCAGGTACTCTATAGTAGAAATCACCCATTATAACCCTCTTCATCCACCATTATAACAACCTCTTGTACTGAAAAGAAATCACTATCACACACGTTATAGTTGTCTACAGCCCCAGCCCCATATTCCATTATTGGGAACATACACAAAGTGTCCCCCATGGTAAGATTCAAGAGCAAAATAATTAGACAGATTCACTACACTAACAATTAACATATGACCAATTTAATCAGATCCAATTTACAGTGCAGACACACACACTGACCATGTAACAGACAGTATGCAATTTACCAAGAAAATAAATACCTCTACATTAGTATATAAGTATATCTAAATTAGTATATAAATATAAACTTTAACAAAGGACCACATCACTTTATCGTAGTCAAATCAATTAGGCAGTCACTATTAGAATATGGAATCACAAGTATAGAGTACATATCAAAAAACCTAAAAAGCAACAATGTCCTATAGATTAATACAAATCACTGTTAAGAGCATGATTATAGCAATAAAGCACCAAAAGTTTGAACAACATATCGTACAACGCAGCATTACTGAATCTAATGCCCCTTTCCCTCTTTTGCCAAGTCATGTTGTTTCAATTTCAAGACTTATGGAATCCCGATCAAACCAAAATCCTAAAACAAATTATGTACTCAAGTCAATCAATAAAATCTAATCAACCCCTAATCGACACTTAAGTTATTAATCAAAAGCTAATTGACACAAATGAAGCCCTAATTCATAGCTAATGCCTTGCTATTACTCATCACCGTTCAACTCCCTCTCTACTTTGACAAAATGTGCTATAGGGTTAATTTTGGAGGGAAATCGATGAGGTGAAGGGACAAAAATACCCCCAGCAAAAGGCACATTAACAGCTGAAATAGATGGCCGTGTGAAAAAGAACTTCCGTGGGTAAATTTAAAAAGTATAGGAACTAATCTTACCAATTTTAAACAAGGATCAAATACACGTAGGTACTCTAAAACTACCACAAAGTCTCACTTGAGGGTCTCAAAGTTTAATTTTTACACATAAGGGCCTGTAACTCCAAATTTGCAACAAGTAAGGGCATCCGTCTAAATTCCTAACGGTTCAACCCTTTCCATCAGGGGCATTTTTGGGAACTCATTTTTGCGAACTCATAGTGGCACCAGCACCGCACCGTGGAGACCCCCAGCTCAAACTCCAGCCACGCACACGCCACCGGAGTCCCCGTCGACGCAAAACCACTGGCCATCGTCGTGAACCGCCGGCCATTGCCGTGAAGGGGCCTAAGCTGCAAAACAGATACAACATCTCAACAAAAAGAGAGAGAGAGAGAGAGAGAGAGAGAGAATAGAAGACGCAGCAGTGCCACCATCGAACTCGCGCCGTCACCACCGTGACCAGCGATAGCGCTAATCATCGTCGTCGCGCCGCTACCAGCTTCCAAATCAACGTCACCTTTTCGAGCGACCGCAGCCACAGGAAAAGTGTCGCTGTTGTCCACCACAACCGACGACGACCGCTGCGGGCCCAGACGAAGCTCGCAGTCACTGCCAGCTACAGCTCCGCCAGGGAGCAGGCAATCAACGGTGGGCCATCAAATCTGGTTTACCTACACAGCGCTGGCTAGGTCTGTATGCAGCTCCACTGCATGATCCGATCGATGCCTCTTCCATCCGTTGCCAGACCGGCGATCTCCTCTTCGGCCAGATCATGGCACCAGCCGATATCATCACCACCGAGACGGGCAGTGCCCTCGCCGTCGTGCCAATAAGGCCACTAGCTATACCCGATCAACTTCCAAAGGCCATGGATTGGTATGAGTGAAACAATTTGGTATGAGTGAAACAATGCCAATTTTAGGGTTCCAAATATTAATAGATTAGGGTTCTAAAAATCAAGGGATTTTACAATAAAAAATTAAAAATGAGTTCCAAAAATGCCCTTGACGGAAAGGGCTGAACCGTTAGGAATTTAGACGGATGCCCTTGCTTGTTGCAAATTTGGAGTTACAGGCCCTTATGTGTAAAAATTAAACTTTGAGACCCTCAAGTGAGACTCTGTGGTAGTTTCAGGGTACCTACGTGTATTTGACCCTTTAAACAACAAGGACTACAGGTGAGAATGACCAAAAGTTTAGGGACCATATGTGCTATTACTTTATGCTAAGGCCACGAGTTTGTAGGGACCCGGCTTATGGAAAATAGGTTGTGGCCTCAGTTTCCTAAGGGGCCTTATCCCGTGTACTATAGGTTTATGTCTCATACTCTTAAAGGTCTGTGTCCCACATCCTATGGGACTAAGGTACCCAAAGTTATAAACACCCTCGAGAATAGGCTAAGGTAACAATGTCCCAAGGGAGCACATTTAACACCTGATGAGGCTAGTCACTAACACATGATATTTTCATTATTGAGAGAAAGGATGCCTCAGAGGCCACATCCCGTTAGAATCTCTAGAAAACACCAACATAACCCAAGTCCTCCAGCCGCTAGTAATACTTGGACCATCAGGGGTGTATTCTCTAAAAAGTCTACTGGGTCTCTCGGAATGGCCCTCCGAAAAATGTTCATACTGGACATGAAAGGTACAAATAAAAGTAGATTACCAAGGAATGTTGGCAGGGCAAGGCCTTTGGGAGCCAATGTCAAACTTAACAAGTCTGATGTGTTTGAAAACTCTATGGGATATGTCCTACATGTTTGGCCACATAAATACGCTAGAAATGAGGAGTTTGTTTTTGCAATAGTGTTTGGATCAAACCTAGTGGAGCATAAGAATAGGTCTATCTTTCAAAACCAATTATCCTAGGTTGATACAGCCGCCATAGCTACAAGTCTAAGTAAGACACTGAGTCTTCAGACAGATAAGGTAAGACCCACAGAGTCACCTGTATTTGGAATGAAGCAACAAAAGACAAAATCACCAGCCAAAGCCTAAAGAAACATGAGGGAATAAATGCATGTGGATGACAGTCAAAGCTCCACAGCATCAAGTGCTGACCAAAGTAAAAAGAAATAGAGGAAAGATAAAAGAAGGGTACCTCAGGAGGACATTTTAGTTCGTGTCACTGGCTCTATGACACCTAAAAGGGTACCTGTTAATACAACATCCAACCCACTCTTTAAAAAAATGCATGAGGAGTCGATGTCTCGTAAAAGCAACTCACCCCCCCATTCCATCTCCTTTTTGGAGTGAAAATCCTAAAGATAGTCAGTGCTTAAAATAGTAAAGTAAAGACAGAGATAATTTCTTGTCTGATGACAAGCTTGCATGGCTAGACACTTGAAAGGATCATCAAATGGTTGTGATAATAGTGCAAATAAAGGGCTTAACTGCCAAATGTCACTACTGTGTTGGCATAGACGAAATCCCATCATGATAGATAAAGACGCCATTTCCAAGCAAAAGGCTTTGTGAGTAAGGGACAAGCCTGTATAGGAGCTGATGGTTATGCCAATCAAACATCCAAGTGGGTTCAAAGTTTGGACCCAAACCTCATGTCCTACATCGATTGTGTGCTAAAAAGGGAAATAAGGAAAACTGAAGACGAGACCACTCCCACCACCAATCAGGTAACAAAACCATACCCATCCTGGCTAGACTAAGTCCCTTTTTCGCCTACATTTTCTCTTCTGAACTTCTAGAGTTTCAAAAGGAAAGGAAATTCAAGATAGCATGTGGTCCACTTCATTACTCGTCTAGCCTATCTGGCAAAAATAAGCTTTTCTGGCAAAAACTTTTTGTAGTATCTTTGGAGGGACCAGATTTTATGGTGTTCTCTAGAGCAGTTGTTTAATGGGATGCCTTGATCAGGAATTTTAGTTAAGAAATGTAGAACGACGAGAGAGTATAGTGGAGCTGATGAATACAAAGTAGCACCACAATGAATCGGCGTCAGACTTTATTGCATGGTGGCAAACTCTTACGTACAGTTGTTCTCATAATATCAACCAAGGTGAATTGTTGCAAATATGCCTCTACAATCTTATGCATGAACACTTTGTACACCTTTTGTCTCAAACCGTTTATGGTCTCAACGATTTGTGCACAAATGCACCTCGATCAAAAGAAGACAAGGTATGAAGCAGCCAAAAAGATTGAAAACGGCAGTTATAAAATTAAGAGAAGAATCAAACTTATGTTTGAATCGAATCATTTTTTAGGCATTCCCTTCATAATGGTTCACTTTCCTAAGCAGTATAAAAAGGGGTCCTTGAGAGCATTTAAGACACTTCTTGCGAATCTTTTTCAATACTCTCTCTAACTTATCTCAAAACATTCTCTCATCTTGTTCTCTCATTCTCATCTATTCTCTGTTGAGTGAGTTCATCTTCGAGATAGTTTATTGTAAGCATATTGGTTTGGTTCTGGAAAGAATATAGATCTTCCCACCTAGAAGGCTTAGTCTAAGATTATTCATTGTAACATCTACTCAAGAAGGAGTTTGTTTGGTGTATTCCAATTGTAATTCTCTTTTCATTTGTAAACTAGTGGAAACCTTGGAAGGGTTTCAAAAATTATACTGCGGTTTGAGCTACCAGCTGAAGCTAGCTAGTTAGTGAAAGGCTCGAGTAGGTCTCCCTTGTGTGGAGTGCTCGAGGACTGGACATAGGCTGGTGGGGCTGAACCAGTATAATTCTCTGTATTGAATTTACTATTGTTATATATGTCATTACTTTGTAATCTCTTTTTATTTTATACTCAAAGTTGTAAAACAACTATTCACCCCCTCTAGGTGTAGTTAGGGACCTATAGGTGGTATCAGAGCTGTGTGCTCTGGTATTTTCTATTGACTTAATCGTCTAGAGCTAAAGATCGCATTATGGAAGAAGGATCAGCAACCACCAGGCCACTCTTGTTGAAGAATGACAACTAGAGCTACTGAAAAAATTGCATGAGAAATTTCCTGAGGAAGGATAGACACGTGTGGTATGTTGTAGAAAATGGCCTTATAATTCAGATGAAGGATGGACCAGATGAAACCAAAATTCCAAAAGGAATTCTCGAAATGGACGCTCGTGAGGCACAACTTTTCTCCATTGATGATAAAGCCAAGAACATTATCAGCTAGGGCCTTGACATGAATGAGTACAATCATGTCTCAGCATGTGAGACAGCTAGAGAAATGTGGAGGTTGTTGGAGGTCACTCTTGAAGGTACAAATTAGGTGAAAGAGACCAAGATTAACATGTTGGTCCAACAGTATGAGACCTTCAAGATGAAGGAGGACAAGTCCATAAATGAGATGTACTCCAGATTTACACTCATTATAAACGGATTGAAGCTTTTGGGTAAAATCTACCCAGAAAAAGAAGTTGTCCGAAAGTTCTCAGATGTCTTCCAAAGAGATGGGAAAACTCACAGCCATTCAAGAAGCAAAAGACTTAAATGTGCTGAAGTTGGAAGAATTGGTGGGTTCCCTAATGACTCATGAAATTACGATGAAGATTCATGATGAAGAAGAAACCACCTCCAAGAAGAAGAACTTAGCTCTTAAAGCTGAGACCTCTCATGAACCCGTAGAGAACAATGATGATTATGATCCTGAAATGGCTCTCATCACTTGAAGGTTCAAGAAGTTTCTAGCAAACAAGCAAGATGAGAAGATCAAGAGAAATCCAACAAACCAATCACATCAAAGAAATAAGAGTGATTGGAATGTAAAGAAAAATTATGATGCTTGCTATGAATGCAGCAGAACTGGGCACATCAAAAAATATTGTCAGCAACTCAAGAATAAAACTGCAAGCAGCAACAGTCGAGACTTTAAGGAAAAGAAGTTCAAGCCCTGTTGACTTGGGATGACTCTGATGAGAGTGACAAAGAAACTAGCGAAGATGATGACGTAGCTAAACTTTGCTTCATGGCCAAGGATGATAACTCGGATAAGTTAGGCCCTGTTTGACACACATTATTTTTTCAGTTTTGGAAACTGGAAAAAAAGTTACGTTTGGTAACCATTTTCCTTTTTTTTTTCCTTCAGTTTAAAAACCCAGTTTTTAAATCAAAGTTGTTTTTAAAAAGTCCAAAAACTGGTTTTTTTCAGTGTTGATTTTTTTTAGACCACCACCACCCTCCCACCGCCGGCCGTCGGCCGCCGGCGGTCACCGGAGACCACTGCTGGCCACCACCACCGTTGGCCACCACAAAAAAAAACTAGGTTATCAAACACCCAAAGAAAAACTAAAAAAAAATTTGGGTTATCAAACACCCACTTGTTTTTGTAAAAAAAAATTAAACTGCTCTTTAATTTTTTTTTTTTTTGGGAAACTGAAAAACAAAATAAAATTTTTGTCAAACGGTGCCTAATCTCTGAAAATCTTGATTATAATGAACTTAAGTCAGCTTCTCTCGAACTCAGTAAAAATCATGAAAAGTCAAAAGTTAAAAATGCTAATCTAAAAAAAGACTATTTCTTTGATAAATATCGTTGAAGAGTTGGAAGATGAAAAGGAAGAGTTGGAAGAAAAAGTTAAACTCCATAATTATGAAAAATTCTTCTTTAAAAATTAATCTAATTGCGTCTAAGAAGGAGAATTCTTATTTGTCTTCTGAAATCCAATATCTTAGAGGAGTAAAAGTTCCAGTTGAAAATGAATTTTTAAAATCTCAACTGGAAGAATTTTCGACACAAAAAATGAATTTAGAAAAGGAGATTGAAGATCTGAATTTTATTCTTTCAAAATTTACCCAAGGAAGAGAGAACTTGGATAATCTTTTGGGAAGACAAAGATGTGTTTTTGAGAAAAGTGGAATCGATTATAATCCTTCAAAGAAGAAAAAAGATTACAAAAATTTCTTTAACAAAAATTTAGCTTCTTGCTCACCATTCACACTCTGTACAGTATGTAACAAGAATGGACACTTAGTTAAAAATTGTCCTCTTAGTGCTATCAGACATCTGTCATTCTCTTCTATTACAAAAAATAAAATGAAACAAGTTTGGGTGCCAAAATCTTGTTTATCCAATCTTCTAGGATCCAAGAAAGTGTGGGTACCTAAAGAAACCAAACCAGAATCTGTTGTAGGTATACTTGAAAGCAAGGGTAGATTCCAACAAATGGATTCTCGACAGGGGATGTTCAAGGCATATGACCGGTGATCGCTCACTATTCTCTCATATCACTCTGAAGAATGGAAGACTTGTTACCTTCGGAGACAACTGAAATGGGAAGATCATCGGTAAAGGTAAAATTGGCACTGGTTCCATATCTATAGATAATGTATCCTTGGTTAACGGTTTGAAGTTCAATTTGCTAAGTATCAGTCAACTCATTAATAGTGGACACAAAGTTCAGTTCGAAAGTGAACAATGCCCAATCAGTCATGCCTCAGATGGAGGTACCTTAGTTGGTAAGAGAGATGGTAATATTTATACTCTATCTTTTGATGCATCTGACTCTTCTCGTGAAGTTTGTCTTTCTGCTCAACATAATGATATTTGGTTGGGCGTCATAGATTAGGTCATGTTCACATGGATCTAATCAAGAAACTTCTCTCAAAAGAGCTTGTCAAAGGCTTACCAAAGTTAAAGTTTGTCAAGGACAAAGTTTGTGATGCCTGTCAATATGGTAAATAGTAAAAAACATCTTGTCAAGCAAAAAATGTTGTTTCTACCTCTCGCCCTCTTCAACTCCTTTATTTAGATCTTTTTGTTTTGGCCCCACGAGAAATGCCAGCCTAGGTGGAAAAATGTATGCATTCGTCATTGTTGATGATTTTTCAAGATACACCTGGGTTCTTTTTCTCACTCATAAGGATGAAGCGTTTGAAAAAAAAATTCAGTTTTGTTAAGCAGCTTCAAAATGAGAAGGAGTTGAAGCTTGTAAAAATTCGAAGTGATCATGGCGGTGAATTTGAAAAAGATTTTATTCCTTTTTTGTATTCAAAATGGCATTTCACATGAGTTTTCTGCTCCTTGGACACCCCAACAAAAATGGGGTTGTAGAGAGAAAGAATCAAACTCTTCAAGAAATGGCCAGAACCATGCTTCATGAAAACTCTGTGCCAAAATATTTTTGAGCCGAAGCCGTCAGCACTTCCTGTTACGTCTTGAACAGGGTACTCATCAGATTGATTCTTGACAAAACTCCTTATGAGTTATTTTCAAACCGAAAACCTAAAATCAATTATTTCAAGGTTTTCGGTTGCAAATATTTTTTGAATAATCGTGAGAACTTGGTAAGTTTGATGCGAAGTCTGACGAGGGAATATTTCTTGGTTATTCATTAAAAAGTAGAGCATATAGAATCTATAATTGTAGAACTCTGACAGTTGAAGAATCTATGCATGTAGTATTTAAAGAATCTAACATTGAAAAACCAAGTAAGAATGCTGGTGATGAAAGTGAAGAACTCTCCCTGAACTTGAACAACAAACTTAATGTCTCATCAACTGAAGGGGAGTGTTCAACATCTTTTCACAACAACAGTGATGAGACTGAGCCACTTCCAAAAAGCTGGAGATATTCCTCCAATCATCCATTAGAACAAGTCATAGGGAACGCATAGTTACAACCCGATCTACGGTAAATATTTTCTGTGCAGATTTTGCTTTTCTTTCTCAAATAGAGCCTAAAAATATTTTAAAAGCTCTAAAAGATCCTGAGTGGATCCTTGCCATGCAAGATGAATTGAATCAATTTGAGAGAAGCAATGTTTGGACACTTGTTCTGCCTCCTGTTCAACAAAAGGTCATTGGCACCAAGTGGGTTTTTCGGAACAAACTTGATGAGGATGGTCATATTGTTCGTAACAAGGCTAGACTACTTTCTCAAGGATACAATCAAGTTAAAGGGATAGATTTTGATGAAACCTTTGCCCCAGTCGCTCAACTTGAAGCTATCCAAATGGTTTTGGCATTTTCATGTCACATGAACTTTAAACTTTTTCAAATGGACGTGAAAAGTGCTTTCTTGAATGAGGTAATACTGGAGGAAGTGTTTGTTGAACAACCTCCTGGTTTTGAAAATGAAAAATACCCCAATCATGTTTTTAAGCTGAAAAAGGCTTTGCACGGTCTTAAACAAGCTTCTCGAGCTTGGTACGATCGTCTTAGCAGCTTCCTTATTGATCATGAATTCTCTCGTGGCAAAGTCGATACTACTCTTTTTATGAAAATTCGTAATTCGCTCATTTTGATAGTTCAAATTTATGTTGATGACATTATTTTTGGTGCCACTAAAAATGATCTATGCCAAGAGTTTGCTGAGAGTATGCACAGGGAATTTGAGATGAGCACGATGGGAGAACTTGCCTTTTTCCTTGGACTTCAAATCAAACAATCAAAAGAAGGAATTTTTATAAGTCAGTCCAAGTACACACGAGAGCTTTTGAAAAGGTTTGGCTTGGATAATGCTAAACCTAGAAGGACCCCTATTTCTCTTAGCGTTAATCTTATCAAAGATGAAAATGGTAAAGATGTAGATAACAAACTTTATCGTGGTATGATTGGTAGTTTGCTTTACCTTACTGCTTCTAAACCTGATATAATGTTAGGTGTAAGTATTTGTGCCAGTTTTCAAGCTTGTCCCAAAGAATCTTATCTTACTGCAGTTAAACATATTTTTTAATATCTCTCTGGGACTTTAAATTTAGGACTTTGGTATCCACGTAACTCCTCACTAGATCTAGTAGGTTTTTCAGATTCTGATTATGCAGGATGTCTTGTCAATCGCAAGAGTACTAGTGGCACTTGTCAAGTCCTTGGAGATGCTTTAGTGTCCTGGCACAGTAAGAAACAATCGTCTGTGGCTCTCTCCAGAGCTGAGGCAGAATATGTTGCGGCTGGAAGCTGTTGTGCCCAAGTACAGTGGATGCGTCAAACTTTACGAGATTTTGGTGTCTCAATAGACCATATTCCTATTATGTGTGACCGTAGCAGTGCTATTGATATTATTAAAAAATCTTGGTCAACACTCGCGCACTAAGCACATCGATATTCATCACCACTTTGTTCGAGACAATGTTCAGAAAGGTTTAATTGAACTCATGAAAGTTGGTTCTGAAGATCAGCTCGCAGATATCTTTACCAAACCTTTAGCAGAAACCTCTTTTTGTTCTCTTCGTCATCGCTTAGGGATGTGTGATCTTAGCTGAATCTTTTCATTCTACTCCAACGACATTTTTTTCTCTTTCAACTTAAATCTTTTCAGTCGACCGAAAACTTTCTCTTCGAATGTTATAATGTCTTGTTTCTGCTTGTTTCAGTCGACAGAAAAGTCAGTTTTCATTCGACTCAAAACTTGTCGGTCGAATGGAACTTCTTTCTCTTTTTACAACTGTTGGATTCAGTCAACTAAAAATCTGGTTTCATTTGACTCAAAACTTTTCGGTCGAATGAAAACCTCTTTCACCTTTGGCAAATATGTTGGATTCAGTCGACTGAAAAGTCATGTTTCATTCGACTTAAATCTTTTCAGTCGACTGAAAGTGATGTTTCAGTCAACCAAAAACCCGTCGTCTATATATACCCCCTCTTTTTTCCCTTTCACTTTTTACTGTTACCCTTTTCACTGTCCCTCGTCCAGTTTTTTACAAACCTTTACTTTTCCTCTCTCTCTCTCTTGCCCACCTATCACTCAGGGCCCACATGGACTCAAACCCACACCCTCGTAGTCACCGACGTCTTGTAATTGACATCGATGATGAATCCGACGTGGGTCCTCCACCACTACCTTCCACACGTCGCCGCACTCATCAGACAACAAAGGTTGCTGCAAGATCATTGTCCTGTGTACCTGCTCAACGGACGTTCGCTGCTCCATCCTCTTCAGGTAATGTTGCTCCTCCTCCTGCCACCTCTTCTTCCCCTGCTTCTCCTCCAACCTGCCCACCCCAATATTTCTCCTACCAAAATTCTTCACATTCCCTATTTTTTTAGTCAGCCGACGACCAAATCAACTATTATACAAATTTTGTAAATCGGGAGGTTGTACCGGGTCGTCCAAGTGATGTCATCCTAATAACTTAACTTGGTCTTACCGGTCTTTTTGACTGAATGGGTTGTCCCTCCATTCTTTTTCCTCCCTCCACTTTTCCCCTGTCTTGTTTGAATGTTCTATTCAAATATGACATTTAATGACATGTCCTCTACCTTTTTGACCACATACGTTAATGGGGTCACCATCTGCCTCGATGCCACCACCTTAGCCCAAATTCTTGGTTTTACAAACCAATCTTCAACCATTGTTTTCCCCGAAAACACGTGATGCACCACTAGCTCCTTTACCCCACTCTAACAAACATAAACCCTTCTAGGAGACCCGTCCATTTCTCGACCCTGCAAACCTAGTTTAGGTGACCTTTCTCCTCTTCATCGTGTCCTCCATCTTATTCTTTGTTATAAGCTCTCGGGCCGTGCTGGATCTTTTGGTTCTTTTTCATATCTCGACATCATTCTTCTCACCCACTTCATTTGGGGCTCTCCCTTAAACATTGTGGGCATTATCATGCTTGTAATGGATGCCCAGAAGAAGAAATCCTCTGCTAATCTTCATTGGGTCTAATCTTAACCCGCATTTTTGAATATTTTCATGTCCTTCTTCCTACATCTATCTCAGAATGTATATCTATTCCGAGTCAGCATATTCTTGACAAAACTTCTCTTCGTCGTGCGGGATTCACCCTTCGCACTGAACTCACCACCAACACTGTAACTCTTGAGCGCAACACTATTACTGACCCCTCCCGTACCAGGTCAATTTAGGTTCCCCCTTCAGCTCCCTCCCCTGCTCCTACAGTTCGTCAACCCGCACCTTCTGATCCTTCCCCGTCTATTCTACCCCCACCACATCCTCCTTCTCAGTTCATACTCACTGTGCCTACTGACCCATCTCCCTCTATACCATTCCTCTTTTCGACCCTTCCTCCTCGGTCCCACCTCTTCCCACCGCTCATCACCCTTCCGATCCCCTCTCTAGCCCTCTTACTGACTTCTCCAATAATAATTTTGATGAGTTACTATCCACCGACAACTCTGACCTCTCTGAGCACCTTTCTCCTCTCTCCACTTTGATTCAGTTAATACTTAAATTGCAAACCACCCTTGCTGCCTCTATTGCAGCCAACCACACTGCCCTCCTTCATAAGCTTGCTGCTCTTCAGTAGTTAGTTCAACGCTCCTCAGCCCAGCTTCTCTCGAACCAAGTAGACTTTTACACCGTTCTTAACGAACTCACCTCTAACCTTTCCTCTCTTCCTTTCAACCATACTCCAATCTTGGAGAGTTTGACTCAGATGCAGCATGATCTTCACTAACAGCAGAAAGTTGCCCTTCAGACTCATCGTCGCTAGGCCTATCTCACTACGACCATTCTGACTGAACAGAACTGCTTCCTAGCACATCAGATCTTTAATCAGGCTCATGGCTTTAGGGTGACTCATCCAGATATCTTTCCCAATCGACACAGCGGCATTGAAGGGGAAGAATGGTTCTTCAACCAGCATCTCCTATACAACCCTCCGATGTCGCGCTCTCCTCGTGTCCTAGAAGTCATTGAAGTACCCACAACTGCTCCGCCGCCTTCTGATCCATTCTCTTCTGCACAAGATGCTCGTCGATCTACTCCGCTGCCTACTGATCCATCCTCCTCTGCACAGGGTGCTCGCCGCCGTCAGCCCTAGATGCTTTCTTTTTTACTCCTTTGATTGTTACATTGGCTGCCCCTCTATTAATTATTGACCATTCTTTGTATGCATCTTTAACAATTTTTTACTGAATATTAAAAGATGTTCTTTTAGTTATTACTTTGTTTGAATGTTAACTAATCAAGGGGGAGTATGTTTATGTAATGTTAGAACTAATGTTGTCATCATCAAAAAGGGAGAGATTGTTGACTTATCGATTTTGATGATTCCAAATTTATTATCTCTAACACAATCTGACAACATTATTAAGATAATCATTTCAGGATTTATCTTAATCAAACAAACACAAGATCATGCCTTGGACAAAGCTTAAACTCGGACTTGGATTTGAGATTCAAAGACTTGGACTACATTGAAGATGCAAGAACCTGAAGTTTATTTTATCCATGTTAGCATTTCTAAGTCCTTTTTAAAAAATCTCACAAAAATTCAAGTAAAGAACCAAAACTAAAAGTTTCAGTCGAAGGCAAATATAAATCCCAAAATACATCAATATCTGGCATAGTGGCCCAAAGCTTTTTATACAGTCCAAGTTCTCTGACACGGAGTTTCAAAAATAAAATCTAAGTAATAACAATTGTCATAGTCATTACACTCAAAATATCAGTACTAACTCTGATACAAAGGCAGCCAACTCTTGGTCACTCAGCTAGCCCTTCGATCCAAAGTCCTAACTATTGATCACCTAAAAGGAAACACAATAAGGGAATGAGCCAAATGCCCAGTAAGGTCACTCAAAGGACCATTCAAAAGAATGCAAAGATATCTGAAAGAAAAAATTTTGGAGGCACAAAAGTTTCAACGGAATGGACATCAAACCAAATTTTGAATGTCAAACTATATATGAGTACAAAGACAGACACTAGAGAGCCATTCAGAAAGTGGTCACATACGTCATTACTGACACATGAGGCTGGCTCAGAAAGTAAGATCGCGATATCTAACTCATCCCGACATAGGCTAATTTAAGTTCAAACAACCTGATGGAAATTTGAATTCTACAAGTCATAGCATTGAGAAATATGTCACTCCAAATGAAGCTCAAAGAAAAAGGGGAAGACGAATAACTTAACCCGGTTCGAAGAAATTCAAATTTCAAAAGAGAACTAAGCACTTACATGAACGATCGGTCCATTGCTGACTCGAATTTCAAAAGTAAACCCTTACCTTAATCAAGCTTTTAAGTATACAAATCTTCAATTATCGCCTTAGAAGTCAAGACCTTCCCAAGCTTTCTCTCCTCTCTCTCACCACCGTAAAGGAAAAAGGAAACCAAGAACCAAAATGGTGAGAAAGGAAATAAAACAATTATTTATATGGGATAAAAATTTTAAATTTTCATTCAAAGGAAAAATAAGAAAACTATTTATATGGGACAAAATTTTTAAGTTTTCATTCGAAGGAAAAAGAATTTCCTTCGACCGAATCCGGCAGACGTGAAAATTCTTCTTCAAATATTTTTTTTCCGACCAAAAACATGTTTTCATTTGAATTAAAACTTTTTATTCGAATGAAAACTTATTATTTTTTTTTCATTCCACCGAAAACTGTTTTACTTTTCTTTCGAATGAAAATTTCAGTACTCCCTCTTCGTGATTTTAAATAATTTTTGTTCGAAGCAAAAATCTTTATATTCAAAGAAAACTCATTTTCATTTGAAACAAAATATTTTCATTCGACCGGATCTTTCAGTCACTCTAAAACATCACTATCATTCCCATTTTGATTCGAATGAAATCACTATTTATTCGACCAAAAATTTTAGAAATGTTAACAACCATTTTCAAAAAGACCACGTACTTATTTACTCAAAATAATAATTTCGCACAAGGAAAAAGAAAATTTTTAGGATATTACATTTTTTCCCCTTAAAAGAATTTCGTCCTCAGAATTAAAACGCACCTTAAATGTCAAAACGCTGAGGGTGCTTTTCGCGCATAGCATCCTCAAGCTCCCAAGTGACTTCCTCAATTTTGTGGTTCCGCCAAAAGACCTTAACTAAAGGAATGACTTTTGTCCTCAACACTTGATCACCATGGTCAAGAATCTCAACCGGCTGCTCTTGGTAGGAAAGGTCCTCCCGAACTGATAAAGGCTTGCACGACACGATGTGTGTCGGATCATGAACATACTTCCTCAGATTCAAAACATGAAAAACGTTATGAACATGCAAAAATTTGGCGGTAATGCCACTCTGTAAGCAACCGGACTGATCCTTTCTAAAAGCTCGAATGCCCCGACAAACCTAGGGCTAAGCTTGCCCTTTTAACCAAAACGCATCACCGCTTTCCACGGTGAAACCCTCAAAAACACATGATCACCCACCTCAAATTTGAGTTCACGACGATGGTGAGACGTATAACTGTGTTGTCTGTCCTGAGCCGCTTTGAGACATTTTCGAATCAAATCAACTTTTTGAGTGGTCAACTGCACTAACCCTGGTCCCAATAACCATCTCTCTCCTACCTCATCCAAACATAGTGGTATCCTACACCTTCATCCGTACAATGCCTCAAACGGTGCCATTTTAATACTTGCCTGGTAGCTGTTATTATAGGCAAACTCAACTAAAGGTAAATGACTATAACAACTACCACCAAGGTCTAGCGTGCAAGCTCTCAACATATCCTCTAGTGTCTAAATGGTACGTTCAGACTGTCCATCTGTCTGTGGGTGATAAGCAGTGCTAAAATGAAGGTCAGTGCCCACCGAATTCTGGAAGCTCTTTTAAAATTTTGAAGTAAAATGGGGTTCTCGATCTGATACTATAGACAGTGGTACACCATGCAATCTTACAATCTCATCAATATATAATCGAACTAACTCAGATAAGGGTGATGTTGCTCCGATCGGAAGGAAATGCGTGGCCTTAGTCAATCTATCAACAATAACCCAAATAGTGTCAAAAATCGGTTGTCATGTGCTCCCACTTCCACTGCGGAATCTTAAGTGACTAAAGCAGTCTGCTAGGCTTCTGATGCTCTGTTTTCACTTTCTACAAACTAAACAATGGGAAACAAATTCTGCTATATCCGACTTCATACCGCTTAGGGGTGAGCAGTGAACCGATAAAACCGATCCGAACCGTTCAAACAGATGGAACTGGGCCGATCGAATCCGAACCATTGATGAGCTTGAACGGTTTGGTTTGAGATTTTCAAACCGAGGCTGGTTCGGTTTGGTTCACGGTTGAGGATTTTCAAACCATAATTAAACCGAACCGAACCTAGGGTATATAAAATAAAAAATATATACCTTGACGCTGGTTAGCTAGATAACCAAGGTAGAGTAAGATGAATTTGTTCTTTGGAGACCTATTATCTAGCGAATCAGCCCCTTCTCTTTCATTCATCAGAGACTCCAGTCGTAACTCTCTCCGTTGTATTGTACTATCGCAGCTACTCTTCCACTCTTCTTCTACTCTTTTTCTTAAGAGAACACATCCACGGATGATGGATCTATTTCAATCGGCAATAAATGGGAAGATTAAGGGTCACCACACTTTTTATTGAAGATCAAGGTCACTGGCTTACTGCCCAGTTTTCACTTTCATTCCAAAATGCCAGCATAATTTTTTTTGATTCAACTTTCAAGTGCTATCTTCAGCTTCTGATTAGTGAGCAGGTAAGTTTCAATTTTGATTCTTGTTTTTAAGGGTTTACCCATCCCTATATTCAATTTTGATTTCAAAATTTCAGCCTTTGCAATAGACATATACATATACGGTATATGTATATGATATACCCATCTTTAGGTTTAATTAAGCATCATGCCCTTGATTAAGCTGATATTTCCTTATATTTCAATCAATATACATACTGCAGGGCACTAGTCAATTTCGATGGAATAGTTAGGATGCATTAAATGTGGGAAACATAATGAAATTTGTTTGGATGTAAAATAATTTGTTTTGCTATGATTATATTAATCTTTTGTTTTATGCCTCGTTGTAGGATTATGTTGTTGAATGGCTGTTTCAACAGAGAAAGCATTTAGGATTCTTTTAGGCAGTTGTTAGCATGCAATTTCTAGAAGCAGGCACCGATTTGCGATTGCTATGTTGGAGTACATTTATCAAAACCAGAATGTGGTTTGAATGACCAATCAAATGCAGATGGTGCGCTCCTTATATGTTGGACTTTTACACTTTGCTGACTTGTTAAGCTTTTTTGATTTGTCATGTATGCAATTATGATGTAACTTCTTGTTATTGGACTATTATTTTTTCTTGAAACAAAATAATGTTTAAACTATGCTCAAACCGATCTAAACCGTTCAATTTGAACCGAGTGAACCGTTCAAACCAAAGTGTCTTGGTTTGGTTTGGTTTGAGAATTTGTGAACCGAGGTCCATTGGTTCGGTTTGCGATTTAACCCCCAAACTTAACCGTGCTCACCCCTAATACCGCTCCACAAAAAATGCTCTTTGAGGTTGTGATACATCTTTGTTCCTCCAGGGTGGATAGAGAAACTAGAACTATGAGCCCTTGAAAGCAACTCCATCTTCAAGGCTAAATCAGCTGGCACACAAAGTCCAATACAGAACCAAATCACACCGTGATCGTCAATTCTGAACTCAGATTGCTTTCCACTATTTATATTCTCAATGATGTGAGCTATACCTGAATCTCCATCTTGGGCTTCCTTGATCGTGCTGTTAAGGTAGGCTGTGCTTGTAATACTGCCAAGTATTCTCCACCATCTTGGCATCTAATCTCAAGATCCAAGTTCATCATATCCTCCAACAACTGAGGTTGACAAGTGATCAGTGCTGCAAAGTTTCCACTTTTCTTCCTACTGAGAGCGTCCGCTACAACATTCGCCTTTCTAGGGTGATAATGGATCGTGCAATCGTAGTCTTTCAAAAGCTCCAACCAACGCCTTTGTCTCATGTTCAGTTCTTTCTGGGTGAAAATATAAGACATTTATGATCAGTGTAAATCTCGCAGGTCTCGCCATACAAGTAATGTCTCCAAAACTTCAAAGCAAAATCACAGCCGCTAACTCAAGATCATTGGTGGGATAGTTCTGTTCATAGGGTTTAAGCTGTCTAGAAGCATAAGCAATCACCTTACCATGTTGCATTAAAACACACCCCAAAGCTCTCTTTGAGGCATCACTATAAATCAAAAAACCTCCAGAACCAGATGGTAAGGTCAATACTGGTGCAGTCACAACCATCTCCTTCAGTTCTTGGAAGCTAGCCTCACACTCCTCGCTCCAAACAAACTGGGTGTTCTTCTTAGTCAACTGAGTTAAAGGCCCGGCTATTTTTGAAAGCCCTTCTACAAATCGACGGTAGTAGCCTGCCAGTCTCGAAAAGCTTTGCACCTCTGTAACAATGCTAGGTCACTGCCAGTCAATCACCGCTGCAATCTTAGAGGGGTTAACGGTTATTCCATCCTTGGACACCACATGCCCCAGAAATGTAACTTGCTCAAGTCAAAACTCGCACTTCTTAAACTTAGCAAACAATTTATTATCTTTCAAAGTTTGTAAGATAATTCTCAGGTGCTCACAAAGCTCCTCCTCTGACTTAGAGTACACCAAAATATTGTCAATGAAAACAATCACGAACTGATCCAGATACGGTCTAAACACACGATTCATCAGGTCCATAAAAGTAGCAGGGGCATTAGTTAACCCGAACGACATCACTAAAAACTCATAATGACCATAACGAGTCCTAAACGCGGTCTTTGGCACGTCCTCTATCCTGACTTTCAGCTGATAGTATCCAGAACGCAAATTTATCTTCGAGAAAAACCTCACTCCCTAAAGTTGGTCAAACAAATCATCTATGCGCGACAAAGGATATTTATTACCGATGGTGATCTTATTTAACTCTCAGTAGTCAATGCAAAGTCTTGATGTACCATCCTTCTTCTTGACGAATAAGACAGGGGCACCCCAAGGTGACACATTAGGGCAAATGAACCCCTTATCAAGTAGCTTTTGAAGCTATTCCTTTAACTCCTTCATCTCTGAAGGCACCATTCGATACGGAGCCTTAGAGAATTGTGCTGCTCTGGGCACCAAATCAATTGTGAAATCAATCTCACGATCAATGGGTTTTCCTGGCAACTCCTCGGGAACATCTAAGGGAAGTCGCAGACTACCGATACGTCTGATATCTCAAGATCTTCATGACGGTCGCAGACTACCTGAACGTCTGATATCTTAGGACCTTCATGACTAGTATCATGCACGTGTGCAATGTAACCCTCAAACCCCTTACGAAGCATACGGCAAGCCAAAATAGCTAAAATAATAAACAACCCATTATGTTTTGAACCCCGTAACTCAAACTCAGATAAATCAGATAAACGAAAACGGACCCGCTTCTTAAAGTAGTCAACTAAGGCATGAAATGATGCCAACCAATCCATACCCAAAATCACATCAAAATCACGAATATCTAGAGGAATTAGGTTCCCATGAAAGTCCCTATCGCATATGCGGATCTTACAGTTCCTCAATACTGAATTAACTATCACAGAATCTCCAACTGGAGTACCAATAGAAAACTCATAGTCAAGAGGTTGGGGTTTAACCCCAAGGCAACGTGCAAACAAAAGAGAGATAAAAGAATGTGTGGCACCAGAGTCAAGCAATACATGCACATCAATTGAGTTGATCCGAATCGTACCTACCACCACGTCTTTTGAACCCGATGCATCCTTAGTTGTCATGTTGATATGAACCTGCAGATGGAGGCCTCTGATCAAAGTTCTGGCTAAAGCTCCTACTCAATTTACCCTGACCTTGACCCTACCTCTGACCTTAGTCCCTTTGACCAACAGTAATCGACAAAGATGCCTGTTTTCACTTCCCATCATTTTGTGCCGCGTGTGACTGAGATAGTTCTGGGCGATCTCTCTTACCTGCCTTGGCTTCTTTTCTCTCTCTAAAATCTCTTGCCTTTGATTCATAGTCTTTACAGTGTCCACACACTGAACATAGGTCCCTATCGGGACTGGAACAATGCGCTGTCTAATGCTAGACTTAAGACTCCAAGTGAACATCTGCACTCTATCCTTTTCATTAGCCACCAACTGCTTGCCATAACGAGATAGTCGCGTAAACTTTACCTCATACTCAGAGATATTCTCGTTATCCTCTTGCCTCAGATTAAGAAAATCACAATACATTAGTTCTTTTACACTCCTTGGGAAGTAGCGGTCGAAGAACAAAACCTTAAACTGATCCTAAGTCATCGCCTTGCGTTGTTCTGCCGTCATACTATCTTCAATCATTTTTCACAAGTGTTCTACCTCCCCATCTATCTTATACACTGTGAGTTCTATCTTTCTTTGTCAGTGCAACCCATAGGTCTAAACACCTTTTCAAGTCAAGAAATCCATTTTTCTGCCACAATCAGATCATCAGTACCCCCAAAAGGTTCTACATTCTTCTTATCGAATTGCTCTAATAAACTATGGGTCTGATTTTGTCCGTGATTCGGATTTTGTTGAGGGTTAGGTTGATTCTGCTGATTTAATTGAGCCTGTTGATTAGTCCATAATTAAGTCAGCTGAGCTTGCTAGGCTACCAGAAGGGTCAGAAGATTAGGCAAATTTTCGTTCCCTATGACGTTTGGATGCTTCACATTCCGATTTTGAGTTTGCCTATTATTACGACTGCTTGCCATAGCTACAAAAGAAAATTAACGTCAGATGCAGACTAAGGCATTATGCTTAAACCTACCCATCTCACAACTTATCAGATCTTAAGCATGAGTCTACATAATCTCAAAACTAAGCTCTGATACCAATTGCCACGCCCCGATTTATTTTTAGAGTGTTAACGCCAAATAAACAGAAATCAGAGAAAACCTCAAAATTATCAGAAGTCTTCCAAAAGGGTAAATAAGAGCATTTACTAATAAATCGCAAAATACATCAATATCTAACATAGTGGCTCAAAGCTTTTTATACAATCTAAGTAATATCAACTGTCTTGGTAAATACACTCAAAATATCAGTACTAACTTTGATACAAAGGCAGCTAACTCTTGGTCACTTAGCTAGCCCTTCGATCCAAAGTCCCACCTACTGATCACCTTAAAGGAAACACAATAAGGGAATGAGCCAAATGCCCAGTAAGGTTGCTCAAAGGACCAATCAAAAGAATGCAAAGATATCTCAGAGACAAAATTTAGGCGGAACAAAAGTTTCAACGGAATGGACATCAAACCAAAATTTGGATGTCAAACTATAGCTGAGTACAAAGACATAGATTAGAGAGCCATTCAAGAAAGTGGTCAAATACGTCATTACTGACATATGAGGCCGGTTCAGAAAGTAAGATCGTGATCTCTAGGTCATCCCGCTGAGCTAGCCCACATTCCAAACCACGTGGGTAGAGATGTCAAAGGGCCGGGCTTGGGCCGGCCCAGCCCAAGCCCGTCGGGCCTGCTGTGGGGCCGGGCCGGGGCCGGGCCAGTGGGGGCTGCCAACCGGGCCGGGCCGGGCCGGGCCTGCCGAAGGCAAACCTAGGCCCAGTCCAGGCCCAGGCCCTAGGCCCAATAGCTAGGGCCGGGCTTGGGCCGGGCCCGGGCCCTTTTTTTTTTCTTCTTGTTATTCAATTTTAAATTTCATCTCTAGGCAATATTCACAATTTAACGAACCTAATCTTTATCCTTTTATTTCATTATAAGTAATATACATATATATGTATGTATGTATATACATATTTATTTGTTAGCCATTATATTTTTTATTATATGTTAAACATTTTCATACTCTTCTTGATGAGCTTTATTAATAAAATCTTAACACATAACAATTTATATAGAAAAATAATAAATGTATTCATAGGCCCTCCTCCTTTTATCCGGGCTTGGGACCGGCTGCTTGTAAACAAACAGGCGAAGTTACCTATTTTTTTATATATACGAAAAAATATATATCTTGCTTGTAAAAATTTATTTTATATATATGGAAAAAAAAGTATATTTTGTGAAAAAATTTATTCTTAAAATTCTAACAATCAAAATAATAATGAATGTCTATCCAAAATATCAGCAATCAAAGATCAAGAAATCTGCAACGTCAACCAAAAGGATCAAAAGAGGAAAATAAAAACAAATTACCTAATCATCCAGAAGTACTTCAATATCCGAGTCACTGCTCTTCCTATCATCAATCGGTTTATCTTGCTCGCGGTATTTCGCATCAAGATAATCCTTCCAACATACACATAGCTCGAGCGACTCGGGGTTAAGACGACTCCTCCTGTCATCCAAAACCCTCCCGCTAGCTGAAAATGCCGACTCTGAAGCAACCGTGGAGGCTTGCACTGGCAGTACATCCCGTGCAATTTGGGATAAAGTTTTATACATGTTTTGATTTTGTTTCCAAAAATTTAACAAATTAAAATTAACCTGTTCTTGCCTTGATAAATCAGAATAATGATCAGTATTTGCATATACACCAATCTCATTAAAAGAGGAAAAAGTATACGAACCTGCCGAATTAGAAGTACCTTCACCTGGTAGTTGTCTTGCTACTAGATGTTCAAAGCCCTGAAGGTATGGCGCATAATACCTCTCAACAGTGGATGATGATGTAGCTCGCCCGCGCACGTCAGCAGAATTACGATAGACGTTGAACAAGTCCTCAAACCTCTTGCTCACTTTTGCTGTGAATGCGGTTGTCTCCTCTGCTGTGTAGCACATTAATTTCGATATCTCTTGTATCGAGGCGTTCACGCCATGCAACTTTAACCTAGGATCTAAACAAGTAGCCACAGTAAAAATAGCAGGCAGTTACTCCAATATTTATTAAATTTTTGATCCATCACTTTTACTATTTCCTTAAAGGGTCCTATATATCTCCATTTTGTTAACATTGTAGCCATCTTCAGAATTTCTATTACAGCGAGAGGAGAGGTGGGATAGTACGTACCAGACAATAAATTGGTAGACGTGTAGAATACCTCCAAAAATTCAGCTAGGTATGTGGCCATCTGCCATTCCTCTTGAGTTGGCAAGCCGGCTGGGAACTGGGTTAGTAGAAAATGCGTATAGACTTCTCGGTATGCCAGAATGTGTAAAAGCATGTGGTATGTAGAGTTCCACCTGTGGACCACATCTGTAACTGCTCTCCTGCGAGGCATATTATATTGAACACACAACGTTTTAAATTGTTGTGTTCTCGGACTCGAGCTATTAACATACGCTGTCATACCCCTCATTTTGAGAAGAATATCTCCTGCAGCAGCTAAACCATCTTGAACAATTAAATTAATAATGTGACAAACACAGCGAACATGAAATAATTCACCGTTAAGTACAGGTTGAAGCGTCTCCTTTAAAGCTGCAACAGCAACTTTATTATTAGAAGCATTATCAAAACTAACACTCATAATCTTATCCTTAATTTTAAATGTGGTGCATGCTTTTAATATAAGAATAGCAATGTTCATTCCATCGTGCGGATAAGGGAAGTGCTCGAAAGCGATGATTCTCTTGTGCATAACCCAATCTACATCAATCCAATGAGCGGTCACACAAGAATAACTAACAAAAGTATAAGGAGATTGCCAAATATCAGAAGTAAGACTAACTTTACCTTCAAATTTATCGAAATAATCGATAAGGCGTGCTTTAGCAGCATTGTACTGTCGGAGTGCATCGGATCTAGTTGTGTTTCTATGAACCTTTTTGTACAAAGGTTGAACGTATGTGTTCATATATCTAGAGTGCTTAGGATTATCGGCAAAAGAAAAGGCTTGTTCATCATGAATAACAAATTCAGCGAGACCGTCTCTTTGCTCTCGCTGATTATAAACAAATAACTTACCGTCAAAAGATAACTGCGTTTGGGTAGGTTCGACGTGGCCTTGTCGAGGTGCACACAGAGGGTAATGCCTGTTAAGATGTCCATTACCACTACCAGACGAAAATAATTTAGCGCAGTACTTACATCGAGCTTTTCGGATGCCGTCCACCATAACTACATCGAAATGATTCCAACACTCGGCTTTCTTTTTTTCCCCTTTTGGACTTCTGGCTCATTACCGGAGGCATTGCTCGGCCCTTCTTCATCATGACCAGGCATAGGGTTGAGATTATGCCACGGAGTAGTAGCTTCGCCAACCGAGCTGCGTCCTTGACTATAATGCGGGGGGTCTTCATCAGGCGTGTATTCAAAATCTGGAATGTTTTGATTGAACTCCCAATTGGCTTGGGTATCTATCATACAGCCTGTACTCATTCGTCCAGGAACGAATGGTTGTGTTGGTGCTTGGATTGGTGTTTGTGATGGCCGTGGCGCTGGCGCTTGTGCTGGTGGTGGTGCTTGCGATGATGATGATGTTTTTCGTGATGACGATGCACGCCTCATTTTCTTCAATAATCCAGCCATATTTCGAGCTAAACTTTGTAAGAGTAACTAAATACACAAGTATAAGAGTAGTAATAAGAAATAACAATTAAAAGAATGAACGAGTAACAAATATTAGAGAGTTAGTAATTAAAAAGAATTTAGCAAGACTAGTAATTAATAAACAAGAGTACTAATTAGTAAATACTAGTAGTAATTAGCAAGAGTAGTAATTAAAAAGAATTTAGCAAGACTAGTAATTAATAAACAAGAGTACTAATTAGTAAATACTAGTAGTAATTAGCAAGAGTAGTAATTGGAGAGGAAAATAGTAGCAAAGCTTGTAGAAATATAGAATGTTTAGGTAAGAGAGAGTAAGAAGATTGGTGTGAAAAATTAGAGAGAAATGGTGTGAATTTATAGATTTTAGAAACTTCACAAAAGACCAAAATACCCCTACAAACTATCCGTTTATAGTTGTTGGGGAGGGTAAGAGTGTAAAGGAGTTGAAAAATATAGGTTAGACTAAAATACCCCCCAAACTAGCCGTTATATTGCTGTTGGGGGGGTAAAAGTGGAATTTTGGAAAAGGGGTGGAAGAAAGGGGGGGAAAAACAAAAAAATTCAAACAAGTGGGGCCAAAACCGGGCCAAACCCGGGCCGCAGACCGGGCCAGCCCCGGGCCAGATCCGGGCCGCAGACCGGGCCAGACCCGGGCCAGACCCGGGCCGACTTCGGGCCGGGCCAAACCCGTTTCCGGGCCGGGCCGGGCCGGGCTTTTTCGCAGCAATGGACGGCCTGGTCCAGGCCCAGGCCCCAGGCCCGCTGTGCTGGGGCCGCTACTGTTCATCGTCGGGGCCGGGCCAGCCCGGGCCAGAACCGGGCCGGGTCGGGCCAGCCCGCGGGCCGCCCGGCCCGTTTGACAACTCTACACGTGGGCAAGTCAGAAACAAGTCACATACAATGTGACATGGCTCATAGAGTTACCAAATCAGAAATTCCAAAATAAACATTATCAAATAACTAACTTGTCAAACAATAAGTAGAGTTTACGAAATGATAACAATCATTAATTGCTTAAAGAAATGATGTCAACATAGGCTAATTTAAGTTCAAACAATCTGATGGAAATTCGAATTCTACAAGTCATAGCATTGAGAAACATGTCACTCCTAACGAACCTCAAAGAAAAAGGGGAAGAAAAATAACTTAACCCGGTTCGAAGAAATTCAGATTTCAAAAGAGAACTAAGCACTTACATGAACGATTGGTCCATTGCTGACTCGAATTCAAAAGTAAACCCTTACCTTAATCAAGCTATTAAGAATACAGATCTTCAAGCATCACCTTAGAACTCAAGAGCTTCCCAAGCTTTGTTTCCTCTCTCACCATCGCAAAGGAAAAACGAAACCAAGAACCAAAAGGGTGGGAAAGGAAATAAGACAACTATTTATATGGGACAAAAGTTTTAAGTTTTCATTTGAAGGAAAAAGAATTTCCTTCGACCAAATCCGACAAACGTGAAAATGCTTCTTCAAATTTTTTTATTTTTATTTTTTTTTAACCGAAAACATGTTTTCATTCGAATGAAAACTTTTAATTCGAATGAAAGCTTTTTTTTTCTTTTTTTTTCATTCGACCGAAAATTGTTTTCATTTGAATGAATACTTTTCATTCGCATGAAAACTTCAGTACTCGCTCTTCATGATTTTAAATAATTTTTGTTCGAAGCAAAAATCTTTATATTCGAAGCAAACCCATTTTCATTCGAAATAAAATATTTTCATTCGACTGGATCTTTTAGTCACTCCAAAACTTCACTACCCTTCCCATTTTGATTCGAAAGAAACCACTATTCATTCGACCGAAAATTTCAGAAATGTGAACAACCATTTTCAAAAAGACCACAAACTTATTTACTCAAAATAATAATTTTGCACAAGGAAAAGAAAATTTTTGGGATATTATAAAGGCGCTAGAGTTTGTTGTGTCGTGTTAAGTCGAGTATGTATTGTAATTGATTTTAATTGATGTTGCTGATTTTATTATCTTATGTTTCTCATGATTATTGTTTACTTTAGTGTTTTCTCATGCATTACATATGCAAAGTCAGTGAGTCTGTCCTGTTCTTGTACAAGTGGAAATGATGATGTTCTGTTGGGCTTGAAGTTGCTCAGTCAGAACAAAGGTGATGTTTCCAGATAATTGCAGACGTTGTTCTTTGGCCTCTTAAATTTATTTCCTTCGTTAAGAATTCGTAATTGATTCTCCGACATTTCCTAATGGATTATGCATTTTACTCCACGTATTATTCTTATTCGGTAATTTGCACCCATCCCTTACCTGCTTTGTTTTAGGTACAAGGCCCGAATGGGGTGAACCTTCTAAAAAAGGTAAAGAGAAGTTATATTGAGACACAATGACAGAAGTGTCACCGTGACCAGACGGTTTTTGTTGCAAAATACTAAGTTCTTTTTAATAAACTTCTGATGCAGTGCATTGTGTATTTTAAGAAAAATTTTGTAGGAACGCGTTTGTGACATCTAGTAATGATGTTGATGTTCTAGTTGCTCTGTATTTTGCAACAAGGGTATGATGTAGAAAAGATTGATTCTCAGCTCCGGTGACGTCACTTGGGCTGAAGGTGTCACAATAAGTTGTCAAAGTAGTCAATAGTGACAACTTTTTGTGGTCGCTCAAAAAGTTGCACTATTGACCTATTTCTTGCAGTGAATTTCAATGGTTAGAAAATGTCCACATGAACTAGCTCCAAGGGAGATGTAGCACTCTTAGCCTTACCAAAATGCTTTTGAGTGGCTTTGCTAGCCAAGCATGATTCACAGTTTAGCAAGTTAACCTTGGCAAGAAAGGACCCAAAAGTCCTTCTCAACCCAAATCATGTGAGCAGCCATTAGCCACAACTAGGAAATATAGCGAAAAGGGTTCTTTTCGTAACCCCAAGACCAAAATTGTCATTCTATCTTGTCCTATATGATCAAGTATATTATGCCAGGTAATGAAAGAAACCGCATCATCTTTATTATTAGAACGATGTAAGTATCACGTTACAAATGATCACCAACATCTAGTACTTAAAAGCCATCAACAACGTGTCTAGTATCATACAAAATAATAGATTCTAAATAAACACTAAAAAAGTCAACACCAAAACTGAAAGAAAATCATGTCCGGCCATCACTACTACAAACATCAAGTTTTGTCGAATTGCAGGTGCATTTAGGACTTCGTGGAGGAGTAAAGAGCGACAAGTTGGTAGGTTCCAATTCTTACCACCTCTTCACCAGTGTCATCATCCAATTAAATACGCTGACTACCTTTAACTGTTAGCCTATGCCTAAGTGAAAGAAAATCCTAGTCCGGCCAGGACTACTACTAACATCAAGTTTTGTTGAACACCACATTCATATAGGATGTCATAAAGATTAAAGAGTGAGTAGTCTTTATCTTTAGTTAGTTTGTTACAATTCCCACCACCTCTTCACTAGTGTTATTCCCCATGTAAATACGCTGACTCCCTTTAGGAATTCGATGGTACTCAATGAACCTTAACCGGTTTTTCGTGACATGTCTGTTGCTCCCGTATTAACAATCCTAGAAAGGAGTGAGAAACCAAAATGTTGACTGCAAACAATGCAATCAATTTTAGAGTGAAGATTAGGTTCTACCTCCTTCAACTTAATGCCTTGACAGTCTAAGTGACCAGGTGTCTTGCAGTTATTGCATTTTAGCATAGACTTATCCATTTTGACTCCACCTTGCGCTTTTGGTGCTTTCCTACTATAGACTTACATGCGATACGTTTGTAAAAATAAAGTTACTAATTTGAATTTTGTTAACAAAAATCAAGCATCACGAATCAGTATTTATTATCTCATTCAGTAAAATGAGTTCTAAATTGTGAAAACCAAACATTTCTATATGTAATTATTTACTATTTAGGTTTTTATTTTGCGTCATTTTTTAAGAATTTCTTAGGATGTCGAGTGTCAAAATTTTAAATAGATAGTCATGTATATTCCCTATATATACTAGTTTTTTTTGGCCCACGCAATACGCGTGCAAAAATAAAGTTGTTAAATTAAAATATGTTAAAAAACAAGCATGATATATAAGTGCTTTAAAATGTGGAAATCGAATATGTTCTTAAGGTAATTATTTACGTACTATTTAATATTTTCACTACAAGAAAAGAAGGATTTAACGATGAACTTTTAACGACGGAAGAAATTCTGTCGCTAAAAATCATTTCATCGATGAAAATCCGTCGGTAAAAATATTTATCGAAGGAACACTCCGTCGTTAAAACGTTTTAGCGACGTATTTTTATCGATGGTTTTTTATTGACGAAAATTATAGTCGGTAAATATTTTTAGGTTTTTTTAATTTTCGATGATTTTCAAAAACATAGAGGCGACGGAATAATTCCGTCGGTAAAAATACCCTTCTGTGAAAGCAGAGTTTTCTCGACGGACTTTTACCGACGGGTGTGTTCCGTCGGTAAAGGTCTTAAAAACGTAGATCCCCTTTTGCTTTTCTTTCTCCCGTTTCTCTCTCTCTCTCTCTCTATTAACTCTCATCGTTGATATTTCCTTTGACGCCACCTCCGTCGCTAGCCCCGGCAACCCACCCCAAGACGGAATATGGCCTGCCACCACCACCGTCACCGCCACTGCCGCCGATCTTCCAAACCGAAGAACTGTTGACGCCACTGCCGCCGATCTCTCTTGCGGTCTCTAGATTTTCAGGTAGGTTTGCACCAGTTTTTCATATCCATTTGCACCCTTTTCACGAATTTACTTGTAATTGTATCTATGTAATGCAACAATGTGTCTGCTTGTTTAGCAATTTGAGGTTCTTTTTGGCTTAACCTAGATTTGTGTCTAGAGGAACAATGGCAAGAAGCCCGCGTTCAGGGCTTCTGAAATAGTGTGTATTTTTAACCCTAAATTGAATGCTCTAATCCAATCAGACCCTAAATTGAACTAATTGAACCCCCTAATTGAACCCTAAATTGAACTAATTGAACCCCTAATTGAACCCTAAATTGAATGCCCTAATCCAACCGAACCCTAAATTGAACTAATTGAACCCCTAATTGAACCCTAAATTGAATGCCCTAATCCAACCGAACCCCTTAATTGAACCCTAAATTGAATGTCCCAATTCAACCGACCCCTAAATTGAACTAATTGAACCATAATTGAACTCTAAATTGAACCCTAATTAAACCCTAAATTGAATGCCCTAATACGAGGCTCGAACCCTAAATTGAACCCTAAATTCAATGCCCTAATCCAATTGAAAAATTGAACTAATTAAACCCCCTAATTGAACCCTAAATTGAATGCCCCAATTGAACCGAACACTAAATTTAGCTAATAGAACCCTAAATTGAAGTAACTGAACCCCCTAATTGAACCCTAAATTAATTGCCCTAATCAAATCGAACCTCAAATTGAAATAATTCAAGCGCATCGGATATGTGCATTTTGAACGATTTTTTCCCATTTGAACATTGATCATCTGTTTGATAATTTTAGGTAGTTAATTGTGCATTTGAGAATTATGATTATTGATCGATGATTTTAGGTTATTAGCTGTGCATTTGAAGTAAATGACATTATTAATTGATGATTTTAGGTCGTGTAATTGATGATTTTAGATTGTTAATTGTGCATTGAGCATTTGAGATACTGAGATTGTTGATGGAGGATGGGACCCAATAGGATTGAATGTGTGATTTTTATTACATTGAGCATTTGAGAATTGAGATTGTTGATGGAGGATGGGACCCAATTGGATTGAATGTGTGATTTTTATTGCATTGAGCATTTGAGAATTGAGATTGTTGATGGAGGATGGGACCCAATTGGATTGAGATCCCCATTAGGTAGCACAGACACGGACACCGCTAGGGGTGAGCATTTAAACCGTTGAAACCGATCCAACCGTAAAAACCGAACCAACCAATCCGTCTATTTGCAAACCGATCTAAAACTCAATCGGTTTGGTTTTTTTTTTTTTCCAAATCGTACATTCGGTTCGAATTTTTTTAAACCGAACCAACCGTATATAATATAACATATCTATATCTATATTTTTACCTAATCCTAGGTTTTTTTACTAACCCTAGTTATCTAGCCACTCATATAAAATGGGATAAACACTAAATCCCTTAATGTAACGCACATTTTTTACTCCCCGCCTACATCTAAATAAACTGTTATTAATTATAATAAAAAAATTCATTTTTTTGGAGTTTATTATTATGTATTAGTTACTAATTTTTGGACCTTAACTTGTCCAAAATTGAGTTTGGCCCAAATCGATTAAACCGTCCAAACCGAACCGTTCAATCCGTTCAACCCGCAGAAACCAAACCGTTGAAACCAAACCATTTAACTACAGTTCGGTTCTTTTTTGCCAAACCGAGGTTGGTCGGTTCGGTTTGGTATTCAGCCTCCAAACCGAACCAACCGAATCTTGCTCACCCCTAGACACCGTGTCCGATCGACGCCGACACCGAAACAACATATTTTAACTTTATACTTGTGGACACCTCTTCAATGGGTGTCCAACACGGTGTCCGGCAATTAAAAAATAAATCAATTTCTTCGAACACCGCTGAGAGGTGTCAGACGCGTGTCCGGAGGTGTCCAACACGTGTCCCGATGTGTCGATGAGGTGTTAAGGTGTTGGTAGGTCACGGACACCCTGTCTGATCGACACCGACACTAAAAAATGTCACATTTTGGCTTTATACTTGTGGACACCTCTTCAAAGGGTGTCCACATGCGACACCCTCAACCCTGATGACGTCACCGAGCTGAGTTATCGACCAAAATCACATTCAAAACCCTGTGCTGAATACAGAGCAACTATTTCCTCATACTTACACATCATTAATAGCCGCTCCAAAATGCTTCCTTACAAAAAAATTTCATACAACCATACATCATACTGCAATGAAAGACTTTCAAGTCTCTAAACAACATGAATGGTTACAACCTAATATACGACTGTAGTCGTGTGGCTCTTATCAACCTATCTCGCAGCTCAATCTTTATCTCACCATTTCCAGCTTGTCTTACCTCACACAACTTATCCCCTTGCTCAACTTTTTCTAACTTGTTTCCCTTCTCTTTTCTAGAAGGTTCTCCTTGATCAACCTTATAGCCTGCACAATACAACATAAGGAATGAGTGCAAATTGCCCAATAAAGACAACACGAGGAGTATCGTGTACAAATGATTCAAAAGACTCGGAGGAATACTAATCATCTCAATGATATCAATGAATCAAGAGTAGTCAATAAATTTTCGACATCAGCATAATCATCAAACAAAAATATTTTCTTTCGTTAGACTGAGTGGCTTTAAGGCCCAACAGAACAGCATTACTGCCACCTCTTCATGGACTGGACTGACTGACCGACCGACCGACCGACTATGCAAGTGGACCCAAAATCCAAGGTCATAAAGGCAAACATCATTAAAATCATCAACATAAAAAGAAAATCAAATGCAATGCACATAGACACGACATACAGGACTCGACCAGACACGACAGACTCTGCTCGAGCAACATTCATCCTCTTTGACCAGTGATCATAATTTATAGGCCATCCTCCTCATATTGATGTCCCATTTTACGGGATGTTCATCTCAATCTCAAGTAAATAAAGGAGACATTGTCAACAAGCAGGGAACTCATTTAGAGTGCTTTCCCTAACCACGTTACAGCCAAGCAACAAGACATCATCAATGGGGCGGACTAAGAAAAATTTATTCCACCTTATGTCCTCAACAACACAGCTCAACAAGGAATACCGGATCAGAAGATCAACCGGTGTTCAAACCTAACAACAAGAGTTCAACGTGACATCATCAACATGGCGGACTTGGGAAAAGATTACCGCAAGCCCTCAACAACGTTCTTACGTAAGAGAAATGTTGACTACCAATAAGTGCCGACATTTCACAACAACACGCAACGAGCTCAACAACATCATCATCAACGACAGGGCAGACTCGGGAGAAGTATGCCACAAGTCATCAATGGTGTTCTCAAAGAGAGGAGATATCGGCTATCAATAACCGCCGATATCTCACAATAGTCACACGATAATCCCTACGCAACATCATCATCAACTTTAGGTATGCTAATAGAATCGAATCATAGCATACTAGGACACACATCATCCTTATTAAATTCTATCAGCAAGGCAGACTAAGGGATCTATTCTACCCCAAGTCCTCAACAGCACAATTCAAATATGCATATACCGGTTACAATGACTACCGGTGTCCAATCATAACGACAAGAATCCAACAACACTTCATCAACATGGCATGCTAATCGAACAATGAATTAGCAAATCGAACTGCATTGTCCTTACCTGCTTGGCTTATAGCCGAAGCAACTCGCAATCTCTGATCGCAACGAGCTGCATCACCTAGTCAAATAATTATCTGCTCGTTAGAAATCATTTCACATATACACACTCCCAATTCTACCCCTTCCCATTTAATCATTTATAGCGTCTTACGACAGCTTGTTAATTTGATCCAATAATTAAATCCTTAACCTAGCTTACCAACGCATTAGTAATAGCCACAATCTCATTATTTCAACGTATTAACATTATTCCTTATTTCCCACCATTTTGACAGCTGAATTACGCGTGTTTCCTAAATTTTGGCGTCAACATGGCAAATTATCAAAATATCCCCTGATGGCCGCTACATCACCAACACCCCAAAATCGCTTTAAAATTACTTTTTGGATGTACTACATCATTTACAGTCCAAATAGTCCCTTAGAAAACTTTAAAGGGAAAAAATTAACCAAAACACCCCCCAACTTATGTGAAATTATCAAAATACCACTTGTCGGCCATCGCCCCAACAAACATTTCAAAACCCCTTCAAAATAAACATCTTATCCTCCTTTATTTTATTGTTTAATAGCACTTAGTCAGCTTAGTTTAACCAAGAGGTGGCCACGACTCAGCTGAATTCTCTGAATTGTGACACCTTTTACAACTTTCAACAATTTGCAATTTAGTCCCTCAAGTTTCTAAAATTGCATTTTGATCCATCGACTTTGAAAAATTACAATTTGACCCCAGAATCACCCTAACCCCTCCTTTAGCCCCCTAACTCCTCATTATCATCAAAATGATGCTACTTAATAAAAATATGCATCCTGTTCATCATATTTTTTAAAATTACACTTTTACCCCCTTTAACTTTCTAAAATTACATTTTGACCCCTAAGGCCAAACTAACCTCCCATTTGGCTCTCTAACACTTAATCATCATCAACATATTGCTACGTAATAAAAATAATACCCCTTAATTACTCACGGTTAGATTAATTTTCGATATTTTCAGGGTATCACACCACACATCTTCAAGGGGGTGACGGACACGGTGTCCAGTATTTAAAAAATAAATCAATGACTTCGGACGTGTCCGGAGGTGTCAGACACGTGTCGGTAGGTGTCGGACACGTTTTCGGATGTGTCAATAAGGTGTCGAGGTGTCGGTAGGTCACGAACACCGCGTCCGATCGACACTGACATCTAAATGTCATATTTTGACTTTATACTTGTGGACACCTCTTCAAGAGGTGTCCGGCACATCTTCAAGGGATGATAGACACGACGTCCTGCATAAATCAATGTCTTCAGACGTGTCCGGAGGTGTTGGAAACCATACCGAGACCCTTTATGAGGTATTGGGAATTGAGATTGATGACTGTGCATTGAGAATTGAGATTGTTGACGGAGGATGGGACCTAATTGGATTGAGATATATGTGAATTAGTTGAATGGTTGGTTGTTGAATTTAGGTTAATTAGGTTAACGCGACATTTTTAGCACCCCTTAGAATCTCATCGTGACTCCAGCACTGGCTATAATTTGTCCTAATTAGTCCCGATTAACCGTAACGAACCCAATTAATCCTAATTATCTCTAATTAGTTTTAATTAGCCCTAAGAACCCAGTGAAAATTAAATAAGCTGTAATTACCCCAAATTGATCCTAATTAACACCAATCAGTCCAAATTAAACCCTAATTAGCCCTAATTACAAAGCATCTTGTAGACCCGTGATTATATTAATTAAACCCTAATACCTAACTAAACTCTGATTATGCACCTAAGTAGTCGTAATTAAGCCTAATAACCCAATTCAGCATAATTAGCCCTAATTACCTTCGCATAATTAAACTCTAATTGGCTTAAAATAATCCTAATTAGTGCTAATCAACCCTAATTAGCTATAATTAGTCTAAGGTAATCCTCATTAACACTAATTAGCCCTAACATAACCCAATTCAGCCTAATTAGGACTAATCAACACGACTCCGCACAATAAAACCCAGCTATTAGCTCAAAATAACCCTAATTACTCCTAATAAATCCCAATTAGCTATAATTAGCCCAAGGTAATCCTCATTAACACTAATTAGCCCATAGATGGTTCAATTACTCGTTGCTTGTAAACCCTGCATTCTTTATATTCGTTGTTGTTTTGGGAAGTCCATTGGCAACGAGATGGTTTAACTTATTGCCAATGAATTCTATTTAAAGTGGAATTGGTAACAAATAGAACGATCTTTCTGCAGTTTTGATATTTTGAAACGATTCTTGCATATATTATCAATTTCTGAACGCATGCATGCATAAAAATCCTTAGTTCCCGTTCAAAGGTACTCATTACGAAGTAATGCTTTGTAATGAGCCTTTGGATGTCCAGTTTGGACAATTTGGAAAAGTTACGTGTTTATAAAATAGTGTTTCAACTCATGCCCGATGTTCTATGTCGTGAATATTTGGTACATGTTCTCAGGATGCATACAGATCTGGTGTTCAAACATCTGATGAATGTTAGAACACCTAATCGATGTCGTGTACTTGGAGAAATGCGGGGAGGTGCTGCCAAATTTTTCACAGACATAGGACTAAGCATGAGTTCTTCATTATTTTACAAACATGTGCTTTTCTGAATGGAATATGATCACTACCTATTAGAGAATGGAGGGACATAGGCAACGAGATGTTTTCATATTCACACATTTATATTTACATCGACCCTAGCTAATGATTGGTCATAATTGAAGGTGGTATACAGTACGTTATCTCAGTCGTCATGTTGGTCGATCGAAGTTGGATGAAAAGGAAGAATGCTGACGATTTTGAGGATTGCGTTGACAAATTTCTCGATTTCGCTTACGCGCATCCTGCACATGTTGACTTTGATGAGATAAGGTGTCCGTGCGGTAGATGTGAGTTGTTGCATTGGAGAAAAAGAATTGAAGTAAAATGGCATATTCGTCGGTACGATTTTATGGGTGGATACACAAGGTAGACGCAACAAGAGGAAACGATAGTATTGTCGTCCAACCTGGCTAGTCAAACTGAAGTTAGGGAGGAGACACGATATGATTACCGAGATATGATTATGGATGCTGGGCATGCTATTGTTGACTGGGTTAACGACGGTGGTGAGGACAGTGCCCAACCGCCGAACGAGGGGGCTTATCAGTTTTATGATTTGTTGAGAGCTGCGGA
This sequence comes from Escallonia herrerae, assembly GCA_033070095.1. NCBI lineage: Eukaryota > Viridiplantae > Streptophyta > Magnoliopsida > Escalloniales > Escalloniaceae > Escallonia > Escallonia herrerae. Next base: position 137,746 of record JAVXUP010000368.1, on the reverse strand, counting down.
AGAGCCGTTGTGGGATGTAGCTTCGAAACACACATAAATGTCTGCGGTTAGTAGGTAATTACACAGTTGAAATCATACCACAGACAGAACAGAGATCCGACGCACACGGGGGGGTCGGTGCCACACGACATCGTCCGACACATGAATGCAGTCCAGAACCCGGATCTGGAGGATGATGAGGTCACAGCTCTGACGTATAATTAGACGCACGTGCGAAAGAAGGACAAGGACGAGGCGCACCAGGCCGGCGACTATGTTTAGGATATTGCCCGGCGGATCTATGTACGTCAATTTGTTTAAGTTGTTAATTTTTTGTCTTTCTATCCTCAATGTCTGTTGCCCTAATTAATGTTCTAACATGTTTTTAAATCACTATTTTTGCAGGCCTCGTATGAACAACTTAGGGGCTCTGAGCAGCAGTCTGGATAGCCATCAACGTCCACTAGTACGGGTGCAACTACTGGGGCGTTGAAGCGATGGCTAGATACGCCGGAGGTCGTCAATCAGCCGAAAGGCAGCATACGCGGCCTGCCTAGCACGACTGCTCGGGCCGTGATAGGAGCGTCCTCACCTCTTGCTGCCCCTCCACAGACACCAGCTCCACGGCATCAATTGGACGACGAGGAGATCCAGCGCATTGCTACGGTGGTGTTGAGGATGATTAGGGAGCAGGATCAGCAGGGTACCGCAGCTAACATCCACATAGCCACCCTTTACACAACCAATTACACATACGCTCAATTGTATCCATGGCATCCGTGGCTACACCCACCAACACACACGGTACACACAGTAGCTCTGCGGCTACTTCCCACACCCCCTCCTCTGCTAAGCTTCATTAATGACCAATTAGCCTTAACCCTCATATAAACCTTCAATAACAAGAAATTCATAAACCATTACACCCGCATATATGCTTGTATACACATAGATTTGCACTGCTACACTCGCAAGCACACATACTTACACTGCTGACCTATATGTTATATACACAGAGGAAGTGCACAACACCCATTAAAACGCACGGCAGAGAGGAGAATGGGATTACCCTGGAAAATTCCTTCCTATTCTCTCTTTCTTTCCACTGTTTCTTCCTCCTTTCTCCGAGCTACCTGTTTTCTGGTTTCTCTTCACTGTATCTCTTATGTTTTGTCTTGGTTCTTCTTCCTTTCCTGAAAGGGAAAGGTTTCCCTTTTTGTTTTTTTTTCTTCTTTTTGTTTTCTTTCTTCACTTAAATATCTTATCCCAATTTATTATTTTATAATTTATTTTATTAGTCATCAAATAACCAAGGAGGAGGTGGCACCATCTTGTTTGTAAAATAGCCCCTCTAATTTTCAAAAATTACAAAAATACCCTCAAGCATTTTGAAAATTATATTTTTGCCCCAAAGTATTTTTAAGCCCCACTACTGTACTAATACCCGAGCATTGCTCAAAATTAGCGCCCGTTTATTTTTCAGAGCCCTAATGGTTATTTTAATTGGCTCCTGAAATTCGGGATATTACATTCTTCCCCCCTTATAAAAATTTCATCCTCGAAATTTGCTTGTGGATATCTAATCCACTTATCACATCTATGTATCACGCTTCCGTTGCAGGATTCTTGGTCTTTAATAAGATTCATAACTTCCCCATGGCTAGTGGGTCAGATACTTCCCCATCAAGTCCAAATAGATTCAAAAGAAAATAAATGAACGAATAGGCAAAATTCTGAAGAAGGGATAAGCCGACTAAATATGAATAACATCTTCCCCGACGTCCTAGGGTAAGTTGGCATTCAATTAAGTTGCGCTCGAGTTCAATATGTAACAGAGTGAATCAAATGACAGAGTAAAATCCCAAATCCCTTCTTGTACCCTTAAATCAAAATTTTTGGTCTTAACATCAGTCATTTTCTAAAACACTATTCCTACTCATAAATCAAATCACAAACTCAACTTCGACTAGACTTTTCTCTAACAATTTACAAATACATGATTAGAGTGTAATCAATTCATGTCTCGCATGATATCAAACCTCGAACAATAAATATCATGAGATCCACAGAAAAATCTCCATCCTTTAGGTGGATAGTAAAGTTACAGAGAACCGTAGAAGCAGTCAAATGATTCTCCGATGGAGTACCTATCACAAGTTCAGTTCCTAACAGATAAGTTTCACCTTCAATCATTATGCGAAGGTAGAGGATACAAAGGTACTTGACACTCCATAATCAAACCATATATGGAAATCTAATGGATTACCATGTAGTGTACCTGGCATTATGTCATCAGATATAACAACATCCTAAGCAGACATTATACAACTTCTAACTGATATTCTGGGCCTCAGCCCCTACTGACCTTGTCCTCTTCCTACCGAGGAATATGGTTTGCTGTTACATTAGCTATAGGTGCATGACAATAGTTCAATGATCATTTCTCGCAAACAGATAGTTTCAAACTTAATGTTTCACACTGCCATGCTTAAAACATCATCCGGTCATTTTATTGTATAGCTCACTACTCTGAATTCTTTCTCACATATCACATGGGGTGGCCGGAAAACTGACCCGCCACCCTGACCAGTACTCTAGGTAGGTCAAACTCTAGAACCATGCAACGGCTTAACTCTAGTACCCTGAACTGATCGAACGCCTTCACCCTGCGCTCCCCTAAATCTCATACTGTTATGATCGAATTTTAGAACTCTATCCAAATCTCAATACCATCGAACCGAAGGGGGCCTAAATATCTGATTCTGTCCCAACCTTTAACCTTGGGCACCATACTGTGCTGGGGAAAAAACTTTTTACTGACAACTGTCAGTTCTTATAATTCATTTTGGGAAAAATTCTTACTTATCTCTTTTCTATCCGCCCTGTGTTTACTTATGCCTTCCTCCATTGTCAGACTTAGACTGTTCCAAAACATCTGCCAAACAAAGACATTTCATTTCACTCGTCGATCGAGCTGGGAGCATTCTATCTCTCAGTCCAGGCCTAAGCCCCCACTCAGACTTCTAGCAGCTATCTGCCTCCAGCAATAACATTCTTACTGCGAATCTAACAAATCATGAGATCTCATCTCAACCTTGTTTATTGACTCTTAATCTGTTTGCCTTAGACTAACAAACTCCCTTAACATCTGTTTATGAGGTCTTGCAAAATATCGGTCGAAAATAATTTACTTAAACTCTTCCCAAATAATCTCAATCAATTGTAGGCGAGTCAGACTCTTTACCACCAATTCTTGCCCCTGATCAAACTCCCTTCTCAGTCTATATACATCAATTTCAATCCTTTGTCTCTTCACCTACCATTGCTCAGACTTGTACCATCAACTGCTCAAAATTTCCTCCATTTTTGCTAACCCAATTCTCTATCTTTATAGGGTTCAATAACTCCTTGTAATTAGTCATTTCATCTATTAAGATCACCAAGATACTCTCATTTTGAGATTATGGTTGTGGTTGAACCGGATTCGGTACTTCTTGCTGCCGATTGCCAGATTCTAGATCATCAAAGCCGGAATCGAGTTCGTAGGGTTCAGAATCGCAACCGTCAGTTCTAGGGTACTACTATTTTCCCTATGGGGTAGGGTTACCTCTCTACAATCATAAAACCCATACAATACAGTTTTCAATCAAAAGATTGTCTGGTCAAGTCTTTCCAATACCCGAAATCCCTGCTTATCTTATGGAAATCTGTTGGAATCTCATATATCGGGGGACCTCTCGGCCCTCCATACTATTACCGCTGCTAGAGCTTCAAATTCTGACCGTACGGATACAATAAACAGTTATCAGGGTTATACCAACACGGGTATAAAGAACAACACAATGACTAGTCAAGGCAGACTTCTAACAACACCATCATCCTACCCCGCTCTCGTTAACCAGAATAATATTCCACAGAATCATGTTACCTACACCATGTGGTTCCCTACCTACAGATTCATATGCCTATACTTCTAATACCACAAGACCGAACTGCTCTGATACCAACTGTAACGACCCCGGAAATCGGGAGCTCTGCCGCCCCCGAACTCCTGGGTCGTTAACTTACCGGATCACATCAAACTGTCAAATCCTGTTCACTAACACATACTTCCAAAACAGTGAATCTGATATCAACTCAAACTCTTCACATTCAATATTAAAAAACTACTCAAACTGAAACTATTAAGATATAGGTTCTTTACAAACTCAAGGTCTTATAGAACGAGTTGACAAAACTGACCCACGCAGGGGTCTCCCTACACAGTAGTGATGGGCTCATCCGGATCTCACACAGACTCTAACCCATTCCCAAACATGCTACATTTGATCATCACCTGCAGAAGGGAGCCAAATGAAGGGTGAGCTTTTGAGAGCCCAGTAAGGTCGTACAAGGACTACAATAGAGATTATAACACGACTTCGAAAAATCCAACCGACGATGATTTTAAAAACACTTCGAACGATCAAAATTCAATAATTACCCAAACTGAGCAAAGTTCATCAGAAATAGATGCCAAAATAAATATTAACAATCAGAACAAAATCCAAACCGATGAATAAAAGATCCTTTTCAAGTCAGCATTTCCAGGTACCACGAAAATTTCCCTTGCTCAAGGGATTTCAATCCAAGCAGAAATTCATTTCGAAAATATAGCAAGATTTCCTGAGGGATTTTAACCAAAGCAGAAATCAAATAAGATAATACGATAAAGGCTTGTCAAGGGATTTCAACCCAAGTACAAATACTTCTAACTAAGTACAGTGAATGTTTGTCAAGGGCTTCCAACCCAAGCACAAATCATTCTAGCTAAAAAAATCAGAAATCAATGTTGATCCTGGGCGATTGCAATGCCATTATGGCAAGCTCATATAGTGTACACATGCATGATGTACTAAAATAATTACTAGTCCACTTGGGTACTAGCCTGCGTTTCATGTAGGATTCAACTAGCTTTATACCGCCGCCCTACTAAACAGGTACCCAGGCCAACACATAAATTAACAATAACAATGAGCGTTAACATAAGCTCATATCCCCAAAATCAATTCGAGTTCTCATAACAATAATCATACTGACATAAGTTAGCATTCGGGATTTTCAGAAGAAATCAAATTTTCAGAAGAAATCAGAATTTCAGAAGAAATCAGAATTTCAGAAGAAAAATCACAGATAAACAACAAAACAAAATTATCGAATATAATCACAACAATTCGAAAGAATGGATACAGACAATTATCAATTTGCTCAGCCTGGAATAACATGCGAGCATCACAAGATTTCCAAATAACCGATTCAGGTTCAACATTAGGGTTTTTTTTGGGCAAGAACATGTTGATATCAATACATAACTCAGAGTTCTGCATTAGCCGTAAATATATCATAGGAGTACTTACGAGTACAAGTAATCAAAGAAGGGTTCGGACAAAAGTCCTTACCCAAGGTTCAGATAGAATCCCTTACCTGGATCCGCAGCTAAATTATCCTAACCGAAAATCTTTAGCTTTAACCTAAACGGAATAATCAAACCATTAGAATACAGAACAAAAGTATAACTTAATATGAACTCACGCATACTCCCAAAATGAACCTCTTGCACCGCGTATGTAAAATTACCAAAGCGCCCCTGAGGTGTAAAATTACCAGAATGCCCTTCGCGGACTTAAATCATCCAAACGGTCTATTCAAATCATCACACCCATTTTTTTTTTACCTAAAACACACACACCTCTCATCTTCTTCATCTTTCAGCCGGGATATTCATCCCACACCCCCTTCACAACCACACACTACCTCCGTTTCAACCCACTCCAAACCATTAAAACCACATTACACCACCCTAATTCATTTCCACACACATTTAAATACACAATTTACACACATAGGTACCAACCGAATTCATACGTACATAGCAACATACACAATGCACACAACAACTTCACAACCCATACACCTCCACTCACGGCTACCAAACCCATGACCTTCTAACATCCACATAGCCACCCTTTACACAACCAATTACACATACCCTAAATTGTATCCATGGCATCTGTGGCTACACCCACCAACACACACGGTACACACAGCAGCTCTATGGCTACTTCCCACACCCCTTCCTCTGCTAAGCTTCGTTCATGAACAATTAGCCTTAACCCTCATATAAACCTTCAACACGCGAAATTCATAAACCATTACACCCGCATATATGCTTGTATACACATAGATTTGCACTGCTACACTCGCAAGCACACATACTTACACTGCTGACCCATATGTTATTTACACAGAGGAAGTACACAACACCCATTAAAATGCACGGCACAGAGGAGAAGGGGATTACCCTGGAAAATTCCTTCCTATTCTCTCTTTCTTTCCTCTGTTTCTTCCTCCTTTTTCCGAGCTACCTATTTTCTAGTTTCTCTTCACTGTTTCTCTTCTGTTTTGTCTTGGTTCTTCTTCCTTTCCCGAAAGGGAAAGGTTTCCCTTTTTGTTTTTTTCTTCTTTTTTGTTTTCTTTCTTCACTTAAAGATCTTATCCCAATTTATTATTTTATAATTTATTTCATTAGTCATCAAATAACCGAGGAGGAGGTGGCACCATCTTGTAACCAATTTTTAAAATTTGCAAAATAGCCCCTCTATTTTTCAAAATTTACAAAAATGCCCTCAAACATTTTGAAAATTACATTTTTGCCCCAAAGTATTTTTAAGCCCCAATACTGTACTAATACCCAAGCAAGCTCAAAATTAGCGCCCGTTTATTTTTTAGAGCCCGAATGGTTATTTTAATCAGCTCCCGAAGTTTGAGATATTACACACACACACCCCCCGATAGACAGTAGACTTAACGACTGGCGACTAGATCTAGCCATTGTCGGCGATGCAACCAACTGAACCAACCTTGTAGATCTCCAACTGGCAACCAGATTCTTGAAGAATCTCCAACCGGCAACCAGATCTTAAAGAAACGCCTGACCGCCGACGACCAGATCTTCGAGTCTCCGTCCGACCATACAACCAGTCACCAGATCTACTTGACGGAGTGCCACTGCTTGACGCCATCCAACCACGCGATGCGACCAACTCTGCTTGACTGAGTGCCTCACCCTGTCAGCGATTGCGAGCTGCTGCAGTGCCACCTGTTGACACTGATGCCTGAGTGACCAGTGAATGGTGACGGACGATTGCTGATTTGCTGTTGGGCACTGCCGCCCTGGGCTGTTGGCCGCTTGAGTGCTTGTCTGTTGTCTCTTCCTTCAAACCTCATAGTGGTAAGTTTTATTTCCTCTTGTTGTTTTGGTATGTGAATGTGGGTCGAGCTTGGATTTTGATATTATAATGTAATTGTCAGGTTCTTTAACTTGTTTTTATTCAATTATACTTGCAATTTTTTGAACTTTTATGATGGATATTCATTTGTGGATTGTGTTGGTATCTTGATCGAACTTAAATCGTGATTTTTTGGCGTGATTGGCCTGTTCTATAGCTTGTTTTTGGTTCGATTATGAGGTTTAGTTATTGACTTCCTTGATGGGTTTTCAATTCTTGGTAGTTTTGGTATCTGGGTCGAGCCTGGATTTGAAAGAGTGTAGGATAATTGACCTGTTCTTTAACTTGGTTTGAGTATAGAAATAGAAACTTGAGCTTAATATAGGCATGCATATAGTAGGTTGTTTGTGGTTATGTCTGGATTTTATGTGGGTTTCTAATATTCCTCTTGGGACTTTATGATCAAATGTTGTATTAGTTTGAGCAATCAATCTGATAGTAGTTCTGAGTTGCTAAATCGAACTGTTAAAGCATATATTTTTTGCGGAAAATTGTTACCTGCTTTATAGGATTCTGTTAGGTTGTATAGTTATTAAAAACTAATGCCTGCATAGTGTGTGAATTTCTTGATCCAGACGTTTTTTTAGACGGATTAGATTTATGACGTCGTAAAAAATCAATTAACTTTTCCTTTTTCTCAGTGAGAGGTGATTTTATCACTCTATCTTAATTAAATAAATTTATTATTAAATTATTACTGTTGTTTGTTGCCGACTAAAATTAATTACTGTTGTCGACAAAGAATCTTACTAAAAAATTTTATTAAATTAATAAAAAAATTTGCATCCCATGAAAAAAATTCCCGGTTCCGGCCCTGGGTCAAGACATGGAAAAACATAACGTATTTCAGGATTAAAGTCTTCACACGTTACTGCATGTAGCCGCTTTCTGCGAAATACTCAACAAAATACTAACACAATCTCTATCCTTTGGGAGTTCTGGAAAAACATCATCTGGGAGTTCATCTTCGTTCTTTAAGATGGCTGGTCACTCCCAAGAAGTCAAATATTCAACAAAATACTAACACACTCTCGAGCCTTTTTTATATGAGACGACGTACTTTTCAAGTCAACAATTTCATGAACCATTTGTTGATTACTTGCTAATTTGTACCCGTAACTCATTTCTAGTGCATGATTTCCGTCTTCTTTAAGATGTCTCTCTTTAGTTTTCAGCAATCGAAGCTGCTAAATCGTGTGAAAGGGAATGAGGTGTGTTTTACTCTGATAGAAAATATCTCACAGTAAGTTGTAAGCATCTATTAAAAGATTAGCCAAGTGAAACCAAAGCTGAAATTCTTACATGTTGCCGGCACCAAAAAATGTTCTACGGTCCAAGTCGTACCAAAATTTCAAACATTACAATTCAAACAGGGGCGGTAAATACGAAAGGAGCATTACTTGACCTGAGAGCTCCCTCAACCTATATATAAATACCTTCAACTCTGCATACAAAACGCAATCAACTACAAACACTTCGCTGAAATTTACAATAAGGAAGTTAGCAATGGCAAGTTTCTCTTCAAAGTTTTTTCTGGTGACCCTTCTCATCTTTGCCATTCTTCTCACTCCTACCTTACCATGAGACGCTGCTCGATTGGGCCATCGAGGTAAATCCAACCCCAATTTTCTTTTTCTTTTTGGCAAGGGCTAATTATGATTCCATTTTAGCTATTCTTGCACTGAAAACATTGACACGGCTGTTTTTCAAGAATTTTTTCATTGCTAAAGTCTAAAAACTTGTCGCTTAAAACGTCAGTTTTGGCAACAAAACCAATTGATGGCAGCATATTCATGCCTATTGACGTAGTGACCATGTTTAGGGTTTTGTTGCTAATTAGAGTGTGCGCAGGTGGTTGAGTTCGATATTATGTTTTCTGTTGCCCGTTTTATGCAGAACTGCTGCAGCGACGTCCCATATGTCCTGCATGTGTATGCTGTGCACCCCCACCCCACCGGGCTCATGCTGCTCGTGTTGTGCTGCTCCTATTAGTACTTCATCTGACAGTGGTTCACCATGACTATGAGGGAGTTTTCATGGCCTAAAATTAAAATGTAAGGTCCAAATAATGTAACCGAGTGATGGTAAAGTTTCAATGTTTTTCGCTTTTCTTCTGCAAACTATACGTTGGATGATGGACTTTGTCATCTCTTCTGTTTGTATCCGTTCCCCATTAAATAAATCACTTGGTTTTATGTTTAGCTATTTTTAATATTTCAAACACACACACACATTTGCTATCGTGGAACATGCAGTACATGTACAGAGCCAAAAGCGACTAGTTACTAATTTAGACGGTAGTTAATTTTTATCTTTCTTGAATTGAAAACCTTTTTTTCTAAAGCTGCCTCTTGTATTCCCAAGGTCTTGGCATTCTACACGGTACAGATTTTTTTCTACTATAAAATACTAATTTTTTTTGTTTTGAGAAAACTCAAGAATATATATCAGGTTTTTTTTTTTGAGGCCGAATATACATAAGGTAGTCAAATTGTAAAAGAGAGACAAGATAGATGGCATTCCGATCCAAGTGAGTAAGAAGCAAAACAACTAACTAAAAGAACCAAAACACCACAAGGAAATCATCCAAGCGTTATGCCAATTCTGTAGGAAGGGCCTCACAGTCTCTACATAATCAAACCATTCCTGATGGACTCCTTTACGAGATCGAATAACAAGAATCGCCAAGGCTGATGAGAGGGGTAAAGGACTTCCTTTCCGTTGGTGATATACACGGAGTGCAATCCCTTGCAGTTTGAAGTCAATGTAGACATGAATTACTTCTAGAGATGAAATTTTGTTAATAAAAGTAAACCTAAGTTTTTTAAAAATTTTATTAACTTTCAAACCGAAATGTTTCCTGTAATTTAATTCACTCGAACAATTTAATACATCTACACTTAACCATAATCAGTCAATTCCATAATTTTAATTAATCAATCCATCCATACAGCTCCCAATACAAATATATACACACAATGTCACATCATCGATATTTTTTGAATTGTGATAACAAATACGTCGGACATTAGGTTCATCGGACAAGAACCTTGAACACTTGAAAGGCATCTAGCTGGATGTTCTCTCTTGACTCCTACAACCAAACAAACATCACCAACTTCAATGATAACTTTAGAACATAAGCAGACAGAATGAGACTCTGTAGCTCGAACTGAGAAGTTGAAGCAGCACATGAAAAAGAATAATGAAGGCAATCTACAACAAGGATTAACAAACTAACCACAACTTTGCAAAGACGTCCTTGACAGAATAGCACACATATCCTACTATAGGTGATAATTTTTACCCCTTTTATTTCCTCTACATGAACTTATTGGCTTCTTCCATGCCCTCCTTTCTCAATAGAGGTTGCATTTTCTAGCTGCCTTCTTTACAGAAAATCATCTCCATTTTATACGACATTTTGATATATAATATGTTTGACTAGTAAATACTACTTGGCAGTGTATTTCTAGCTATATACGTTATGCATACAATGAATTTTCTCAATATTTGAACTGGTATCCTATTGTCACACTTTTATGCAAGTTTATGTATAACCATGATTAGTACTGCTGACTAGCAGATGCTTTTACAAGAGTCTTTTTTTGAATGCAAGACATGCATTAGCCTCATTCAATGTCACTTTGTAAATGAAATCTAGAACATTTACCACCAAACCTACTATAGACATATGATCTTATCAACAGTCGTATGAGTAATTTAATAAACTCGAGAAAACTAATTTAATGGCAGGACCAACTTACTTTGTCATGTATTAAGAGAAAAATATATTTGATATTATAGCGAATTAGAGTATCACTACCAAAATTTGGTACAGAAATGATGAAGTACAAAGAGAAGAAAGGAGGAATTGGCAGAAGAAAGAGATAATTGTTTTAATTCATTGAGAATATGCCGAATTATGGACTCTCTCTTCTCTATTATACCTTCTCTCTCCCCTCCAACAACCTAACAACTTAATATAAAATTCAAACGAAAATTTCAATTCAAGAGGAGGGAACACGCGCCTAAAAACTTTTGGTTCAACTGGTTAATTATGTCCTTAACCAATGAGCTAATTACATTACGACAGCTCACTTTATTTAAACACCTAGAATACCAACTACGCCTTTGCTTATAATGTGGCATGCCATGTGTGCCGATCTAATTCATCAATCAAAACCCGTGGTTGCCAAGTTTAAACTTTGGCCGTCGATGAAGCTCCTGCTTTTGACCCTGTTACTACAACAACTTCACTTGAATCTGTCAATCCCACAGCCAAAATGCAATGCTTAATCCTTATTTTGATCGGTGCTCTGGGGTTACTGGGCATGACACGCCCCTCTTTCAGATGACCCTTGTCCCAAAGGGTCAAAATTTGGGAACCTGCTCCCGATGTTATCACAATCTTCCCAGGTCTAGTCGCTACCCACTAAATTTGACCACTTTATGATGACCTGAGGTATAGGTAGATGGCGACACTGTACCACACGGTAGTCTAGAACCACTAGGGGTTCCATCAAGAATTGCCCCTCAGTGTTCGTGACTGGTAATGTAAAGGAAGGGGTAACTCGATTGCCCAATTTCTTCTTAAGTAAAGACACATGGAAAACGGGTGCACCATGGAATTGGGATGCAACTTTAATTTATAGGCCACAGGACCAATTCTTTCCAGAATTACGTATGGTTTATAGAACCAGGGAGCCAATTTCAAGTTTTGCCCCAAACTCACTCCAAGACCTTCGTCGCTCGGACGTCACTCCGTGACCCCTGTCGCTCTGACGTCACTCCTCGACCCCCGTCGCCCGGACGTCACTCCGCGTCTCCCGTCGCCCGGACATCACACTGTGCCCCGAACACCATACTTAGTCCGCCGTGCCCATGCACCATGCCATTGATACAGTCACACCCCCTGGATCCCTGTCACATTACAGTGCCTTGGCACCATACGCACTCCGTCGATGCTACCTTGACGCACTCTGAGTGCTCCAGCACAGGGACTCACCCGCGAGATAGGCCACTCCTCTGGGACACTATCTCATCCAGGGTGTCTTTGTGTCTGGCCTATGTACTTCGGCACTGGGGGCTTGCGTTGGCATCCCTAAGGACTATGACCCCCAGGTCACTCCGAGATGGGAGCAGGTCTTCGAAGGGCATCGTGCCTAGTCTGCTTAGTAGTTAGGTGTCGGGTTTTCCCCACCACTACCAGGCTGTGGAACTCTGCAAGGGCTTGGATTGGAGGCTAGATCAAGGGGTTCTCTGGCCACACCGACGCTGTACGAGCCGATCACGCCCGCACCCCAGTGTGGCCAGAGAACCCTTTTGATCAAGCCTTCAATCCAAGCCCTTGCAGAGTCCCGTAGGCCTGGCAGTGGTGGGGAAGACTCGACGCCAAACTACCAGGTGGACTAGACGCGATGCCCTCTGAAGACCTGCTCCGGTCTCGGGGTGACCCGGGGGTCATAGTCCATAGGGATGCCTACGCAAGCCCCTAGTGCCGGAGCACGTAGGCCAGTTAGGAAGACACCCTGGTAGAGATAGTATCCTGGAGGAGTCGCCTATCCCGCAGGTGAGTCCTTGTGCTGGAGCACTCAGAGCACGTCAAGGTAGCATCTTAGAGGAGCCGACTACCTGATGGGACAGGTAGCATCCCGAAGGAGCCGTTTACCTGGTGGAAGGGGAGTTAAAAAGCTTCCTAACAGAGACAGTGTCCCGGAGGAGTCGCCTATTCTGTAGGCCAAGGTAGCATCCCGGAAGAGCCGTCTACCTGGTGAAAGGGGAGTTGAAGAGCTCCCTAACGAAAATAATGTCTCGGAGGAGTCGCCTATTCTGTAGGCCGAGGTAGCGTCCCGGAGGAGCTGTCTACCTTACGAAAGGGGAGTTAAAGAGCTCCCTGGCAAAGATAGTGTCCCGGAGGAGTTGCCTATCGCCGCGGTAAGTCCTTGTGCCGAAGCACTCTGAGCGAGTCGAGGTAGCATCCTGGAGGAACCGTCTACCTGACTGGCCAAGGTAGTATCCCGGAGGAGCCGTCTACCTGGCAGAAGGGGAGTTGAAGAGCTCCCTGGGGAAAATAGTGTCCCGGAGGAGTCACCTATTCCCGCGGTGAGTCCTTGTGCCGGAGCACTCGGAGCGAGTCAAGGTAGCATCCCGAAGGAGCCGTCTACCCGACTCGCTGAGTTAGCATCCCGGAGGAGCCGTCTACCTGACAGAAGGGGAGTTGAAGAGCTCCCTGGTGGAGATAATGTCCTGGAGGAGTCGCCTATCCCCGTGGTGAGTCCTTGTGCCGGAGCACTCGGAGCGCGTCAAGGTAGCATCCCGGAGGAGCCGTCTACCTGGCGGAAGGGGAGTTGAAGAGCTCCCTGGCGGAGATAGTGTCGCTGAGGAGTATCCTATCCCTACATGATGTTGCACACTCCGGAGAGTGGGTCGAAGTATGTTCCACGTCCAAGGCAAGGTGCGCATGGTATGGTGAAAGAATGGACCAATACAAGGAGCATGGTAGTGTGACAGAGAGCCAGGGGACGCGACTATGTCAGTGGTGCGGTGCATGGGCGCGGCAGAGTGAGTAAGGTGCCGGGGGCACGTTTGTGTTAGTGACACGGCGCATGGGCGCGATAGAGTGCGTATGGTGCCATGGGCACTGTAATGTGACAGGGCACTGGGGGGCACGACTGTATCAGTGGAGTGACAAATGGGCGAGGCGCATGGGCGCGGTGGAGTAAGTATGGTGTCCGGGGCACAGTGTGACGTCCGGGCGACGGGGGTTGCGGAGTGAGTTCAGGGCGACAGGGGTCGCGGAGTGACGTCCGGGCGACGGGGGTCTCAGAGTGAGTTTGGGGCGACGGGGGTCACGGAGTGAGTTCGGGGCGACGGGGGTCGCGGAGTAACTTCCGGCCCCTTGAAGAGTTGTGAAGATGCTAAGTATGGAAGCCAAAGGCCAACCCTTTGGGGGAAGGCTAAGGCAAACCGTTGGGGGAGGCCAAGGCCAACCCCAGAGGAAGGCCGAGGCCGACCCCAAGGGGGGCCAAGGCCGAGACCGACCCCAAGGGGGGGCAAGGTCAACTATCTTCGGTAGACGCCAAGGTGTGCTGACGGGCGAAGGATGAAGTGCGATGTTCGGAGCATGATGAGCAGTCGTGCAAGGATGAGTTCTTGGTGACGAGGTCCCGTAGAAAGAGTGAGAAGTGCACGTGTCTTGAGCGTGCACGTATTGACCGGTTGGAGGCGTTGAATGTTGCTTGTTGCTTGTGCGGACGTGTTATGCGAAATGGGACCCCAAGTGGTCTTTTGGGTGCAACGAAAATAGGTTGGGAAGAAAGTCATACAGGGAGTGAGTTGAGGGGAGGAAGTACATCTATTAGCTGAAAGCTGATGGATGGAAGCAACATAAAAGTAATTTCCCTTAGCGAAGGAAAAAAAGTGCAAATCTCTGATCTAGAAAGCAATAATTGAAAGCTCAAAATTTGGGAAATAATGTCTGCAGGAAAGTATGAAAAATAACTCCCAAATCACAATTATAAGTATAGGAGATAAACAAATAAAAAATAAGCCACGTAGCATTCTCATTAGTACGAAATTTTGTGACGTCGTAGGAGAGACAAAAGGGGGCCACCAATCCATCCATATCAAAATCAATCTCCCTTCCCCTATATGCCATTGTAAGTCTGCGTGAGAATACGCTGACCTACCAAAATACTTCTCTATATGTATGAGAAATTTTTCTATTGGTTCTACGGAAGAAATTGACGCCTAGCAAAATGTCTACCTTTAAGTACCCGAGCAACAAGACTTTGGGGAGTATATCAAGTTTCTCAGTCCTATTTGGTAAGTAAGGATTGATTAAAAAGTTTAAAGTCTCGAAAACCCAAACCCTCTAGCCTTGTAGCGAGACATAAAGTAGGCCACGCTATCTAATGAATAGATTTGCGCCAAACCACTTAAAACATGCTTGAATTTGGTCGAAATGATTACAAACCGACGCAAGAATTTTCATCAAGAAGAATAATGGGATAGACGACATAAAGAACAAGAGGGATGGAAAAACCTTGTCTTACCCTTTTGAATGTCAAAGCTTATAAAGCAACACCTTGACTCACTTCAAAATAAGTCATCTTTTAATGGAGGCGGATTCAGGATGTTATATTGAGGGGGTCAAAATTACATGTTAAATTTTAATTGCTAATGATATAAAATAGATCGAAGATGACCACATTTGATGTAGGAAACTCTCCAATTATCTGACATATGCAAAACAAATTGTTTGCCAATGCGTATTAGTACTAGCATCACATCTATGTTGAGGTTAAATCATTTGTGTGCATTTTTACATTACAGTCTTTGCATAATAGTTTAGAAATAACTCGACTAGATGCTACTACCACATGACATTTTTAAGTTTATCAGTTTTACGTGTAAAATATATATTTGAGATTAAGTAGCGAGAAAAAATATTAGTTGAACGTTGAGTTTGTCTATACAAATAATAATAATAATAATAAAATAACGGAATTTTCTTGTGAATTGGAACTAAAACTGCAAAATAGATGATATCGATAATTTCATTCCTGACCAAAATTATACCAAAGTCACAATGATTTTAAGTGGTTGTTGGCATCGAAATTATGACCAAAAAAATAATATCCAATATTGAAGTATATTAAGTTGACAAGCAAGCACAATATTTTTTTGGGAGCTTTTGCTAGAGGAAGCCCAGATATTCGGCCTTTTCAAGTGGGTCCATGTGCTCTGAAGTTCATTAATATTGGAATTGGACTAGGATATTTGTGGTGAGATTAATGACTCTTAGGGATATTCAAGAAAGTCAAATGGGATAAATATGCATTGACTGTGATAGAACGCAGATTATCACATGTATTGGTATGTGATAATTACCCATGGAGTGGTGCAAGTCTTGAAGACTTACACTTCACTATAAAAGGAAGTCTTTGGCAACAACTAAAGAAAAATCAAATAAGAAAAAAAAAAGAGAGAAGGGAGTGCCCATCCCAGCAGTAACAAAAAGGGGGGGGGGGGGGGAGGGAGGCATCAACAACATAGGAATAAAAGAGCATCTCGCCTGAAAGATAAAAAAGAAAGAAAAGAAGAGGGAAAAAAAATGAAGAAGGCTGAAGGTTTCCGATTTCGTCTCGAAACTAAGGAGATCGCTAGGTGCATCCATATACTCTTTGTTATACATCTTTTTCTGTTTTGTTTTTTCTTTTTCTTTTTATATTGTCTTCCATTGATCTTTCATTGCAACACAATTTGATGTATTAAATTTTCATTACATGGACAATGATACAAAACATTTTGTGCATAATTGCTACTCTTTTTAATTTGCATTTGCTTTGCGTGGTTTTTTAATCAGAGGTTATAGTGAACGTAATTAATAATTAGCTTTTCTACGATATATTCAGTTGGCTGAAAAGCCAATTATTAATTTTTTGGTACCAAGTCCTTATTTGTATTAATCACCAAAATTGATACATTTGAGTTCTCATTGTCTTACACTTTTGCACTGTACATCCAAATGAAGCATATCAAATTGAGACAAAATTCAGACTCTATCATGTTTCCATGTTGTTGCTATTGCCGTTGTCCAGTCTTTTTACTTTACAAAAAATGAACGTCGTCATATATACAACGAAATTTAGTGGCATAAGTTTTTGCACTAATCCATAGCACGAAAAATGTATCATTAAATTTTGGCACGCCAAGTGGGACATGTTCCTCCTCTCATCTTTAGAAACACAGGAAAAAAAGACATTGAATATTAAAAGAGCAGTCTCGTCTTTCTCCTTTTCTTTTGTTTTTGCTTTTTTTTTTGTGCCGTCAACACCAACATTTTTATGTTTCAATGCATCTTCTGTTTAACAATGAGAAACAGAAATATAAAAGGACCAGTGGTGCAGTGGGCCAAAGTGAACTAAAAATTGTCCTTGTCATATATTCTTATTGATAAGATTGGCATCTTGGAAGAAAAAAAAAGTAAAAAATAAAAGAGAGAAAAAATCATGATACAAATGAAAAAACAAACAAACAAATAAATATGTTTTTCAAACACTAAATTGTATTTTGAGTTATTGGTAGGAAGGGAATCCCTATAAGAAAATTGAAAATTATGCCAGTGTGATTTGAAAGAAAGAAGAGATGACATTTAGGGAAGCATTACTATCATGCAACACCATAGCAACCGGCCTGAAGATGTTAAAGCCCGCAAGCTCATACTCTTTGGGATTAAGGTCAAGGCCACAAGTCTTCAAGGGGTTAGGCCTATGAAACAAAGGTTAAGGCCACAACTTCCTAGGGTTCTATAGCCCACAAAGGTTAAGGCTAGAATTTCCCAGGGGCCAGGCTTTAAGGAAAAAAAGGTTAAGGCCATAAGATCCCAAGTATCTGCTACCTACAAAACATTGGCCACTCAGAAGCACACATCCTTGGGATATAAGCTACGGGCACAAGTCCTCAAGGTGCCAACCCTCACGGAACAAATGTCAAGACCACAAGTTTTTAAGGTCTTACCGCATTTGGACATGGGCTACAGCCCCAGCTGCCTCAGAGGCCACCTCTTTCAGAACATACGCTAAGGAGGTAACATCACATATGGTCCCTAAACTTTTGGCCATTTACTTGTAGTCCCTGTAGTTTAAAATTGGTAAGATTAGTTCTTGTACTTTTTAATTTTACCCACTAAAGTCCTTTTCACATGTTTTTAAGGTATTTTCACATGCTTATATTACAAGGCACAATCAGAGGGAAAAAAAGCTTTGGATGGCTTTGTTCTTGTCATATCTGATGGCTGTGGTGTTTTGGTGTCTAAAGTAGTGCTTAGGTGTGTTCCTAGAGTCAAGTTACTGTGACACCCCTAGCCCAAGTGACATCACCGGAGCTGAGATGTCAATCCTATCAACGTTACAACCTTAAATACAACATAGAGCAATTACAACCTTAGGATCATAAAGAAACGTCACAACATGTCCTTACAAAAAATTTCTTTGATAGTAAGCATCGTATTGCAGCGAAAACTGCATAACATAACACAACACTACGTCCACCAAATTTTACATCATCGTATGTATACTTCCTTACGGGACCTCAGCATAATGTTTATTTACCTATCCCCGAGGTCTCTCCTTATTCAAACCTAGTACCTGTAAAACACCTCAAATAAGGATGAGCGCAAATCGCCCAGTAAGGATAATACGAGGAGTACAACGTACAACCCTTTCAAAATTATTGGAGGATAGATCATGAATTTTCAACAAAGGCAAAGGATTTAAGGATGCCAAGAACAAACATATACAACTATCTTACTGCATCACCTTTGTTCAGACTGAGCGGCACAAGCCCAACAGAACATCATCATTTCCACTTGGACAGACTCATGGACTATGCAAGTGCAATGCAAAAGAAACACTAAAGCATAATCATCATGAGCATAATGAGATAACAAATTTAGTAACATCAAATAAAATCAATTGCAATGCATGCTTGACTTGACACAACACGACATACTCTAGCGCCCTTCATCCTCTTTTTGTCAGTAGCTGAGTTCATCATTATCTTGTCTGTTGTTACTTTCTTTTTCACTGATCGCCAGTTACTTTAGTTCATTGGCCCTCCACTTAATGATGCCCCTTCATATGGGGTGTTCATCTCAGTCTTGTCTAGATTAGGGACGATTTTCATCAAATGAGCGGACTAAGGGAATTCATTCTACCTTAAGTCCTCAACAGCACAAGTCAACAAGAAGTACCGGTTCACAAGATCAACCGATATTCCAACATATATATAAGATTTCAACACAAGCATCGTCAACATGGTATGCCAAGCAAAACAACGGATACCATAATGGAAACGCACTATCCTTACCTCTTTGGCTTTGTAGCAGATGAACTCCTCGCTTCCGGACTTTCTCAGCAACAAAATCACCTATTAAATAAATTTTTTCTTGTTAGACAACCCTAAAATACAAAGGCACACCTACCTTACCCTTACCATTTATTTATTTACAACTTATTACGGCTATTCCCTTAACCGAATTTGCCTTAACCCATAAGGTGCATCAATCACCCAGCGTCATTTTTTTTTGAAAATAATTTTCCCCATGAACAAAAATCCAACTCTACCTTGCCACCTTTACTCCCCACGCCTGACTTGTCCTCCAAGCTATCTCTCCCACCCCGCATAATCTCTCCACCCTACAACCAAGCTTCTCTCCACCTGTCCAAAACAAATGTCCCCTCTTCCTCATCCAAATCCCCCATCTCTTGCCGTTCATTGCCTCCTTAATCCCTACTGTTCCCACATCCCTCCCATTTTCTACTAACTCCAACAAATTCTATCCTAGTTAACCCGTCCCTGCTATTCTATCCCCTCATCCCCACAAATCCTATCTCTGTTGCCTCTTATCTTTTAATCCACCAATCTCGTGCCCACCTCTCTCCCTTTTAGCAAATCCTATCATAACAACCCCCCTCCCCCCCCCCCCCAAATCTTCTAAAATCCCAACCCCTTTAACAAAGAAAATCCTATTTCCACCCTTACACCCATAAAATCCGCTCACTTCCAGACCAAACCCACTTATCCCCTTCTATTTCCATGTCACTTATCTCACCTAAACCCCAAAAATCTGCACAAATCCCAACTTATCCTCCCGCACTTCCACCTCACCCTTCTGTGTTCCGTCTTTCATCCCATTCTTTCCTTCTCCTTCCTCTTCTTCTATTGCCCATTAGACTCCCTCCACTACATTCCTCACCTCCACCATTGTTTTCCCTCTATACGATCGCCTTCCATCTCCGCCCACTAAATCACCCCATGGTCATGTGCTCTTAACATGGCACTGGGAAACCCAAGATGTTTCTTATCTCCAAATATCCACTTACAGCCTTTGTACTGAGTTTGAACCAACCAGTTACTCCTAAGCAACTTCCCTTGCTCACTGGAGCCATGTTATACAGGAGGAGTACAACGCTTTTCTGCATAATCAAACATGGTATTTAACCCCTCCTTCGCTAAATGCCAATATTGTGGGCCATAAATGGTTGTTCTGTATCAAATGCAAAGATGATAGCTCTATTGATCATTACAAGGCCTGGCTTGCCCTTAAGGGATATTGTGAACAGAAAGGCATTGACAATAGCGAGACCTTAAGCCCCTTCATCAACACCCACTGCAGTTATCTTATTCTCTCTCTAGCAGTTCTTTCGGTTGGACCCTTCCCTACATTGATGTGAATAATGATTTTCATGAACGGCTATGTTACAAAGATTTCTGTATGACACAACCTCCTAGTTTTTAACATCCACAGTTCCTTCACCATGTCTGAAGATTTCGGAAGGCTCTGTACAGTCTCAAGCAAGCTCCACGTGCACAGTATGCCCGTTTATCTCACCGGCTTCTCACCCTTGGTTTTCGAGCTTGTTTATCATATACTTCTTTGTTTATACTTCGCATGGATGATGCCTTTCTCTGTCTCCTCATTCACATCGATAACATCATGATCACGCCAATTCCTTGCCGGCTATCAATCAACTTGTTTGTGACCTGTATGCAAAACTATCCGTCAAAGATCATGGACAACTTAACTACTTCCTTGGCATAGAAGTTATTCACTTCGATCGTGGTCTTTTCCTCCTTCAACACAAATACATCATTATCTCCTCACCTGCAAGCATCTTGATGCTGCAAAACTGGTCTACACTCCCATGTCAACTGCTAGTTA
Source organism: Escallonia herrerae (assembly GCA_033070095.1). Lineage (NCBI taxonomy): Eukaryota > Viridiplantae > Streptophyta > Magnoliopsida > Escalloniales > Escalloniaceae > Escallonia > Escallonia herrerae. Next base: position 116,710 of record JAVXUP010000368.1, on the reverse strand, counting down.
GTTCTCTCACCATCGTGGAGAACCTCATGCCTTCCCACTGGATATTGCAGCATTGTTGATGGTCTTCAACATATTTCCTTCACTTGCCCTGACATCTCTTTCTCTATTAACAAGGATGCTCAGTTCATGCAGTCACCCATCTCCGTCCATAAGACTGCTGTCAAGCGTTAACTTACACTACCTTAAAGACTCTCCCCATTTTTGCTTATGCCTCTCTAAATCATTCAATTTATCGTGATCTACCTACACCAATGCGGATTGGGCCGGGTGTCCCGATGATCGCCATTCTATAAATGGTTTATGTGTTTACTTTTACCCTAATCTTGTTCGTGGAGCTCACCCAAGCAACCTACAGTTGCTCGCTTAAGTATTGAAGCTGAATACAATGCCATCACTACTGTCGCAACCGAACTCGATTGGAATGAGTCACTGTTGTCTGAACTTCATCTTACTCCATCGCTTCCCCTAAAGCTTTCGTATGACAATATAGGCTCTGTGCATCTCTCCGCCAATCCTGTGTTTCATGGCTGCACCAAGCATGTTGAAATTGATTACCACTTTGTCCAAGAATGCATCTCTAGCAAGGCTTTGGCTGTTCGCCTCATTCCACAGTTGACCAGCCAACAGATATATTCGCTAAACCATAGCCTCTGCCTCGGTTTTGCTTCCTTTGGTTCAAGCTCAATGTATTTGGTACACTGAGCTTTATTGGAGCATGTTCTCAGTTACACAAGTCAACCCCATTTGATGAAAAACAAATTCAAATATATAAGAAGATATAATAAATCCTTATCCAGTTTAGGCAGACGACTCACAATTTCTATGCATATATTCGAAGAAGAATGAATACAAAATTTCCTTGATCTTTATACTAAACACCTCTTCTCTCTCCCTCCAAGTATGTCCATCACCTCTTCAGGGCAAACCAACTTCCATCAGTAGGTTCTTTTATCCCTAAATCAAATAGTGTATGCAAGAGACTGCCCTTGGTTCTTGATTTGCGAAATCAACAAGTGACTCGAGTAGCCATTTCTCTCGGCAAGTAACGACAGCATGTTGGAGGGTTCGACATAGAGAAGATCAACAAAAGAGACCGTAAAACAAGTCGGTGTAACAAGAAATCAGCTTTACGTTTCCTGTTCTGCTTCTGCAAATACTCCGATCTTCAATGGTTTCAGAGCCCAAAGGCTTGTTTTCATCTGAAAAATATTTCCGGTATGCTTATATGGTGTATCAGTAACTATATCCATAAAAAAACATGGTTTTTTCATCATTGGATCTCGCATGCTATCACATGAAAGATTCCGTAAACTTGAACTTAGTTGGCATATATTTGGTTTATGTTCAATTTAGAGGTCAACGGAACACACTTCATAAGTTTTGTGCAAGGAATTGATTTTTACGAATTTTAAAAATTCTAAACTCGTTTTTAGTCAAATCTGTTTTTTTGGCCTAAAACAACATACGGTGTGGTTTTCTTCTTCGTGGCTATATTGTTTGCTCTTCACTGGCACACAAAGTGAATCATTTGTGCAAGTGGGCTAACACGGCTGGTGGACACCATAATGAGCCGTTATTCTTTCTTCATTTGGGATGCTTCTTCTTCTTTTTTTTGTGACTTAATGCCATCCACTCCACACCTGGGCTTGGTGGTAATATATTTGAATTGTGTTGGAGGTGGGCCTTGATCCACCATGCCACCGTATTTCCTAAGGGGCCTTTCTTTTTTCCCGTAAAGGCTGGTCTGTTTTGTTCTTGTAGAATGCAAGGATTTGCATTCTACAAGCATCTTGCATAAGCAGATTCATGTCTTCATCATGCATTTTAAGTGCTATAATATGGTCATTTTTAAATTAAACAAAAAAAAATGCATATTATCAAGTATTTGTGCGGGTTTTAAATGGTTTGAAATATGCTCACCTCATTTTTTTTATTTTGCGCATAATAGACGTAGAAATAATATATAAATCCAAGGACATAGGTGATGCTTATAAGCCTAGCAAGATTTTTTATCTTGTATTCTTGGGTTCTACTTATATGTAGTGAAGAAGTAGAAAGGGCAAATTAAACGGACCGAACAACAAGCATGTGAGCTATAAGTGCCATTTTTTTACCAACACCTGAAAATCACATAGCTTAGGTCTCAATTTATACTTTTTATAAAGAGAATGATATTTTCGGTGTTACATAACTACCTATTTAGGATAGTGATACTAGGCATTATAAAAAATTATACAAAAATAACACAAAACAAACACTACAAGAAAAAAGACTTTTAGCGACGGGTAAATTCGTCGCTAAAACTTTTAACGACAGATATACCGTCGCTAAAAGTTCTTCGTATTAAAGCCCGTTACTAAAAGTCTAACGACGAAATTTTCAAATCCGTCGTCTAATATTACACTTTTTGCGACGGAGTTATTTACTAATTAGCTACGGAATATCCGTCGCTAATTATATTTTACGTATTTTTTTTTGTAAAATTAACGACGGAACAAATATTCTAGCGACGAAACGTTTTGTCGCTAAATAAAATTTTTGGCGACGGAATTAATCCGTCACCAAAAGTCAATTTTTTTTAATTTCTTTATTTATTTTTCTCTTACCCAAACCTGTAATAAAATTTTCAATTCTCAACAACACACAATAATCAATACACAAAGAAATATGTACAAACAATTATAAAAAATATTTATTATAAAAAAATACTCATGATGTACAAGCCAGGCCGGGGGGGGGGGAACAAGCTGGGACAGGGCACGAGAAGGGCTCATCAGGGGTTGCTGAGTCCCGGATCTGAATCCTGCTGATCCGGGGCCGGCTCGGCATGCCGGTCTTGAGCCACTTTGAGATGTTCACGAATCAAATCAACCTTTTAGGTAGTCAACTGCACCAATCCCAGTCCTAATAACCGTCTCTCTCCTACCTCATCCCAACATAGCGGTATCCTACAACTCCGTCCGTACAATGCCTCAAACGGTGCCATTTTAATACTTGCCTAATAGCTATTGATATATGCGAATATAACCAAAGGCAAATGACTGTGCCAAAAACCAAGGTCTACCGCACAAGCTCTCAACATATCTTCTAACGTCTGAATGATACGTTCGAACTGTCCATCTGTCTGCGGATGATAAGCCGTGCTAAAATGAAGGTCAGTGCCCATAGAACTCTGGAAGCTCCTCAAAGATTTTGAAGTAAAATGCGGATCTCGATCTGACACTATGGATAAGGGTACACCATGCAACCTCACAATCTCATCAATATATAATCGAACTAACTCAAATAAGGGTGTGGGATGTTGCTTTGTATGGGTTGTGAAGTTGTTGTGTGCATCGTGTATGTTGCTTTGTATGTATGAATACAGTTGGTACCTATGTGTGTAAATTGTGTATTTAAGTGTGTTGTAGTGAATTAGGGTGGTGTAATGTGGTTTTAGTGGTTTGGAGTGGGTTGAAAGGGAGGTAGTGTGTGGTTGTGAAGGGGGTGTGGGATGAATATCCCGGCTGAAAGATTAAGAAGATGAGAGGTGTGTGTGTGTGTGTGTTTTAGGTAAAAAACTGGGTGTGATGATTTGAATAGTAAACCTAATTGTCGCTAAAGTTAGAAATTATTAAAGCAGATTTTAATCCAAATTTTTATAAATAGTTAAGAACAAAATTAGACAAAGTACAAAACTGTAACCCCTAATATTTTTACGAGATCTATGCTTTGAAAAGTTTTGGGAATTTTCAGGATCCCCGAAAGGCACTAAATTGGGGTATCGATTAAAGAAATTTATCGAATTAATTAACCTAGTAAAATAAGTTATTTTAATCTGAAATTTTTCTGGAAACCTTATTTTACTGATATGATTCAATATCTAAAATTTTGAGCCATTCCAAGGCTGATAGGTATTTTTCGAGAAACTGGCCTTTTAGCGCTCGGTTCGGACACCGGTTCGGGATTTTCGGGCCAAAATTCTTTAAAATACTTTTAGACTGGAAATGATATCAGGATGCTTAAAATAGAGGTTTAAGATATTTTTGAGATTTTTTCGATGCCAGAAACCCCCAGGGGTGTTTTGGTAATTTACCACCCCAAAGGGGTATTTTGGTAATTTTACCTATATAGAGGTATTTTGAAGTAAATTTACATACAGTAAGATTATTTTAGTGACTTTGCTTTTGGAAAAGTCACTTTGATGATTAAAGTGTAACGGGGGGTGTTTTGGTAATTTGTCACCCCGAAGGGGTATTTTGGTAATTTGACTTAAGAAAGGTATTTTTGTATAAATTTACATATGGTAAGCTTATCTCAGTGATTCTACTTGCAGGAAGACCGTTTGGATGATTTAAGTCTGAGAGGGGCATTCTGGTAATTTTACACCTCAGCTTTGGTAATTTTATATACTCGGTGCGAGGGGTTCATTTTGGGAGTATGTGTGAGTTCATATTAAGTTATAATTTTGTTCTGTATTCTAATGGTTCGATTATTCCGTTTAGGTTAAAGTCAAAGACTTCCGATTAGGATAATTTAGCTGCGGATCCAGGTAAGAGATTATATCTGAACCTCGGGTAAGGACTTTTGTCCGAACCCTTCTTTGATTACTTGTACTCGTAAGTACTCCTTTGATATATTTACGGCTAATGCCGAACTCTGAGTTATGTATTGATATCAGCATGTTCTTGCCCAGAAAAAAACCCTAATGTTGAACCTGAATTGGTTATTTAGAAATCTTGTGATGCTCGCATGTTATTGCGGACTGAGCAAATTTGATGATTGTCTTGTATACATTCTTCCGACTTGTTGTGATTATACTCAATAATTTTGTTATGTTGTTTATCTGTGATTTTTCTTCTGAAATTCTGATTTCTTCTGAAAATCCGATTTCTTCTGAAAATCCCGAATGCTGACTTATGTCAGTATGATTATTGTTATGAGAACTCGAATTGATTTCAGGGATATGAGCTTATGTTTACGCTCATTAATATTGTTAATTTCTATGTTGGCCTGGGTACCTGTTTAGTGGGGAGGCGGTATAAGGCTGGGTTAATCCTGCATGAAACGAAGGCTAGTACCCAAGTGGACTAGTAATTATTTTAGTACACTGTGCATGTGTACACTATATGAACTTGCCATAATGACATTGCAATCGCCCAGGATCAACATTGATTTTTTATTTTTTTTAACTAGAATGATTTATGCTTGGGTTGGAAACCCTTGAGAAACATTCATTGCACTTAGTTAGAAGGATTTGTACTTGGGTTGAAAACCCTTGAGAAACATTCATTGCACTTAGTTAGAAGGATTTGTACTTGGGTTGAAATCCCTTGACAAGCCTTTATCGTATTATCTTATTTGATTTCTGCTTGGGTTAAAATCCCTCCAAAAATCTTGCCGTATTTTTGAAATGAATTTCCGCTCGGATTGAAATCCCTTGAGCAAGGGAAATTTTCGTGGTACCTGGAAATGCTGACTTAAAAAGGATCTTTTATTGATCGGTTTGTATTTTGTTCTGATTGTTAATATTTATTTTGGCATCTATTTCTGTTGAACTTTGCTCAGTTTGGGTAATTATTGAATTTTGATCGTTCGAAGTGTTTTGAAAATCATTGTCGGTTGGATTTTTTGGAGTCGTATTATAATCTCTTTTGTGTTCCTTGTACGACCTTACTGGGCTCTCAAAAGCTCACCCTTCGTTTGGCTCCCTTCTGCAGGTGATGATCAAATGTAGCATGTTCGGGAATGGGTTAGAGTCTGTGTGAGATCCCGATGAGCCCATCATTACTGTGTTGGGAGACCCCTGCGTGGGTCAGTTTTGTCAACTTGTTCTATAAGAACTTGAGTTTGTAAAGAACCTATATCTTAATAGTTCCAGTTTGAGTAGTTTTGTAATATTGAATGTGAAGAGTTTGAGTTGATATCAGATTCACTATTTTGGAAGTATGTGTTAGTGAACAGGATTTGACAGGTCTGATGTGAACCGGTAAGTTAACGACCCGGGAGTTCGGGGCGGCAAAGCTCCAGATTTTCGGGGTCGTTACAGTGTGTGTGTGTGTGTGGGAGAGAGAGAGAGAGAGAGAGCCGAGCGGGGTATCGGGGAGTGGGGAACGATGTCTCGGGAATGGGGTGGTGTCCCGAAAACTAAAAAAAAAATCAGAATTAAAGGGGGTGCTTCAGCCCCCCTTGCCACAACGTAGTTCCGCCCTGTCTTGACCACCATTTACATGCATAAGCCAGAAAAGAAGTCACCTAACATCTTGTATATCATGTTCACTCTATGAAAGCATATGAAACAACCATTGATTAGATTTTTGTTTTGATCAATCGAAGGCAACCAAAGTTTGTTTCTTATTTACGTTATGCAGTAACAAAACTCTACCAGAATTAAGGTGAGCTAATATTCTGAAGTTATATCATTTATTGTGTAGCTCAGCTTTAACTGACCTTTAATTGACCTAAACAAATGATCAAACAATCTTTCTCCCCTAAATCCCCTCCAAACTTGTGATTCACTTCCAAAAAATTCTAGAAAATGATCAAAACAAACTAGATCACGCCAAAATTCCAATACATTTCTGATCCCCATATTCGAACCTATGAAATATATTTTTGAAATAGGAACCTTTAACGCTCAATTTAAGGAGTGGTTTAAGGTTCTGAACGGAGAATTTTTAGAAAAAGCCATTATTGTTCGAAAATCCGACCTCGTTGTTTAAAAAGATGTCTTGGATTATTTCTGGGGGTGTAATGGTACGTTAGGCATCATGGGTAAATTGGTAATTTTACATAAGTCTCACTTGAGGAAATTTAGCACCTAGGAATAATTGAACGGCAATTAATAACATTCAGATAATTTATTGTTTAGGTTCTGATAAACAAGAGCTAGGGCAGACTTGGGACCCAGAACCACTTAACTATTCAAGTAAGTACTCCTGTCATATTCCTCCATACTACCTATTTTCTAATATATCTGTACGTATACATTGTTTTACCAAATGAAAGTTTTAAAGTGTTTGTTGTACTTCTGCTCCTATACGAATGGTTGACGAGAAATTGAAATAAAATTGCGATGGTATGTGATGTGTTTTTTTTTAGAATCATGTGTGAATTGTGGTATGATATTAAAAGGTTAATATTGGTTGTTGTGCCCCATATTCACAGAAGAAAGTGGATTCTGGGTCCTGGTCAACAGGACTATACGTTGGCACACAGTACTGTTGCATCGTGATTTGCCCTTGCGTCCACAATATTGTTTATCTCTGGTGGAAAAAGGGATTCTGAGTCCTAGTCAATGGAACCATACGCTGACCACAACATACCAAGTTATGAATAACTGTGACAGTTGATAATGAGCTTTCTTGATGATTGTACGCCGGTTTGAGATTCTTTTGGTGTAAGTGTGTGCGCGCGCGCGCACACTCACACACATATATATTGAAGAATATTTTGTTATGGTGACATTGAATCCTGATTTTAAAAAGATAAAACCCATGGCATGTTTTGAAATCCTCAAACATATTTTAGGGATATGGTATGTGTACTTTATGGGCCTCCAAGCTCACTCTTTTATAAATGTTTTTAGATGATCCCAAGAACTATGAGGGTAATAAGGATGGATTTAATTTAAGCCCTTTTGAACAATTATTAGTAGCCGGATATAATTGTAGTACTATTTTATTTATGTTTTGAGAATTGTTCAGAGCTTAGATCCCCATGAGATTTTCTATGATTTGTGTTAGTCATTCATGGAGCAAATCAGTAGAGACATATTTAAGAGGTCTATAAGTATTATTTCAGAATTCTTGTTAAGGTGTTAGTTAAATGCATGGCTATAGATTTGTATACAGATTGTAGTAAGGCCTGTCAAAGCCCTGAGTGGATGTTCGAATGGGTCTGCGGCCGGTCACGGACTTAGCTCATGGTCTCACCCATGGGTTTGAGTCGTGACAGCTTGTACGTGCGACATAAGAGAGAGGAAGGGGTTGCCATGGGACAGCTGTGATGGTGTGGTGTGTCTGCATTGATGTGTGTGAGTGCGAGTGAACGAGAGAAAGGAAGGAGAGGCCACTGCAGTGGGGCAACCGTGTAGGTGCTGTCTGGTGGCAGCTGTAGGGTGTGTGCTGTGTGGTTGTGTAATGGGGGCTACCATGGTGTAGCATGGTTTTGTGTGGGTTGACGCGTGTGTGTGCAAGTGAGGGAGAAGCGGAATGGGAAAGGCTACCGTGGTGGCAACCATGGTGGTGCGTATTATGTGTTTGTGTGTGTGGCGTGAGAGAGAGAGAGAGAGAGAGAGAGAGGAAGGGGCTTCCATTGGCTAGCCATGATGGTGTGGTGTGTGCACGCCAACGTGTGTAAGTGCAAATGAAATAGAGAGGGGAAGGAGAGGTTGCCACAGTGGGGTAGTCGTGGGTGCTGTGTGGTGTATGTGAGAGTGAGGGAGAATGGGGGAAAAGAGGGCAATTGGTGGTGTGTGATAGGATTGTGTAGAGAGAAAGAGATAAAGAATTAGGTTTAAGATTTTGGTGGTGGCTTGGGGTTGTTGAAAGAGAGAGAGAGGGGGAGAGGTTACCATGGTAGCCATGGGGACCGTGGGGCAGCGTGGCAGTATGTGCGAGGAAGAAGAAGGGGGGATAGAGAGGGGGAGGCATATTAGGGTTAGGGTTTCTTGAAGAAGAAGATGGTGAATATGTCGTTAAAGGTAAAAATTTAACAAGCAGTCCCCGTTGGGATTTGAAAGAGCTATTTAGAGGCTCATTTAGTCAAAATCCAAAACTAAAACCCCCCTTATTTTTATGAAACACACATCGTGGAATTTTCTGGACTTTTGTGGGCATGAAATAAATGAACTTTGTATAAATGTAGAGCCATGCATTTAGCTAACACCTTAACTCTACATCTTTCATGTTCCTTATAGCATACGCTATCATTGAATTCTTCACCACTTGAATCTTTGTCATCAGAGTCAGATGGCAGACTCCTTAACTCATCAGACCAGTCATATTGCTCTTCCCTTCCCTCATTTGGTGCCTCAATTGCCCCTAGGTCATAAAATGTGTCACTCATCTTTTGCTTACGTCTTTGTACACCACCAAACAATTCAACAGCTGAACCCTCATTTCCATCATTGAGTATGTCTTCCTCACTAAATTCATAGTCACTGTCCTTAAAGTTGTTGTATCCTACATCAGCTTCTCAATCAGTCACTACCATCTTCACTGCCATCTTCATCACCATCTTCATTATCATCTAACCTACCATCTTCACTAGCATCTTCATCTGTTTGCTGAGTTTCATTTACAATTTTCCTCATAGGCATTTCATGTTCACTCCTTACAGCTCGACTTTGAGTACCATCAAACAACTCCTCCAACTAACTACAATTTACATCCATCACATCCTGTGATACCAAAAAACCAGTCCCATCAGTCATCCCCACTACTACAAGGTCATTAGTATTATCACCAATTAATGTTTCCCCTAGTTCCATTTATACCTCTGGCACAATATTAGGACCAACATACACCATCATATCTCCAATACAAGCATCATTATTTAACGTTCTCAGCCCCTCAGCTAAAGTCATACCAGGTACTCTATAGTGGAAGTATTATTTTTCCTTATAACCCTTTTCTTCTACCATTGTAACAACGTCTTGTACTGAAAAGAAATCACTATGACCATGTCATAGTCGTCTACAACCTCACCCACATATTCCATTATTGGTACATACACAAAGTGTCCCCTATGGTGCAATTCAAGAGTAAAATAATCAAACAAATTTACTACACAAACAATTAACATATGACTAATTTAATCAGATCGAACTTACAATAAAGACAATACATTAACCATGTAATATACATTATTCAATTTCCAAGAAAAAATACCTTAGTATATAAGTATATCTAAATTAGTAAATAAATATGAAATTCAACAAAAGACAACATCACTTTATCATAGTCAGAGCAATTTGGCAGTCAATATTGGAATATGGAATCACAAGTACAGAGTACATATAGAACAAAAAACCTCAAAAGAAACAATGTCCCATATATCAACATAAATTATTTTGAAGCACATGATTAAAGCAATATAGCACCAAAAGTCTTAACAACATACCGTACAGTGCAGCATTGTCGAAATTAATGCCCCTTTCCTCTTTTGCCAAGTCATGTTGCTTTGATTTTGAGACTTATGGAATTGCGATCAAACCAAAACCCTAAAAAAAATATACTCAATTCAATCAATAAAATCCCTAATCAACCCCTAATCGACACTTAAGTTGATTATCAACCCCTAATTGACAAAATGAAGCCCTTATTCATACCTAATCTCTTGCTATTACCCTCCACCATTCAACTCCCTCTCTGCTTTGACAAAATATGCTATAGGGTTAATTTTGGAGGGAAACCGAGGAGGTGAAGGGAAGAAAATCCTTCCACCAAGAGGCACATTAATGGCTGAAAATAGACGGCCATTTGAAAAAGAACTTCAGTGGGTAAAGTTAAAAAGTATAGGTACTAATCTTACCAATTTTAAACTACAAGGACTACAGGTGAGAATGGCCAAAATTTTAAGGACCATATGTGTTGTTACCTTTATGCTAAGGTCATGAGTTCCTAAAGGCCTGCCGCTCGTGGAAAATAGGCTACGACCTCAGTTTCCTAAGGGGCCTTATCCTGTGTACTATAGGTTTCCATGTCATACTCTTAAAGGTTTGCGTCCCATGGCCTATGGGGCTAGGGTACCCAAAGTTATAAACCCTCTTCAAAATAGGCTAAGGTCATAATGTCCCAAGGGAGCACTTTTAACACCTGATGATGGTAGGCCAACACATGATATTTTCATCATTAAGAGAAAGGATGCCTCAAAGGCCATATCCAATTGGAATATCCAGACATCACCAGCATAACCCACGAGGTTATTTCCCAACCGCTCAAGTTCGCCACCGGCGTGTAATACTTGCACCATCAGGGGTGTATTCTCTAAAAAGACTCTTGGGTCTCAGAATGGCCCTGAGGCAAATGTTCACAGTGGACTATAAAGGTACAAATAAAAGTAAATCACCAAGTAATGTAGGCAGGGGCAAGGCCTTTGGGAGCCAATGTCAAATCGAACAGGTCTGATTTGTTTAAAAAATCCAAGGGATATGTCCCACATGTTTGGCCACATAAATACACTAGAAATGAGGAGTTTTTCTTTTTTTCCTTTTTCGCAATAGTGGTTGGATCAAATATAGTGCGGCATAAGGATAGGTCTATCTTTCAAAGCCAATTATCCTAGGTTGATACAGCCGCCATAGCTACAAGTCTAACTAGGACACTGAGTCTTGAGACAGGTGAGGTAAGGCCCACGGAGTCACCTGTATTTGGAATGAAGCAAAAGAGGACAAAATCACCGGCCAAAGTTTAAAGGAACAAGAGGGAATAAGTGCATGTGGATGAAAGTCAAAGTTCCACAGCATCAAGTTCTGACCAAAGGAAAAAGAAACCGAGGAAAGATAAAAGAAGGGTACCTCGGGAGGATATTTCAGTTCGTGTCACCGGCTCTATGACAGCCAAAGGGGTACCTGTTAAAACAATGTCCAACCCACTCTTTAAAAAAATGCACAAGGAGTCGGTGCCTCATAAAAGCGGCTCAACTGCCTCGATTCCATCTCCTTTTTGGAGAGAAAATCCTGAAGATAATTGATGCTCAAAATAGTATGGTAAAGACGGAGACAATTTCTTGTCTGATGACAAGCTTGCATGGCTACAAGCTCAAATGGCTCAAAAGGATCATCAAATGGCTGTGACAATGGTGCAAATAAAGGGCTATTGCCTTTACTGTAGATACTTCATTCATGCAGTCATTTTTAGTAAAAATACTATTAGGAACTATTATTAATTAGAATTTACTATTAGGAGTTAGGCCTAATAATATAACTTAATTAATTTAGTCCAGTTGTCTAGTCCAGTCTAGTTGTCAAGCCCAGTCCAGCAGTGTAGTCCAATTGTTTAGCCCAATCTAGCAGTTTAGTCTAGTTGTCCAGCAATCAAGTCAATAATATGGCTCAGTCCAGTCCAGCTATTTTAGTCGAGACCAAGTGTCTAGATTGTGATTTGTCTAGAAGATTTTAGGAATTCCTCATGTATTAATAATCATTGATGCAAGTGATTAAATTATTGATTCCTGTGAAAAATAATATAATTGCCGAATCTGGTACATCTCATCTGCAAAATCAGTGATAATTATCGTATTAGGGTCAAACAATGTCTCGACATTCGAAACAAATTCTATAAAAATATGGGATGAATCACCATGTTTTCGACAAACTAGTTAGTTGACTTTTGTCAATTCATGATTTTTACTAAACATTTTGTCTTATCATCAGATTGCATATTGGCACGACCACTTCTATTATTTATGGCATCCTAAACATGTATAAATGGGGTCCTTGGCCTATATTTTCAAATGATTAGTTTTTCTCCCTAGAGTTTTTATAGCATTTCTCATGTATTATCTCTTAAGAGAAATTAACACTTCATAATTCACTTTAAAGAGTTTTAAGTCTCATGCATCGTGGATCTTGCGCAAATCATTCCTAAGTTCTCTAAGCAAGCAGGCTCGTGAGGTATATTTTCCCATTTTCTAGCTAGCTTAGTAGTCTAGAATTATTTCCCTTTCCCGTGATCATATTTCATTTCCAGTACAAAAAATCATAGAAAGAGTCTTTTCATTTTCTTAGTTCGGGTCTAAGACCGAAGTGTAGGTCGCCTCCCATAGGACTAGGGTCGAACTACAGTGGTCAGCGACCAGTCAAGACCTAGCTCACATAAATGATTCTATCTCTAAAGATTCGATCCACCGCCCCACCACAAGACTCTACCTCCCTCAAAGGGCTAGCCAAGTAAGTACTTATGAGTTTCTTGGATGGGTCTTATAAGGCTAATCAAAAATTATTCCATAGCCCATGTGGGATATCACAATCTTCCCTCCTTATACCTTAGCTTCCTCGCTAAGGTTCGATCATACATAGTCCAGAATAGCCAATGTGGATTGTACCCGACTCACCCTTCCTAACCCCAACCATCCTCTAAATGTGGGATATACCCATACTTACATTTGTTTCCACAGCCATCGGCAACCCAATTGGATAGCCCAACCCAAGCTTTGGAGAGTCCACTCTGATACCATCTTTGTCACGACCCGAACCCATAGCTGGTAACGTGAGCTAGTCTATGATTGGCTGCAGACCCCTGCTGGATTCTAACCAAGGGGTCTACCAGGCCTTACTCGCTAAAATCGATATGAACTGTAATGGAAATTAAAACCTTTACAACTCCAAATAAAAATCAACTATTTCAATGTCATTACAGTCTTTCTTACAAAAACACTTATTCTACAACTCAATTCATCTAATGCAGTATTCGGAGCTCCACCGTTAAATTCCATTCCCATGTCCATCGCCATCACCTTATCTTTATACCTAGAATGATAAGTAGGGAGTGAGCTTCCATGTGCTCAGTAACCAGTGACCCAATTAGGTGGACCGTAGCATGTTAAAAATAATTCAGCTAACCAAAATAGCAACTTTATCCATAAATAATATTTGAAAGCACCGAATGGAAACTTATATGATAAAGCATGATAAAGTCAAAGTAAAAAAGCTCGAGGCATAAAAGTCACTTAGCACAAAAATCTCACCATAAAGCAGTTCCATCCTAATACTAGCTCCAACGGTACACTGCAGTCAGCGTACAAGTCCCCCTGACTAGAGCCAGAATCCCTCATACACCCAGGATAAATATTTTGTGAAAGTAGGGGTGACCACTTTCAAGAGCCATGAATTACGTCAACGTACAAGCCCCGTTGACCCGGGCTTTTAAACTAACTTTTTCTTGTTAGATATGGGGCATAGTGACCAAGTAAGCAAGAACCACCCTTTCGTTTATCATAAACCAAACCTTGACCACGAATGGTCAGCCATCCCACCTTTTTATAGTTTCTGAAACAATTCAATTCCAAAAGCAATCTCAATTAGACAACCATACACTTTGGACTAGGCAATTTAGATAAAATTCAGTAATAATCTCTCAGATATATATCATTTACATGTCGATCCAGTTTTTTAACAAACAATAAGTGTCACTAAAATCACCTTGGTTTTAAAAAAATAGATAAACATCACTCAAACAAATCATTTCTCGGAAATAGTTTCCCTCAAGGATAAATAAACATATAAGTTGTATAAACCAAAAAAAAAAACTAGAAGGGTCAAAGGTCACTTACATGAACCGCTAACCGAATCAAGATGTTTTCCTTTGAATCTGACCTCAAATACTAGATCTTAATGTGGATCATTCAATAGTTAGTTCTGACACTCGATTTGACATCAAAAATCAAGAATACACAATCTGCTCGAGTAGAAATTTGATATTTTGGGCTTGAAGAAAATCTCAAACGAACTCGACTCCTTTTACAAAGTTGTAGATCTAAAAAAAAAGTACACAATTTAGGCTTTTGAATCGCCCAAGTTGGATGTCGAATGAACAAGTTAGGGCTAGTCAGAAATCTAGAAAGGAAATCTGTTTGAATTTGGAAAAATATTATTGTGGACATGAAGGTAATCTCAAATGAATACGACTTCTTTACAATGTTGTAGCTCTTGAAAAGATACGCGATTTAAGCTTTTGAATTGCCTAAATCGAGTATTCTATGAGCAGATTATGGCTGGTCAAATTTTGGGTATATGCTCAATACAGGAATTTGAGAGTTTTTTTTACCGAGCCACCTTTCTCCTAGGGTTTTACGTAGAAAGGAGAAGAAAATACGTGGGACGCTTGATTCCCATAAGTCAAACTATATATATTTACCCTAAAAGAAATTTACTATAAAAAAACCCCAAACTTTAGTTATTTTTCCGTAGTGCACCCAAAAACTTTTTAATATTATGAAAGGCATCCAAAACTTACTTTGTAAAAATAAATGAACTTTGTATAAATTGGCCTCCAAATAGCTCTTAAAATCCCAATAGGGACTAGTCGTTAAAATTTCACCTTTAACGACACTATTCACCCTCTTCTTCCCTAAGAAACCCTATCCTTAATTTATCTCATCTCTCTCTCCTTCCTCCTCACACACAGCCACCACCTCATATGGTGCCCCAGTATCGCCATGGCTGAGATGGTATAGCCCCCCTCTCTCTCTCTCCTTTCTTACCACCAAAAGCCACCACCAAGGCTGCTCCGGCAGCCCCTCCTCACCGTCCTTCTCCCTCACTCTCACACATAACACACACCACGAGCAGCCTCTCCTTCCACTCTCTCCTTCACTTGCACTCACACACATTAACGGACACACACCATCATGACTGCCCCATGGTAACCGCCTCCTCTCTTTCATGCCACACACACAAGCACACAATATGCACCACCCTGGCTGCCACCACGGCAGCCCTTCCCTTCCCCTTCTCCCTCACTTGCACATACACATGTCAACCCACACAACACCATGCTGCCACCGTGGCCGCCCCCATTACATAACCACTTAGCATACACCCCACGACTGCCACCATATGGCAACCCCCTCTTTCACCCATCAACCCCCATAAAACTCACACAACAAACCCCAAACTCACACGTGATAACATCCCTTAAACACCCAAATGAATGGCTAAATGTATAGAGAGAAGATTAGGGATTTTACTTGGAAAAAGTCTTGCCCTAGGGGCTTCTTCTGTACTATCCCGCACCTAGAATACAGCTTACGATGAATCTTAGAATTTTAGTTATTCCTTTAGTGGTAGTTGTGGTAATATAAATTAACTTGGGGTCTTTAGCGACGATTATTTACAGCGATATTGATTGTGACCTTTAGTGACAATTAATAATGCTCTTAAGTTGTGTTCATACACTATTCTGGTCGCACCCCAGGACCCGCTAAGGGACCCACTTTGCGCGACACATCACCCAGTCAGCGGTCAACTTTTCAACGCTCGAGAGCCGGTCAAAGCAACGCATGCTCAAGTCACGTGAACTGCTCGTGAAGCGACCTCGGCGTGCCTTCCACCTTGGGGGTCGGCCACCTCAAGGGGTCGGCCACCCTTGGGGGTAGGCCACCCTTGGGGGTCGGCCACCCCAAGGGGTAGGCCACCCCAAGGGGTCGGCCACCCCAAGGGGTCAGCCACCCTTTGGGGTCGGCCACCTGCCTTGACGACCAACGACCATCGTTCGCGACCGCGCTCCGCCGTAGTCACGACGACCGTCGCTCTCGGCCGTGCTCCGTCGCCGCAATGACCCTCGCTCGCTGTCGCTCGCTCATAGTCACGATGACCGTCGCTCACGACCGCGCTCCGTCATAGTTGTGACGACCGTCGCCCTCGACCGTGCTCTGTTGTCACGACGACCATCGCTCGCGGCCGCGCTCCACCATAGTCGCGATGACCGTCGCTCTCAGCCGTGCTCCGTCGTCGCGATGACCATCGCTCGTAGTCACGACGACCGTTGCTTGTGGCCACTCTGTCGCCATGACGACCGTCGCTCACGGTCGCGCGCCATCCACGCAACGACCCCTGACGCTCTCTGTCCCATTACAGTACCCCGGCACCAAGTAAGGACTCGCGACAGTTGTCGCAGCGCCCATGCGCCACAATCAATGTCTCGTGTTGTAGGCACCGCGCCTATGCGCCACAATCATGTTATATGCTTACGGGATGGGCTCACAACCTAAAAGCCATCGCCGTCTTCATTCCGGGGGGCTTCGCTCCGCGCTCCGACACGAGGACCCTTCACAGCGGGATAGGCGACTCCTCCGGGACACTATCTCCGCCAGGGTGCCTGCGTGACTGGCCTACGTGCTCTGGCACTGGGAGCTCGCGTCGGCACCCCTAAGGACTATGACCCCCGGGTCACTCCGAGATGGGAGCAGGTCTTCGGAAGGGCATCTTGCCTAGTCCACCTGGCAGCTGGGCGTCGGGTCTTCCCCACCGCTGCCAGGCCTGTGGGATTCAGTAAGGGCTTGGACTGGAGGCTGGGGCAACGGGCTACTCTGACCATGCTACCGCGGCATGATCAGTCTCCTCAGACAGGCAGAGAGATGTCGGAAGGGCAGGGCAGCACGAACTTAGGGACCGACAGTCCCAACGGAGGATCAGTGCTTTGGCCCCCTCTGGCGACGTGTCATTCCCAGGGGGTGACACATGTCAACTTATGACACATGCACATTTTTGCCTATAAATAGTGGACTTTGGAGCCTTTTCAAGGATCTTTTCTCTCATTTGGACTTTTCACTTTCTCTCTCTAAAAAGACATTCTCTCTGGAATTCTAGTGAGAGAAATACACTTGGACTCCCGTCTCCGGACCCTTGACGCTGCACCCTTCCCGCGACTGTAGACCGTTAGTCATACACCCAACCCCCTGAAATCTCCCATAAATCATAAAACAAACTAGGGAAAATAAGGGTTAAAATCTTACCAGAGAAGATCACCGATCGCTGGCAATTGGCTTCCTTCCTCTTCTCTCTCTCTTTCTCTCTCTAAGTATACCAGAAGAAAAGTTGGGATGTTGTGGTTGATGGCTGTTGGCTGCGTACCCACAGTGTGCATATATATACTAAATAAAACCCAACTCTTATAGAAAAATAACCCTACTCCTCCTTTGTCGCTAAAACTTCTAACCTAATACTTATAAAAGAAATATGGTCCATAAAAATTATTTACAATACGTGATGTGTTACCAAAAATTATAAATGGTTGCTATGCCATCTTGTTGGAGAAATCGTCGTTAATAAAAACGCCGACACTAAAAGATGCTTAAATTTGTCGCTTCGTAAAAATATCGATGCTAAAAAAAATATCGTCGCTAAAATTATTAACAAATTATCCGGCTAGGCAATACCAAGGTTGGGGGTGTTACAATATCAGCCCTGAATGCACCACCCCCACAAAAACACTTGTCCATTACAATACAGATTCACAGTTTTGCAAAAATTGTGATGTCTTAATTAGACATTATAATTTGTTAAAAACCAGAACAGACAGTCTAGCACTAGATAAACAAAGTTTTGAGCAGCAGTTGGCTCAATGAAAATCCCAGATACAGGTACTAGAGTTAGAAACCTTGGATTGGAAAAACAAATATTACAATCTTCTTCAAAATTCCAAGTCCACACAATCCTCTACTTTCGGGGTTAAAGGAGTAGTTAGTCCTGCTTCACAGGCTACAGGTAAAGACTTCTCTAATCCTGTTACAGTTGGCATTTTACTCAAAAACACTGAAAATCCGTTGGATACAGAAGATAGTATTCCTAGTCCAGCCCCACAGGTAGCTGGTAAAGACAAATGAAATCCTGAGACCCCTGTCTGTTTGGGAAAAATGGAAAAAGACGAAAGTCACACAAAGAGACAAAAAAGAATATGATAGCAAGCAATATTAAAAAAACAAGTAGCAGAGGCCATTTTAAGTATTTTTCAAGACATGAAATTTGCACAACGACCGAGTGACGACAACAATTCATTCCTCAAATCACTAGAAGCTGAAGATTCTGATGATTCTTTAAATCATGCCTCAACCAAAGGAAAAGAAGAAGAAGGAAACAATGACGCATAAACGCATCTTTGTAAAAACAATTACCAATTTGGACCTTGGAAAAGTACGAAGACAAAAGCAAGACACTTACTCTCAGAAATTTGAACACAGATGAAAACAACAAATAAAGCATCTTTTGATAAAAGGCAAACATGGAGAAAATAGAGACGCTGGGCCCTTACTACAACAGCTGGAGCAATAAGACACATGAAAAAGACGACCATTGCTTTTGACCAAATCAACAAAAGAAGAAAAGAGAAAAGACAGCAACTTTTGACAAATTTGCAAAAGCAGAAGAAGACAAGAAGACACGTCACAACTTTCTGCCAAATAGAAGACAGCTGGAAGCATCTGCAGACAAACACCTTTTGAACAATAAAGGTAGCAACTTTTGACAATAAAAAGAAAGAAGACAGCTCAGAGCTAAAACAAGAAGACAAAACAAGTGGCGGACACCTACAGCAGACAAAAGAAAGAGGAGCATCTATTTTTCTACTTTTGGCAAAAGCATCCTTCACCTGTAATAATGTAAGATTCCCCTTTAGTCACGGATGTAGGACGCGTGTAAAAGTAAGATAAGATGTAAATCCCTGTAGATAGTCCGTAGTTAGCTTTTTTTTTTGCCGATAAAAGGGCTTTAGAATTCATTTGTAAGTACGCGGAAAAATTTGAAGGAAATAAGAACTCTCTCAAGTTTCCTCAAAACCTTCTCTCATTTATCTTGTTCATGTTCTACAACTAAAATGTGCACAAAGTCCTCGCACGATCTTCAAACTTCACAAGTAAGATTTCTTAAGTTTTACTTTGCTCAGTTAGTTGTTCTGGGGTGAAAACGCTCATGTGGTGAAAAGTCTTCTGTGAATTGAAAGAAAAATATCTCAGAATTTAACATGCCAAAGAGCAGTTAATATAGGCAAGATTTAGAGATCATATGGAATTTACTTGAATAAAGAGAGACTCTGTCCATTTTGTTTTTCAAAATGATTACGCTTACCTTAGACCGTTAGCTAGATTTTAAATTGATTATGTTTTCAAAAGAACTGTCATAGGTTATCTTCAAGGTTTTAAACAAAAGTGGGAGCGAGTCATTTAGGGTTAGTTGCCGAGTGATGGAGTTGAAAACCCGCAGACTAACGCATGCCCTGAGTTTTTTCAAAAAAAGAAAACCCTGATAGTTCAACCAGCATCCTGAGATTTAATCTAGTTATAAGTCTACCAAGCATCCTGAACTTTTGAATTTCAAACTTGTACCCAGACTCTCTTTCTCTCTCCAGTTTCTTCTATACTTTCTCTAAATCTGCTCTCTATTCCACTGTTTTTCTATGATATGCTACCTTTTTCCAAAATTGGTGGTTCGTTTTAACCAAAGATTTGTCTTCCGGCCAAACCCTGAGGCAAAGGATATAGGCTGGAAACCAGACGTCATGAAGGCTCTTGCCTGGCCCATTAAGGGTCGACAAATGGTGTAACAATGCCACTTACCTGCGTTTCGGTTTAACCGGGGACTTGTCTTTCGGCCAAACCCTGTTAGAATTCATTTGTAATTACGTGAAAAAATTTAAAGGAAATAAGAACTCTCTCAAGTTTCCTCAAAACCTTCTCTCATTTCTCTTGTTCATGTTCTACAACTAAAATATGCACGAAGCCCTCGCACGATCTTCAAACTTCACAAGTAAGATTTCTTAAGTTTTACTTAGCTCAGTTAGTTATTCTGGGGTGAAAACGCTCATGTGGTGATACTCAAAACTGATGTATAGGCGAAGATGTTGTAAGTGTAAATTTAATACACCCAGATTCTGAACAAGAGCTGATTAGAGAAAAATTTAATTAGGAGTAATTAGACATAGCAATAATCCTCATAGATTAGCGGCTTTTATAGTTAGAAATCATGCAGAAATAATTAGAGGTAAAAGCAGAATGGTAATAAATTATAAAAGACTTAATGATAATATTAAAGACGATAGTTACAATATTCCTAATAAGACCTTTCTATTAAGTAAAATTCAAGGCAAGAAAGTATTTAGTAAATTTGATTGTAAATTGGGCTTTTATCAAATCAAGATGTGGCCTAAAGACATTAAATGAACAACATTTACTACACCAGAGGGCCTATACGAATGGTTAGTCATGCCATTTGGCCTTAAGACAGCCCCAAGTATCTTCCAGCGCAAAATGGATGATATTTTTAGACCATACAATGACTTCATCTTAGTATACATAGATGGTATTCTAGTTTGTAGCAAAAATGAAAATGAACATTTATCACACTTAGACCTAGTCTTCAAATTATTTGATAAACATGGTTTAATTTTAAGCAAGAAAAATGTTGAACTATTTAAAACAAATGTAAAATTTTTAGGAATGGAAATAGGCAATGGCAAAATTAAATTACAAGAACATATATCCAAAAAGATCCTAGACTTTCCAGACAAACTAGAAGGATTAAAACAAATACAAGCATTTTTAGGCTTAGTTAATCAAGCGAGAATATATTTTAAAGACCTAAGTAAGCTACTAGGACCTTTATACAATAAGACACGTAAAAATGGTCAAAGACATTTCAATATGGAAGATATTAATCTAGTAAAAATTATAAAAGAAAAAGTTAAACAATTACCAGATTTATATTTTCCTTTAGATACAGACTATTTAATTGTTCAGACTGATGGATGCAAAGATGGATGGGGAGCAGTTTTATACTGTAAACCCAACAAATGTAGTAATAAAAGGAAGAAAGAATATGTAGATATGCAAGTGGTAAATATAAAGAAAGCAATAAATATTTAACAAGTTTAGACTACGAATTACTTGCTATTATTTACGCCTTAGAACATTTAAAAGCAATATTAATAAGCAAGCATAAATTCTGTATTAGAACAGATTGTGAAGCCATAGTTAGATACAATAAAAACAAAGACTCTAGATACACAAATAGATGGTTAAAGTTTATGACATCTTTAAGTAATTATAGACTAGATAAAATAGAATGGCAACACGTAAAAGGCAATGATAACTCTGTAGAAGAATTATTATCCAGAAAAATACTGCTGTAAGAATACTAATCCAGGCTTAAATCTAGACAATTTGTTGACTTGTGCAGGAAATAGAATGGCATCTTCTTCTGACAGTTATCTAAGGGTAAGTCAGAATCAGGCAAATTTTCCGAACCAGGCAACGCCTGTTTTTCCAAATATATACACTAGCTACATAGACAATTCTGGCACTAGTCGTATTAATTACGATGGAAATAATTTACCAGTTATACACATAGGGAGTAAATTAAATGTAAAAACCCTAAGTTAGGACCTTTCCCACTTGACCAGGCAACCTTATTAGATATTCTGTGGCAAGCTTTTAAAAGAAAAGACAATGGCTGGTTCCTTAATGCTATGAACAGACTTGCTGGTTATATTCACAAATTAAGAGACACCAAGAAATTTAATTTTTACTGTGTTTTTAATGGACAAACTCCAGGCATTTACAAACACTTTCCCAGAGCCATGGTAAGAGATGTTGGTAACCACCCTAGACCTTGGTATAAAGGTACGCTTTCTTATGAGGAAGCTCATCACCTTATGACCACACACTATGAGAAAAATTACTATATCAGCCCTGAATGCACCACCACCACAAAAACACTTGTCCCTTCGAATACAGATTCACAGTTTTGCAAAAATTGTGATGTCTTAATTAAACATTATAATTTGTTAAAAACCAGAACAGACAGTCTAACACTAAATAAACAAAGTTTTGAGCAGCAGCTGGCTCAATTAAAATCCCAGATACAGGTACTAGAATTAGAAACCTTGGATTGGAAAAACAAATATTACAAACTTCTTCAAAATTCCAAGTCCACACAACCCTCTACTTTCGGGGTTAAAGGAGTAGCTAGTCCTGCTTCACAGGCTGCAGGTAAAGACTTCTCAAGTCCTGTTACAGTTAATGTTTTACTCAAAAACGCTGAAAATTCGTTGGATACAGGAGACAGTTTTCCTAGTCCAGTCTCACAGGTAGCTGGTAAAGACAAATTAAATCCTGAGACCCCTGTCCGTTTGGGACAATGGAAAAAAGACGAAAGTCACACAAAGAGACAAAAAAGAGGATGATAGCAAGCAATATTAAAAAACAAGCAGCAGAGGCCATTTTAAGTATTTTTCAAGACATGGAATGTAACACCCCGACATTTTTAACGAATTAATAAAAAAAAAATTCTTCTCCCGCGAATAAATTTTTAGCGTTGATATTTTTTTAATTAGAAATTTTGGCGAAGAAATTTTTAGTTAGCACCAATATTTTAAGTAGCGACCGTTAGCGACAAATTTTATTTTAAGAACCATAACTTATGGATAGCAATTGTAAGTAATATTGATTGAGGTCTTCAGTGACGATTAGCGTGAACAACTTTTTTTCGGCAACTTCAAGCGACGATACATCTTTATATATACTTAATGTGGAAGTATGTATTTTTAACAATGAATTTTTGTTTAGTTAGCGTTGATATTTTTATGTAGCCACCTTTAGCGACAATTAGTGAAGTGGGGCCCCGGTAAAATTTTCCTAATATATTTATTGTAAATAATTATTTGAAGCTTTTAGCAACAATAAAAAGATTTGGGTATATTTAAAATAATTAAAGAAACTTTGGGGGGTTTTGGTAATTTACTTCTCTAGGGTTTTACATATATACAGCCACTATAGGGTCAGCCGTCCCCAAATAGTCTTCTCCTTTCATCTGAAACTCGGCTGAGAGAGAGAGAGAGAGAAGAACTTGCAGAGAAACAGGGAAGATTCAGAGAGAAAGAAAGATACAAAGAGACGTAGAGATACGGAGAGAGAGATAAGACGGGAAGAACATAAGGGTTTTTCGGCAACCGAATATCTTCCGGTAAGTTTTCTTTCAGCCTTTCTCTCTAGTGCTTAAATTGCTTACAATTCTAAGGAGGGAGGCATGAGAGAACCCATGTGATTTTTCTGTGGGTTTAGGGCTGTGAATGAGTGTTTATGATGTAGTGCAAGGTTGTGGTTATGGGGTATAAGGTGGCTGCGATGGGGAAGGAATAACCAGATTTGTCATGTAATCTTACGGGTCATGGACAGCCATGGGACTGCCATGTGAGTGAATAAATAAGATATGAGTGTAAACGGGTCTCTGTGTGGGTGTGTTGACGGAGTGTTTTTGTGTGTGTTTTGGGAGTGAAGGTATGTGTAAAATAATTACATACATGTGTGTGGTGTGACAAGGGGATGGCTGTTGTGAGAATGGAGCAACCTCGTAGCAGTGAACAGTATTGTGCATGTGTGTGTCATATATCCATATATATGTGTAATACAGGTGAAGGGGGTAGCTACCAGAACAAAAGAACAAATCCAAGGCAGTGGGTGTGTATCCAATATTGTTATATAGTCCCTGTTGAGTTGCTTCTTGCACACAGCTTTGTGGGCACATTATTTGTGTGGCCTAAACACAAACACAAATGTATAGGCTCTTAAAATATGTTGTATAGCCATGAAGTATGTGGGTATTTGAGAGTAGCCAAGACTGCCGACAGTGTGTGAGTGTTCTGGGTTTGGACAGAAGAGAAGAAGAAGGAGGAGGTTCAACAGTGATGGGTCTCACCAGCAAAGGTGGTACACCCTGCGTGAACAGTCGTACCACGTGGCTGTTGGGTACTGTACGCTTGTCAAAAAATTCTGAAAATTTACAGGATGATTCTTAGTGCAATATTATAATTTTTGAGACAATTTCATATTTTTCTAATATCGTATGTATTTATTATATTTTCTGAAAGTTCAGACATATAAAAATTCTTTGGAGCCTTTAAACCCATAAAAATGTTTTAGAAAACTTAGAGTAATGTTTTTATACTATAAGAAAGACTCAGTAAAAGTTTAACAATTTTTGAAGTTGATTTGATATCATTTTCCATATCGCATTGAGTTTAGCAAAACGAAAAATAAAGAAAGAGTTTTAGTGCCTTCTAAATCCTGTTTTTATTTCTATAATTTTTATACATATATTAAGGCTTGTACAAAAACATTTGAGTCCTTATTTCCAGCTAGAAGCAATTATGGAAATTTATTGGTTTTTAGTGTATTTAAGGAAATTATTTTTAATTCGAAAATAATCAAAAATTATATTTTTATCCCATATGCTCTATTAAGTTATAAATAATGCTTAACGAATGATAAGAATATTTTTGAGATATTTCGGAGCCTCGTGGAGTGTGACGAGTATCGGGTTAGGTTGACCGGGTGGGAAACTGCTTTGAATTTCGTCGTTCCGGGTAGAGAAATGAGTATATTGTGGGTAGTTATATTAGATTTATAATATATCAGTGTGGATAGCGTTCTTATAAATAAATTGCCCGACCTAGGTTAATTCAAAGGATTTTGGATCGAGGCCATTGAGCAGTGCATAGCTTGGACTGAGGTAAGGGATTTTCATCCGAACCAAACTCCTCTTATTTGATTTCATATGTTATTCTGATTTGTTACCATTATTCATTTGGACTCTATTACGTTGATAAAGTTGCATTGCTTGCCTGAAAAACCTTTCATTGAGCCTTAAAATCGTTTATTGAAACTCTTATCGGTGCTCAATATTTATTGTCCATCGAGCATTGAATAACATGTTGCATTTATCGATTTGTTGTCATTCTGCATATTGACATGAGTTTCTGCATTGGTGTGTTTGGCGGGAGTTGGTGTCTATGTTGGAGGATATTGATGTGGGCTAGTACCTTGACGGACTAGCCGGTGTGTTGGTGTGGGCTAGTACCTTGACGGACTAGTCGGTGTATTGGTGTGGGCTAGTGCCTTGATGGACTAGCCGGTGGAAGGTGTTAATGAGCATCGCCCTTGTGGCTTTGCTAAGTGATTGCCCTGCATTGCCTGTGTGGCTTTGTAATTGCTCATGTTCAATATTATCTGTGATTGTTTGCATCGTATCTGAAAATCGTAGTGATAATTGATCGAACTAGTATGATATTTTTGAAAATCTGTGAATTGCATCTGTAATTGTTTCGTAGTTTCTAACTTTGAGCGACCTTACTGAGCTCTCAAAAGCTCACTCCCCTTTGACTTCCTTTGCGCAGGTGATAGCCAACAATAGATCGCATTTGGTGTGGACTAGATCTGAGCCGAGCGGAAGAGAACTTAAGTTTCAGTATTAGCCTTTAGAACCCCTGCGTGGGCCATTATGGTTATTTAGAATTGTTAGCTTAGATTTGATGTTTCAAGTATAATTGTACGCTAAGAGTATTATTATACTCAATGGCTTAGTTGCTCTGACGGACTGATGGCTCTAAATTGCTTGATTTGAGGTCGTAATTGTCTGAGTGCATTCGATCGAGCGAGTGTTAACGTTTCGAAAAATTTCGGGATGTTACATGGAATTCGCACATCGACCGAGTGACGACAGCAATTCATTCATCAAAGCACTAGAAGCTGAAGATTCTGATGATTCTTGAAATCATGCCTCAAGCAAAGGAAAAGAAAAAGAAAGAAATAGTGACGCATAAATGCATCTTTGTAAAGATAATTACCAATTTGGACCTTAGAAAAGTACGAAGACAAAAGCAAGACACTTACTCTCAGAAATTTGAAGACAGATGAAAACAACAAATAAAGCATCTTTTGATAAAAGCAGATGCGAAGAAAACAAAGACGCAGGGCCCTCACTACAGCAACCAGAGCAATACGACAGGATAACCACTACTTTTGACCAAATCAGGAGAAGAAGACAAGAAGACACATCACAACTTTCGGCCAAATATAAGACAGCTGAATGCATCTGCCGCGACAAAGCAGCCGCAACTTTTGACAATAAAAAGAAAGAAGACAGCTCAGAACTAAAGCAAGAAGACAAAACAAGTAGCAGACACCCACAGCAGACAAAAGAAAAAGGAGCATCTGCTTTTCTACTTTTCGCAAAAGCATCCTTTATCTGTAATAATGTAAGATTCTCCTTTAGTCACGGATGTAGGACGCGTGTAAAAGTAAGATAAGATGTAAATCCCTGTAGATAGTCTGTAGTTAGCTTTTCTTTGCCTATAAAAGGGCGTTTTAGGACCTAATCCTTATAATTTTGTAAACACCATACAATTAATTTTAAACGGAAGAAATCTTAATACCGGAGATACTATAATACAAACTGAGGTAGCCAGAAAATTAGAACAGTTACATTTATACAACTGGCATAATATAAAACTTTTATGCAAGAATATTATTACTTTGCTTCACAAAGTGGCAATATTTATAACCGAACTATAGTTGATAAATTTTTAAATCAATTACCAGGTGCTTTAGGAAGAGAAATATACAAGACAATTAAAAAGTCTTATGACGAAGACCCTAGATGGACCCCTGCATTAGGAAGTATATTTAAACAAGTTATAGAAATCTTAGTTTCTAAATATACAAATAGCCAGGCAACTCAAAAATGAAACAAGCTTTTGTAAAGAAATCTATACACCACAACATTACGGTCAAGAAGAATCTAGACCTAAATACACTAGGAAACCCTTAAGAAAATTCAAACAACCTAGAAAAACTTACTTTTTACGAAAGAGTAGAGCTAGAAAACCATTTCTAAACCAAAGACATGTTAGAAAATACGATAATAGACGCATATATATAAAAAAAATTACATGTTATTCATGCGGAGAAGTAGATGAAATAACAATAATTTCAAAGCTATGATAGTCAATAATACAAATGAAGACCTATTAGAAGTAGATGAAACATTAAGTGATACAGAAAGCAGCTCCTGTTTCTAAATTATCAGATTGCTTTGTTATAAAGTTCGCTACTACTGCATCTTTCCATACTTGTATATAGTTCGTTCTTTGCTGTGGGTCAACAGCAGTTATATTTGAAATAAAGGGTTCTGCTGCCTTTTGTATCTTAAAATTGTGTTCTAAAGGGTTTTTTTTTACCTTTAGGTTAATAACTGGGTCTCTCATACTTAGTATTTTCTATGTTTGCACTTTGTCTAGGTAAATTTCCATATGCATATTGTGGTCTTGCAGTAGGTTGAGATGTGTAAAATCTACTACCATCATTGTTTCTATTGTTAGTGGTTCCTGAATCACCACTTTCATCCATAAGTATGTATGGTGTTTCATTCATTAAATTAAATTTTGTATTGTTTGAAGTAATTTGTGTATTAACAGATTCTGTCTCGGTTGTTATAGAATTTGTTTCATAACTTGCTAAGTATTCTTCTTCTAGATCTAAGTTTTCTGTTAATCTAAGGTCTTCGGTGTCTATTAACTTTGTTTCATCTAAGTGGTCTATATTATCTAATATATTGTCTATTTCTTCTATTAGAAATACATTTTCCTTTTCTAATGTTATTTCTTCCTGTCTTATTTTTTCTATTTCTTCTAAGGCTTTGTTAATTTTGTTGTCTAAATGTGTTTTGTAATTTATTACAGGTTCCGGTATTTCTATGCTAAAGAGATTTAGGGGAAGGCGTTATGCTTATGTCTAAATCTTTTAAGCTTTCCATTATGTCTATTTCCTTTTTCAAATGTATATCGCATTCAGGTTGATTAAATATGTCTAGACTATCTTCCTGTTTTGTAAATTGTATAAAGTCTAGTAATTGTTTAAAACTTATTCCTTTTCCTATTTGCGTAGTTCCTATGGTTTGGTATAATATTTTTATATCTATGTTTTTAAGAATATTAAAATTATTCATCTGTTTCATTTTCTTGAATGTTTGGGTTATTATTTGCTTCAATATAATTAGAAAAGCGAACTGACATTCGTCTTGAAGTGTTTCTATACCATGAACTTTCTGTTGCTATAACGCTACTGTTTGAACTAGAACCTATTATTTTGTCTACTTGCCATTCTTGTCCTGAATTTTCTAATGGATCTATGCGATGAGGGGGTAAAAGCCTAATTCCTCTATTTATAATAAATTTAGTTGTGTCTTCTATGCTTAGTTGATATCCTACTTGGCTATTTTGTGTTAATTTTCCTATAAATGTAGAGCAAATTAAAAGGTTTTTGCCTTGTTGAAAATCTTCATAACCTTTAGTCATAATTTTAATTTTAATGTTTCGAGCAAAATCTCTTTTATTTAAGCAAAAATCTGGTGCACAATAAAATATGCCTCCATTGTTATTCATATCTACTTCTATTGCTCATAAGATTGCTTGTTCACTGGTAAATCTATCATCTACTATTGCTAAAAAGACTTTAGCTCCTGTGTCTCTTCTTGTTAAGCCTTTTATTCCTATTACAATTAATCCTATATGGGTTAAATTAAAATTTCCTCTAATCAGCTCTTGTTCTGAATCTGGGTGTATTAAATTTACACTTACAACATCTTCGCCTATACATCTGTTTTGAGTTTCACGATAATGCATAAATAATCTTGTTTGGCTTATAGCGGCATTGTTTTGATATAAAATTTGTGGAGAAATTAAATCTAATCTATTTTGCCTAAACTGTTCAATTTGCCTATCAATATCTATTATTTGTTCTAGAGAGGCTATGGTGCATGTGGATTCCTAAATAACCGTAAAACTCGGTTTCTAACTGTATTTTCATTACGTCTTCTTGTTTCAGTGTCTAAAACTTATGTCCTACTTTTGTCTTCTATATTTCCTCTACCTAAAATATGACTATTATTTCTTATCATAGACTAAAAATGTCCATTCTTCTTTTGTTTTTACTGTTCTTTGTTTGTCAATTTTTGTAATATCCCACATCGGTTGTGGGAGAGTTTGCGATTAGCCTTATAAGACCCTGCCTATGAACTCATAAGTACCTACTTGGCTAGACCTTTTGAGGGAGGCAATGCCCTGTGGTGGGGCCGTGGACCGGGTCGTTACAGTTGGTATCAGAGCTTAGGTATTACGATTCTGTAGACTTGAACCTAGGTGAATAAATGATCGAGCTTAGGTTTGTGATTATGTAGACTTTAGAAACTTGTGAGAGGAACCTTAGGTTTTAAAAGTAGGGTTAGGGAATGATTTAATAATTTCACCCTACTAGTGGTTAGATATATGAGATCGTTTTTATGAAGGTGTATCTGATAATATATATTTTTAGAAATTTTAAATTTGCATAGTCATTTATGAAAGGACGTGTTTACAAACTCTGATAGTAGCTTATTTGTTATAGCATGGCACAGACACGTAGAGCTGGTACCAGGGGTCGTGGAGGCCAAGCGAGGGGTCGGGGTGATCGTACTGGGGGTCGTAGTGGAGATCAAGAGATCCCAGCAGGGGAAGTACCCCATGTTGAACAACAAGAGCAAAATCCAGAACCCATGGCTGCAACTCTGAATACCATGAATCAAATTTTGGCATTCATGGCCCAGAGTCTGGTCAATCAACAGACGGGTATGCAAAACCCTATTCAGCCACAACCTCAAGAGGGAAGTACCCTGACTGAGTTTAATAAGCAGAATGCTTCAAATTTTAGTGGATCAGTAGATCCTAC
Organism: Escallonia herrerae; assembly: GCA_033070095.1. Classification (NCBI taxonomy): domain Eukaryota; kingdom Viridiplantae; phylum Streptophyta; class Magnoliopsida; order Escalloniales; family Escalloniaceae; genus Escallonia; species Escallonia herrerae. The sequence continues at coordinate 86,698 of JAVXUP010000368.1, read as the reverse complement.
AGAGGCAGAGGGTTGGATAGTCGAGATGGAGAAGATCTTCCGGGCTATCAAATGCAATGAGAAGCAAAGGGTAGAATTTGCGGTATACAAGTTGAGGGGTGAGGCCGACCAGTGGTGGAAGATGGTAGAGACTGGTATGACTCCCCAGCAGAAGGCTGAGATAACTTGGGAACGGTTTAAGGAACTGTTCAACAATCGATATTTCTCTGCGAGTTACCATCAACAGATGTTGAGAGAGTTTGCTAATGTAACTCAGGCAGATCGAGAGACGGTAGATGAGTATGAGATGAGGTTCTCGCAGCTGGCGAGATTTGCAGATAGGATGCTACCAACAGAGGCTGATAGATGCCGAAAATTTGAGTGGGGACTCAGGCCTGGTTTGAGAGATGGAGTGATCTCTGCTAGGTTATCGAGCTATGTGGAGTGCGTCGACCTGGCACGTGCATTGGAACAGTCCAGGTCAGACAGCAAGAAAAGGTCTGAGCAACGGCAAGGTGACCAAAAGAGGGATAGAGAGGAGAGTAGAGCTTCAGAGACTAACAAGCGTCAGATGTTTTCTATTTCAGCACAACAGGGTGCTCAGAGTCAGAGGATAGGGCAGGCTCAAGGAACTAGGTCAGAACAGAGTGTCGAATTCAGAAGAGCACAGAGCGCAGGAGGTAGATCAATTCAGAGTTCAGGGATATCGTTTTCGACAGTTCTGTGTCCTACTTGTGGAAAGAGCCATGGTGGTAAACCATGCTACAAACTTACCGGGGGATGTTTCAAGTGTGGCAGTATAAAGCATCAAGTTCGAAATTGCCCCTCAATGTGGGAGAACCAATCAGCTCTCAGCCCTATACCTACGGTCAGTTTAGCAGCGAGTAGTGCACCTCGTCTCGTCCGGGAGGAGGTCAGAGTCAGCAGAGCCAGACTCCACAGGCCCAGACTCAGCAGGGGCAGAGGCCTAGGACACCAGCCAGATTGTTCGCTTTGTCAGCTCAGGACGCTGCAACATCCAACGATGTGGTGCCAGGTACACTTATGGATTATTTCATTTAGGCGTTTATATATTGATTAATTTTGAGGCATCATATTCTATGTTATAATCAAAATCATATAGTATAGTGAAATGTTCGAAAATACTATTGATGTTCTCGACTCATATTTTGGAGGTTATGTGTAAGATTAGATTACGCTTTTGTTTGGGAATTACGTAGTTAAAAGCGCAGTGTTTGTACATTGACAATGTGAAATTTCGAGGACGAAATTTTTATAAGTGGGGGAGAATGTAACACCCCGACAATTTGTCCAATTTATTTAAAAAATTTTAGCGACGAAAATTTTGGTTAGCATTCATATTTCTGTTTAACGATTTTTAGCGGCTATTAGTGAATCGGGGTTAGGTAACAACCCTTTAAGAATTTTCCGTACACATACATTATAGTCAACAATAATTTGGGCCATTTCGTAATAGTAGAAAGTTTGGGTGAAAAATTTGAATGACTAACGAAATCTTAAGGAGGGTTTTGGTAATTATGCTTTTAGGGTTTTATATACATAACCCACGTACTAGAGAGCAGCCCCCATCTTGTTCTTCAGAATTCGGTAGAGAGAGAGAAGGGAAAGAAAGGAAGAAGAGAAGTCTGTGGACTCGTGAGAAAGGGCGTGCGAATCCGGCGAATTTGAGTTCTTGATTTCTGTAAGCATCCATCCCTCTTATTTTGCTCTTAGTTTACAGTATTTTAGTGTGTTTAGAGAGCTGTGATGTGGGGGCGGTGTACCTGCGTGTGCAAAGTAGTGAAAGGGAGGTGTAGTGTATAGTGTATGAGTATAAATCTATAAGTGTGAGGAAAGGAATATGGGTTTGTTAATTCAGCCGTGAGTGCACGTGTGTTTGTGTACTATATGTGGGTGTGTGAGTATTGGAGGAGAGGAGGAGCACATGATGATGTTGCCTGATTGGGTTAGGCAGCTTATGTAAATTGAGGAGGTATTGGGTTCCGTAACCACTTGAGTTGGTAATTCGCTTCCACCTTTGGCTTGGCATGGTGGTTTGTGCGAGGGAGTGTTGTTTCTGATTTGTGAGATGAAAGAGAGGCTATGTATATGTTTGTGTTTCAAATGGGTCATGAAAAAAAAAAAGGAAGCAGATGAAAGTGTATATATGTGTGTGCGTGAAATGTATGTAGGTTCAATGGTTGAGTGTGGGTATTTTTATGTGAGATGTGAGGGTGTTGTATGTACTAGAGTGAGTGTAAAACAAGAAAAAGGGGCTGCCATGAGAGGGTTCTATGTGAGGGGGTAAGTTCTGGATCTGGAAAGAGTGGGAGAGGAAGAAGACAGGTGAACAGTAATGGGTCTGTGCAGTGCAGTGGTACACTGTGCTTGCACAGTTGTACCACGTGGCTGTTGGGTACTGTATGCTTGTCCGAAAATTCTGAAAATTTACAGGATGATTCTTAGTGCAATATTATAATTTCTGTGAAAATTTCATATTTTTCTGATATCGTATGTATTTACTATATTGTCTGCAATTTCAGACATATAAAAATTCTTTGGAGCCTTTAAACCCATGAAAATGTTTTGGAAAAATTATAGTAATGTTTTTATACTATAAGAAAGACTCAGTAAAAGTTTTATAATTTTTGAAGATGATTTGCTATCATTTTCCATATCGCATTAAGTTTAGCAAAATGAAAAATAAAGAAATAGTTTTAGTGCCTTTTAAATCTTGATTTTTATTTCTATAATTTTTCTACATATATTAAGGCATGTATAAAAATTATGAGTCCTTATTTCCAGCTAGAAGCAATTATGGAAATTTATTGGTTTTTAGTGTATTTAAGGAAATTATTTTTAATTCGAAAATAATCAAAAATTATATTTTTATCCCATATGCTCTATTAAGTTATAAATAATGCTTAATGAATGATAAGAATATTTTTGAGATATTTCGGAACCTCGTGGAGTGTGACGAGTATCGGGTTAGGTTGACCTAGTGGGAAACTGCTTTGAATTTCGTCGTTCCGGGTAGAGAAATGAGTATATTGTGGGTAGTTATATTAGATTTATAATATATTAGTGTGGATAGCATTCTTATAAATAAATTGCCCGACTTAGGTTAATTCAAAGGATTTTGGATCGAGGCCATTGAGCAGTGCATAGCTTGGACTGAGGTAAGGGATTTCTTCTGAAACCCAGTTTTCTCTATTTGTCCTCGAATATTTCTTTGAATTGATATCGCTATTCTTTTGGATTCTGTTATTTTGATTAAGTCGTATTGTTTGCCTTAAAAACCTTTCATTGAGCCTTAAAATCGTTTATTGAAACACTTATCGGTGCTCAATATTTATTGTCCATCGAGCATTGAATAACATGTTGCATTAATCGATTTGTTCTCATTCTGCATATTGACATGAGAGTTTGCATTGGTGTGTTTGGCGGGAGTTGGTGTATATTGGAGGATATTGGTGTGAGCTAGTACCTTGACGGACTAGCCGGTGTATTGGTGTGGGCAAGTGCCTTGATGGACTAGCCGGTGTATTGGTGTGGGCTAGTGCCTTGATGGACTAGCCAGTGGAAAGTGTTAATGAGCATCGCCTTTGTGGCTTTGCTAAGTGATTACCCTGTACTGCCTGTGTGGCTTTGCAATTGCTCATGTTATTGCATTCGTGATTGTTTGTATCGTGTCTGGAAATCGTATTGATATCTAATGAAACTAGTTATGATTCTTTTTGAAAATCTATGAATTTCATCTGAAATTGTTTCGTAGTTTCTATCTTTGAGCGACCTTACTGAGCTCTCAAAAGTTCACTCCCCTTTGACTTCCTTTTCGCATGTGATAACCAACAATAGATCGCATTGGGTGTGGACTAGATCTGAGCCGAGCGAAAGAGAACTTAAGTTTCAGTATTAGCCTTTAGAACCCCTGCGTGGGCCATTATTGTTATTTAGAATTGTTAGCTTAGATTTGATGTTTCAAGTATAATTGTACGCTAAAAGTATTATTTTACTCAACGGTTTAGTTGCTCTGACGGACTGATGGTTCTAAATTGCTTGAGTTTGAGGTCGTAATTGTCTGAGTGTATCTGATCGAGCGAGTGTTAACGTTCCGAAAATTCCGGGATGTTACAATTTTAATATTATTTAATTTATTGCATAATTCATCTATGTCTGAACTAATTTCTTTTTCTTTTCTATTAGGTACACTTTGTTCTAATTTTTCTGCATGCTTCTTTATAGCATAAATTGCATTTACATCTAATCTTAACAGTTGGGTACCAATTGCATATATAACAGGTGTTTGTATCTAATCCCTTTTTCTAATTCCCATTAGTGTATACGATTATCTTCTGTATTTAATTTTTGTTCAGAGGGTTTCTTTAAGATCTAAGTTTTTTGTTAATATAAGGTCTTCTGTGTCTATTGACTTTGTTTCATATAAGTGGTCTATATTATCTAATATATTGTCTATTTCTTCTATTAGAAATATATTTTCCTTTTCTAATGTTATTATTTCCTGTCTTATTTTTTCTATTTCTTCTAAGGCTTTGTTAATTTTGTTGTCTAAATGTGTTTTGTAATTTATTACAGGTTCTGGTATTTCTATGTTAAGAGATTTAGGGGAAGGCGTTCTGCTTATGTCTAAATCTTTTAAGCTTTCCATTATGTCTATTTCTGACGAAGACCCTAGATGGACCCTGCATTAGGAAGTATATTTGAACAAGTTATAGAAATCTTAGTTTCTAAATGTACAACTATAGAAATCATGCAGAAATAATTAGAGGTAAAAGCAGAATGATAATAAATTATAAAAGACTGAATGATAATATTAAAGACGATAGTTACAATATTCCGAATAAGGCCTTTCTATTAAGTAAAATTCAAGGCAAGAAAGTATTTAGTAAATTTGATTGTAAATGTTACTAATAACCTGTTTGGAAAGGATAGAAAAATTAGAGCAAAGTGTCCTTAATAGAAAAGAAAAAGAAATTAGTTCAGACATAGATGAATTATGCAATAAATTAAATAATATTAAAATTGACAAACAGAAAATAGTAAAAACAAAAGAAGAATGGAAATTTTTAGTCTATGATAAGAAACAATAGTCATATTTTAGGTAGAGGAAATATAAAAGACAGAAATAGGACAGAAGTTTTAGCCACTGAAACAAGAAGACGTAATGAAAATACAGTTGGAAACCGAGTCTTATGGTTATTCAAGAATCCACCTGCACCCATAGCCTCTCTAAAACAAATAATAGATATCGATTGACAAATTGAACAGTTTAGGCAAAATAGATTAGATTTAATTTCTCTACAAATTTTTTATCAAAACAATGCTGCTGTAAGCCAAAGAAGATTATTTATGCATTATCGTGAAACTCAAAGCAGATGTATAGGCAAAGATGTTGTAAGTTTAAATTTAATACACACAGATTCAAAACAAGAGCTGATTAGAGGAAATTTTAATTTAACCCGTATAGGATTAATTGTAATAGGAATAAAAGGCTTAAAGTCTTATGTATCTAAACTACTTGCTTCTATGTTGGCTGTTTTGACTATGTAATCTGGATTAATAATATCTAACTTGCAATATATTTTATTTAAGTCCCATCGTTTAACGGGGTCTTCTCCTATAAAGGGTAGTTTTTCTATTGCTTTAAGTATATCGTATTTGTTTGTAAAGAGGTTTATTAGATTGTAACTAATTTTTTCTTGACTATAAATATCAAGTTCTATATTATTAGAGTCATCTATATAAGAATCTTCTAATTCTTCTATATGCCAATCTTCATCTATATTTGTTATGCAACAATTAGTTTTTCCTAAACTGCATTCATCACATATTTTGTTTTTGCCTTTGTGTTTTCAATTAAAAGTATATTCTCGTCCACCACGCTTCTGAGCGTACTCTGAGGGTGTGTTAATATTAATAGGAGTGTGTGAAACATTTTGTGCTATTTGTATAAAATCTTTAGTAATTGTTAAAGTATTATCATTTGCTAATAAAAAAATATTTCCTAGGATAATTTTGCCTTCTTCATGTAATACAGGTGTGCAAAAAGCTTGTTTTAGGAGATAGTGTTTAGATTGAGTATTACAAGGTGATGAAAAGGTAATGAAAGTTTGCGTAATATATTTAGAATAATGTATTGATGTATTCGAAAAACCGATTCCCGTTAAGGGTTTGTCTAGAGTTTTAATATGGTTAGGATGGACTAGTGTAGGATCTATCATGGTAATTGTACATCCAGTATCTATAATTGCATTTGTTTCAAAGATTTTGTTATGGTGTTTTATTTGTATTCTAGTGGTTATAAGATTATTAAATCTTGTCTTAGTACAAAATTTTTCTATGTTAAAATCTTGTATTAATTGTTTTCTAAAATGAAGGTTTCGGTATAGTTTTCTTTTAATGTTGATATGGTATCTTCTAATTGTATAACTTTTTGTTCTAAATATTCCAATCGCCTATTAACATTTTTGTCATAATACGTGTTCTCACTTGTAGGATGTTTAGAAGAGTTGGTAAACTTGGTAATATTTATATTGTATTTTTGTTTTATGCATTTCGTGCATGCTTCTTTTATAGCATAAATTGCATTTACATCTAACCTTAATAGCTGGGTACCAATTGCATATATAACATGTGTTTCTATCTAATCTCTTTTCTAATTCCCATTGGTGTATACAATTATCTTCTGTATTTAATTTTTGTTCAGAGGGTTTAAACATAAAATTATATATGTTTGAGCTTTTTAAAGAATTTATAAAAGTGTCTATTTGATCAGTTGTTTCTACAGGAAGAAATGCACATAAAAGACTTAACACAATTAGGAGTAATTAGACATAGCAATTGTAACACCCCGAACCTTGGTATTGCCTAGCCGGATAATTTGTTAATAATTTTAGCGACGATATTTTTTTTTAGCATCGATATTTTTACGAAGCGACAAAATTTAAGCATCTTTTAGTGTCGGCATTTTTATTAACGACGATTTCTCCAACAAGATGGCATAGCAACCATTTATAATTTTTTGGTAACACATCACGTATTGTAAATAATTTTTATGGATCATATTTCTTTTATAAGTATTAGGTTAGAAGTTTTAGCGACAAAGGAGGAGTAGGGTTATTTTTCTATAAGAGTAGGGTTTTATTTAGTATATATATACACACTGTGGGTACGCAGCCAACAGCCGTCAACCACAACATCCCACCTTTTCTTCTGGTATACTTAGAGAGAGAAAGAGAGTGAAGAGGAAGGAAGCCAATTGCTAGCAATTGGTGATCTTTTTCCGGTAAGATTTTAACCCTTATTTTCCCTAGTTTGTTTTATGATTTATGGGAGATTTCAGGGGGTTGGGTGTATGGCGTGACAGTATATTGTTGTGAGTTTTCAGAGTGCCATGGCTGCCGTCAACCGATGTTGGCGGCACCACCAAAGAACGGCATTGAGATAGGATATGGCTGTTGTACCTCATGGCTTTGCGGCCGTGACACCCATGAGATTGGCGTGTGATAGAGAGAAGAGCAGCCATGTGGTTGTATGAGGAGTGGGTTTACTGTGTGTTGGTGCAGTGTATAATAGTGATTAAACGGTGGTGTATGGGTGAGTGCATTGCTGCGGTGGTTTGTGCGACTGTGTGAGTACATATGACACGGCTTTCGCAAGAGGGAGACTAAGAGCTGTTGGGTGGTTGCGCGAAAGTCGTGCTAGGCTGTGAGAGTGAGGCGGTTGTGATGGCAAAAGGGAAGGGTGAAGTAGTTATGTTGGTAGTGTGTATATGTGAAATGGGTAGCCATGGTGGCGAGAGAAAGTGTTTGTGTTTGTGAGATGGAAGAGGAGCTGCAAGCAGCCATGTCTGAGAGTGTGAGCATATATGTGTAGCTTTGTGAATATGTGTGTGTACAATGGGTTTGGAAGGTTGCATGGGTGACTAAGTGGGAAGAAAGAAAAAGAAGGAGAACGGAAGACCGGCAGTGGGTGTGCAAAGGCAGGTGATGTGCATGTATGGGGTGTGAAAGTGTGTGTTTGTGCAAGTTTTAGGGTGTGCTTTAGTGTATGTTTTTATGTATATGGTGGGTGTAGTAGCTGTGCTTTGTGTGAAGGAGTGGGTGTGTTATAGAGTGTTATAGAGAAAGAGAAGAAGAAGGTGAAATGGGTTGCTGAAATTTTCAAGATATGGGTTTTTATTTTGTATGTATATAAGCGCGCGCGTGTATGTATGTAGTGTGTTGAACAAAAAAAAAAGGAAGAGGAAAACCCACTGCCATGCGGCAGTGGGTGTAAAGATGCTTGAAATGTGCTGTGTGGCTTGGAAGGAGAAGCACACAGCCAAAGTAGGTAGAGGAAGAAGACCCATGATATGCTGTGTGGTGTGCAAGAAGGGAAATGCTGTGAACCTGCATGAGTAAATGGTTGCACAGGTAGGTCTGCTGCAAGAAAAGTGAAAGTGTGTGTGTGTGTTTGGTGGGTGGTGAATGAATGGGTATGTGAGTAGGGTGCTTAGCTAGTTAGGTGCTTGGGTGCAATGTACTGCGTGCTATTTCCGTGCATTTGAAGAGGAATAGAAATGCTTTTGGGAATAATAAATTCTCCATGAAAAGGTTTTAAAGCTTCTCTGGCGTATGTATTTTTCTGTGTACAAAGAGGTTTATCCATCTTTCTAGTTTTCAAGTGGTGTTTCATGTGTGAGGAAGTGGTGGTTATGAGATGATAATGAGGAGCAAAGAAAAGCTGCGTGAACAGTAACTATGGACCGGTGACTTTGTTTTGCGTAGTGGAGAGAAAACAAGATAAAATGGGTATGCTTGCACAGGTGTACACGGATTAACATTAGGTACGTCACGCGCATGGGATAGTGTACAAGTATCGTTAGCCCTTGAAAATTTAAAGTATGATACTCTAGGCTAAGTTAAAATTTTTGGCAAAAATTTGTAATTTTCTAAAAAGGTATGTATTTTTAATATTTTCTGGAAGCTTAGACTTGTAAAATTCTTTTGGAGCCTTTAATACCTAAAAATATTCTGGGAAAAATTAGAGTAGTGTTTATATAGTATAATAAAGACTCAGTATAAATTTGATGATTTTTGGAGTTGATTTGTTATCATTTTCAATATCGCATTGAATTTAGCAATACGAAAAATAAAGAAATAGTTTTAGTGTCTTTGAAGTTCTGATTTTAATTTCAATAATTTTTATATATATTTTAAACTTCATATAAATATTATGGGACTTCTTTTCCAGCTGGAAGTAATTTTGACAATTTATGGGTTTTTATTGCATTTAAGGTCATTATTTTAATTCGAAAATATTCAGAAATTCAGAAAATTCATATTTTGACTTTTTAGAATGTTTTAAGCTATAGAAGTGTTTAGTGTAAATTATTATAAATTCTAGAGTGTCATTACACGTTAAAAAGTGTAAAGAATTTTTGGTTAGGTTGGCTGTGTGCGAGAACCGTTTTAAGTGCGCGATTTCAGAGAGAGTGGGTACGCAGTGGGTAGTTGATAATAGGGTTTATAGCATATTTGACATAAATTATGTTCTAACAAATAAATTGTCAATCTAAGTTTATTCAGACAATAGTGATCGAGGTTGGTAGCATCGTTTGGCTAGGACAGAGGTAAGGATTTCTCTCCGAACCCCATTTCGTTATTCTGTTTCAAATGTTTATAACAACAGTTTTATAAAATACATTGATTGTTGATTTCTATGTTTGAAATAAAAAGCGTTTGTTTTGAAACTGTCCATGAAACCCTAATTTGAGCCTGATAGCGATCGTTTGGAATTCGTTACTCTCATCTGTTTACTAAATTCAATCATTGTAAAACATTTTGAATTGTGTTTAAATTCCTTGAATATTATCAAATGCATTTATTGTTTCTCAATGTTGACATGAGTTAGTAACTTGGGAGCAATAAGGATGGTCTGTATTGTTGGCGTTATAAGGATGGTCTGTTAGATGGGTTTAACTAGTACCTAGATGGACTAGTCAGTGTACATATGCATATAGAAAGCGATCGAGCACTGTCGAGGTGGCTTTGCTTCTGTACTGCTCATGTTCAACGTTTCCTATTTATGTTTTATTGCACTTGAACTATTTTGAAAACTATCCATTAATGCTTTATTATACTTTAAGTGTTTTGAAATGATATTTATTGAAGGGATTGAGTTGATACTCATCCTTATGCTTACATTGAAATGCTGTGATTTTCTTTGAAAACCGTTTTGAAATTATCATTGATTGTATATAGAAAATCATTTGAATCCCTCTGTTTCATTCTTAAAAAGTTGTTATTTGGTTTAAATATGAAATCGTCCGAATCATTTTTAAACTGTTTTTAAGTCTTTGATCGACCTTACTGGGCTCTCGAAAGCTCACTCTTCCTTGATTTCCTTTCCGCAGGTGATAAGCAGTATTAAGTTGCTGAATAAGGATTAGAGCCTAGCGAGCGTAAGAAGAGATTTGAAGTTATTGTATTGTCCATTAGAACCCCTGCGTGGGTGAATAATATTATTATGATTCCGTAGACGTAGATTTGACATTCATTTTAAATCAGTCAGTTGAGAGTTGAATTTGATAAATGGTTTAGTTGCTCTGACTGGCAGATGGTTCTATAACTGGTTGAATTGAGGGTTTTATTATCTTAGTGTAAACGACTGATTGAGTGTTAACGTTCCGGAAAATTTCGGGATGTTACAGCAATAGTCCTCATAGATATGCGGCTTTTATAGTTAGAAATCATGCAGAAATAATTAGAGGTAAAAGCAGAATGGTAATAAATTATAAAAGACTTAATGATAATATTAAAGACGATAGTTACAATATTCCTAATAAGACCTTTCTATTAAGTAAAATTCAAGGCAAGAAAGTATTTGGTAAATTTGATTGTAAATCGGGCTTTTATCAAATCAAGATGTGGCCTGAAGACATTAAATGAACAGCATTTACTACACCAGAGGGCCTATACGAATGGTTAGTCATGCCATTTGGCCTTAAGACAGCCCCAAGTATCTTCCAGTGCAAAATGTATGATATTTTTAGACCATACAATGACTTCATCTTAGTATACATAGATGATATTCTAGTTTGTAGCAAAAATGAAAATGAACATTTATCACTCTTAGACCTAGTCTTCAAATTATTTGATAAACATGGTTTAATTTTAAGTAAGAAAAAGGTTGAACTATTTAAAACAAATGTAAAATATTTAGGAATGGAAATAGGCAATGGAAAAATTAAATTACAAGAACATATATCCAAAAAGATCCTAGACTTTCCAGACAAACTAGAAGGATTAAAACAAATACAAGCATTTTTAGGCTTAGTTAATCAAGCGAGAATATATTTTAAAGACCTAAGTAAGCTACTAGGACCTTGATACAATAAGACACGTAAACACAACCAAAGACATTTCAATATAGAAGATATTAATCTAGTAAAAATTATAAAAGAAAAAGTTAAACAATTACCAGATTTATATTTACCTTTAGATACAGACTATTTCATCGTTCAGACTGATGGATGCAAAGATGGATGGGGAGCAGTTTTATACTGTAAACCCAACAAATATAGTAATGAAAAGAAAGAAATAATATATAGATATGCAAGTGGTAAATATAAAGAAAGCAATCAATATTTAACAAGTTTACAACTCTGTATAAATTAAATTTCTTGGTGTCTCTTAATTTGTGAAAATAACCGGCAAGTCCGTTCATAGCATTAACGAACCAGCCATTGTCTTTTCTAATAAAAGCTTGCCACAAATTATCTAATAAGGTTGCATGGTCAAGTGGGAAAGGTCCTAACTTAGGGTCTTTTACATTAAATTTACTCCCTACGTGTATAACTGCTAAATTATTTTCATCGTAATTAATACGACTAGTGCCATAATTGTCTATGTAGCTAGTGTATATATTTGGAAAAACAAGCGTTGCCTGGTTCGGAAAATTTGCCTGATTATGACTTACCCTTCGATAACTGTCAGAAGAAGATGCCATTCTGTTTCCTGCATAGGTCAACAAATTGTCTGGATTTAAGCCTGGATTAGTATTCTTACCGCAGTATTTTTCTGGATAATAAATCTGCTACAGAGTTATCATTGCCTTTTACGTGTTGCCATACTATTTTATCTAGTCTATAATTACTTAAGATGTCATAAACTTTAACCATCTATTTGTGTATCTAGAGTCTTTATTTTTGTTGTATCTAACTATGGCTTCACAATCTGTTCTAATACAGAATTCATGTTTGCTTATTAATAATGCTTTAAAATGTTCTAAGGCGTAAATAATAGCAAGTAATTCATAGTCTAAACTTGTTAAATATTGATTGCTTTCTTTATATTTACCACTTGCATATCTACATATTCTTTCTTCCTTTTTACTAATATATTTGTTGGGTTTACAGTATAAAACTGCTCCCCACCCATCTTTGCATCTATTAGTCTGAACAATTAAATAGTCTGTATCTAAAGGTAAATATAAATATGGTACTTGTTTAACTTTTTCTTTTATAATTTTTACTAGATTAATATCTTCTATATTGAAATGTCTTTGACCAGTTTTACGTGTCTTATTGTATAAAGGTCCTAGTAGCTTACTTAGGTCTTTAAAATATATTCTCGCTTGATTAACTAAGCCTAAAAATGTTTGTATTTGTTTTAATCCTTCTAGTTTGTCTGGAAAGTCTAGGATCTTTTTGGATATATGTTGTAATTTAATTTTGCCATTGCCTATTTCCATTCCTAAATATTTTACATTTGTTTTAAATAGTTCAACCTTTTTCTTGCTTAAAATTAAACCATGTTTATCAAATAATTTGAAGACTAGGTCTAAGTGTGATATATGTTCATTTTCATTTTTGCTACAAACTAGAATATCATATATGTATACTAAGATGAAGTCATTGTATGGTCTAAAAATATCATCCATTTTGCGCTGGAAGATACTTGGGGCTGTCTTAAGGCCAAATGGCATGACTAACCATTCGTATAGGCCCCCTGGTGTAGTAAGTCATTTAGGGTTAGTTGCCGAGTGATGGCGTTGAGAGCAGATTTAGAGAAAGTATGGAAGAAACTGGAGAGAGTGGTTAAAATTAATTGTACAGTGTTTACAAAGTTATAAGGATTAGGTTATAAGTCTGCCATTTCTTTTAAATCATTAGGAAAAGTTTTTTTCCATTCTTCAAAATTGACTTTAGCTATAGGGCCTAAGAATTGTGTCATGTATCTTATCATTTCTTCTCCTGTTTCTAAATTATCAGACTGCTTTGTTATAAAGTTCGCTACTACTGCTAATTAGAAAAGCGAACTGACATTCGTCCTGAAGTGTTTCTATACCATAAACTTTCTGTTGGTATAACGCTACTGTTTGAACTAGAACCTATTATTTTGTCTACTTGCCATTCTTGTCCTGAATTTTCTATTGGATCTATTCGATAAGGGGGTAAAAGCCTAATTCCTCTATTTATAATAAATTTAGCTGTGTCTTCTATGGTTAGCTGATATCCTACTTGGCTATTTCGTGTTAATTTCCCTATAACTGTAGAGCAAATTAAAAGGTTTTTGCCTTGTTGAAAATCTTCATAGCCTTTAGTCATAATTTTAATTTTAATGTTTCGAGCAAAATCTCTTGTATTTAAGTAAAAATCTGGTGCACAATAAAATATGCCTCCATTGTTAGAGAGTTCCTATTTCCTTCAAATTTTTTCGCGTACTTACAAATGAATTCTAAAGCCCTTTTATAGGCAAAGAAAAGCTAACTACGTACTATCTACAGGGATTTACATCTTATCTTACTTTTACACGCGTCCTACATCCGTGACTAAAGGGAAATCTTACATTATTACAGGTAAAGGATGCTTTTGCGAAAAGTAGAAAAGTAGATGCTCCTCTTTCTTTTGTCTGCTGTAGGTGTCCGCCACTTGTTTTGTTTTCTTGTTTTAGCTATGAGCTGTCTTCTTTCTTTTTATTGTCAAAAGTTGCTGCCTTTTTTGTTCAAAAGGTGTTTGTCTGCAAATGCTTCCAGCTGTCTACTATTTGGCAGAAAGTTGTGATGTGTTTTCTTGTCTTCTTCTGCTTTTGCAAATTTGTCAAAAGTTGCAGTCTTTTCTATTTTCTTCTTTTGTTGATTTGGTCAAAAGCAATGGTCGTCTTTTTTATTTGTCTTATTGCTCCAGTTGTTGTGGTGAGGGCCCAGCGTCTCTGTTTTCTCCGTGTCTGCCTTTTAGCAAAAGATGCTTTATTTGTTGTTTTCATCTATTTTCATATTTCTGAGAGTAAGTGTCTTGCTTTTGTCTTCGTACTTTTCTAAGGTCCAAAAGCACACCTGTATTACATGAAGAAGGAAAAATTATCCTAGGAATTAATTTTTTATTAGCAAATGATAATACTTTAACAATTACTAAAGATTTTATACAAATAGCACAAAATGTTATACACACTCATACTAATATTGACACACCCTCAGAGTACGCTCAGAAGCATGGTGGAGGAGAATATACTTTTAATTCAAAACACAAAGGCAAAAACAAAATATGTGATGAATGCAGTTTAGGAAAAACAAATTGTTGCATAACAAATATAGATGAAGATTGGCATATAGAAGAATTAGAAGATTCTTATATAGATGACTCTAATAATATAGATCTTGATATTTATAGTCAAGAAAAAATTAGTTATAATCTAATAAAAGACTATGAAGCAAACATAGACTATAAGCAAATCTTTATCGAAAGCGATAAATTTATAACACCACCAGAAGGCATATCCAAAAATAATCTAGGAACTCCGAATAATTTATTATCTAGAAAACAAAACAATATTATAATAATGTTACTAATAACCTGTTTGGAAAAGATAGAAAAATTAGAACAAAGTCTACTTAATAGAAAAGAAAAAGATGATTAGAGGAAATTTTAATCTAACCCATATAGGATTAATTGTAATGGGAATAAAAGGCTTAACAAGAAGAGACACAGGAGCTAAAGTCTTTTTAGCAATAGTAGATGAAAGATTTACTAGTGAACAAGTAATCTTAGGAGCAATAGAAGTAGATATGAATAACTGAGTAACCCATACTGAGTAACCCAGAGCAAGTAACAAGTTGTTGTAAGGTGTCTTTTATATAATCTAAATTCTCTCTTGATTATGCTTACCTCAGACCGTTAGCTGGATTTTAAATTGATTAGGCTTTCAAAAGAACTGTCATAGGTTATCTTCAAGGTTTTAAACAAAAGTGAGAACGAGTCATTTAGGGTTAGTTGCCGAGTGATGGTATTGAAAACACGCAGACTAACGCATGCCCTGAGTTTTTTCCAAATAAAGAAAACCCTGATAGTTCAACCAGCATCCTGAGATTTAATCTAGTTAAAAGTCTACCCAGCATCCTGAACTTTTGAATTTCAAACTTGAACCCAGACTCTCTCTCTCTCTCTCTCTCTCTCCAGTTTCTTCCATACTTTCTCTAAATCTGCTCTCTATTCTGCTGTTTTTTTCTCTGATATGCTACCTTTTTCCAACACTGGTGGTTCGTTTTAACCAAGGATTTGTCTTCCGGCTAAAATGGTTAGGATGGACTAGTGTAGGATCTATTAGGGTAATTGTACATCCAGTATCTATAATTGCATTTGTTTCAACTAGTTTATTATGGTGTTTTATTTGTATTCTAGTGGTTATAAGATTATTAAATCTTGTCATAGTACATAATTTTTCAATGTTAAAATCTTGTATTAATTGTTTATTATTGTGTCCTAAAATTATGGTTTCGGTATAGTTTCTTTTAATGTTGATATGGTTTCTTCTAATTGTATAACTTTTTGTTCTAAATATTCTAATCGCCTATTAACATTTTTGTTATAATATGTGTTTTCACTTGTAGTATGTTTAGAAGAGTTGGTAGGCTTGGTAATATTTATATTGTATTTTTGTTTTATGCATTTAGTACATGCTTCTTTATAAGATAAATTGCATTTACATCAAACCTTAATAGCTGGGTACCAATTGCATATATAACATGTGTTTGTATCTAAACCTTTATAGGAGAAGACCCCATTAAACGATGGGATTTAAATAAAATATACTGCAAGTTAGATATTATTAATCCAGATACAATAATTTACCCCATAGTGTGTGGTCATAAGGTGATGAGCTTCCTCAAAAGAAAGCGTGCCTTTATACCAAGGTCTAGGGTGGTTACCAACACCTTTTACCATGGCTTCGGGAAAGTGTTTGTAAATGCCTGGATATATATATATATATATATATATATATATATATATATATATATATATATATATATATATATATATATATATATATATATATATATGCTGTGAAATTGGTAGCTTTTGTGTGTGTATTGATGTGGGTGTATTTGAGAAGAAGACTGCTATAGAGCAACATAAGAGTAAGTTAGGGTTTTTTTTATCATATCTCCTTTGTTTCAAATCCAATTGAGATGATTTTGCTCTTTCCAAAAACCTCATTGTGTTGTTTCAACTTTGTAAATTTAATTTTTCTCAGAATCCTACATTTGCAAATTGAAAAATGACCTTAAAGTCAATTCACCGTAGAAGTCCAGAATTTTTTGTTTTTGGCAGCCTTTGTTATAGAAAATTAATTACTAATGGGATTTTTGTAAAATTTATATTTCTAGAAACCACAGAAATCCTTCTTCAACTTTGTAGTTTTGAGTTTTCTGATATTCCTAGTATTTCTGCTCCAAAATAACCCCTAAACAAAACTGCTCTGCCCAGAGATGTGTTGCTTTTATCAGTCACTTCAATTTGATATAGAAACTTCATTACTCATTGTATTTTTGTGATTCTTATATTTTTGAAACCCTTAGAAAGTCTAATTTAACTTTATAGTTTTGAATTTTTGAAGATTCGTTATTTTTTGGCCTTAAAATGGTCAGTGTACAAAACTAGGGTTTGCTAAAAAAATGTTGTTTATAGAATTACAGATCATACCATCGCCCAAAACTTTTTAAGCCATTTTTAAGCATATTTAGGCAAAGTACAAAACTAAAATTCTCATTATTTTTTGCAAAACCTTCAACATGGAATTTTCTGGGATTTGTTTTTGGCATGGAATGGGCCTAAAATGATTTTATTTTAAAAATAAACTTTTGAATTGTTTGATATAGCAAACAAAGTTATTTTTAGCCAAAAATTTTACACCGATCTAAACACACTGAGATGCTTGAGCATCTAAAATTTTATGGCATTTCGGTGCCATTTGAATATATTTTGAAATAGGAACCTTAGTACTCAATTTAAGGAGCGGTCTAGGGTTCCGAATTGAGAATTCCCAGAAAGGCTTTTTTTGTCTGATTTAAAAGGATGTTTTGAGTTATATTGGGTGCGTAAAGGTATGTTAGGCGTCGGAGGTAATTTGGTAATTTTACACAAGTCTAGGGTTATTTTGGTAATTTTGCGCACTTGGGGAAATTTAGCACCTAGGCGTGATTGAGCGAAAATAAATAACATTCATGTGGTTTATTGTTTAGGTTCCGATAGACAAGAGCTATAGTAGGTTTGAGAACAAGAACCAGAACCGCTTAACTATCCAAGTAAGTACTCTTGCCATGTTCCTCCATATACTCTATTTGCAAAATATATAAATTTATGTATGATTTAATCAAAGTAAAGTTTTTGAAGTTCTTATAATGCTTGTGTTTTCATGTTAAATCATTTAATGAAAATTTGAGTTAAAAAGGCCATGGTTTGTTCTATGAGTAGATGATTTAAATTCGGTACATGTTGAATGAGATGGTAAACTGGACATGGTAGTTTGTGCCCCATATCCAATGGAGGAATATTAGATTTCGGCCCTGGTCAACGGGGCTTGTACATTGATGTACAGTACTGTTACTTATGGTTTGCCCTTGCGTCCACTGAATTATTATTCCGTGTGTAGGAGGGATTTCGGACCCAAGTCAGGGGGGCTTGTACGCTGACCACAACACCCCTAAGTATGAGTTATCTGTGATAGATGGAAATGAGCTTTCTTGATGATTATACTCCGGCTTGAGAACCTTTTTCTGCAAGTGCATATATATATATATAATGAAGAATGTTTTGTTATGGTGACATTGAATTCCTAACTTTGAAAAGAGAAATCCATTGCATGTTTTGAAACCCTCAAACCTATTTTCGGGACATGGTATGTGTGCTTACTGGGCCTCAAGCTCATTCTTGAAATATTTTTCAGGCGATTACATAGATGGAACCGACACTGATGAGGGCCACATGGATGTAGTTGCTGGAGACGACTGCTAGAGAAGATGCAGTTGTCATAAATTATTTAATAAATCTCTGGGTGACATGCTAGTACTGATTTGTAATTTGAGAATTTTGAAGCTTAGGTCTCCTCGAATTTATTCATAGTTGTCATTGAGTTGTTATTAAGTGTTTTGAATTTATTGATGAGGAAATTCTATGTGAGGCTTGTAATAGCCAATGAATTGTTTTAGAATTTAGCAAGTTGGAATGAATTCTAAGTACAGGCTGGAGTAGTCCTGGCAGAGCCCTGGTGCAGGCTTAGTGGGCCTGCGCCAGTCACATGCCTAACTCATGGTCTTACCTATGGGTTCATGTAACATCCCGGAATTTTTCGGAACGTTAATGCTCAATCCATCAATCACTTAATCACATAATCCTCAAACTCAAACAAAATAAATACTACCAATCTGTCAGTGCAACTAATCCATCAATTAATATATTATTCCGAGTACACAATCATGATCAATAAACTAAATTTAAACCTGATAATGAACTACAGAGGTTCACCCACGCAGGGGTTCTAAAGAGAAACACTACTTAAGTTCACTAGCTTGCTTGCCTCTAGTCCAAGTTCAAGTAATCTAACGCTGGTTACTACCTGCAGAAAAGAAGTCAAAAGGGAGTGAGCTTTTGAGAGCTCATTAAGGTCGCTCAAACGAAGAAACTACGAAACAATAACAGATGCAATTCATAGATTTTCAAAAAAAGAATCATAACTAGTTCCATCAGATATCAATGCGATTTTTAGATACGATGCAAACAATCACGAATGCAATAACATGAGCAATTGCAAAGCCACACAGGCAGTGCAGGGTAATCACTTAGCAAAGCCACAAAGGCGATGCTTATTAACACTTTCCACCGGCTAGTCCATCAAGGCACTAGCCCACACCAATACACCGGCTAGTCCATCAAAGCACTAGCCCATACCAATATTCTCCAACATACACCAACTCCCGCCAAACACACCAGTGCACAATCTCATGTCAATATGCAAAATGACAACAAATCGATAAATGCAACATGTTATTCAATGCTCGAAGACAATAACTAATGAGCACCGAAAAGAGTTTCAATAAACGTCTTAAGGCTCAATGAAAGGTTTATATGGCAAACAATGCGACTTTATCAAAATAGCAGAATCCAAAAGAACAGCAATAGCAAATCAGAAGAACATATGAAATAATTATGATGAGTTTGGTTCGGATGAAAAATCCCTTACCTCAATCCAAGTTATGCGCTCGCTGCTATTGAACCTTGAGTTAACCTAAATGGGCAGATTAATTATTAGAATTCAACCTAGCCTCACCAACTATTAATATAATACTAAGTTTTAATCGTTGCTCACTCCGACACTCTTAACGTAAACGAAAATGAATCAGATTTCTCAAACGACTAAACCTAATGGATAACCACGCACACTCTGAAAAGCGTTAGACACTCCAAAAAATGATACTAAATTATTATAAAATAATTTTGTACCTTAAATCACCATAAAAAGTTATAATATAAATTTTCAGAATTTTTGAATTAAAAATGATTTTCTTAAATACCAGAAAAGCCCAAAAATAACAATTAATGCTTCTAACTCAAATAAAAGTTCCATAATTTTCATGATAGCTTTATAATATATAAGAAAAATACCGAAATTAAAATTTAAGATTTTAAAATAGCCAAAATTATTTTAAAATCATTCGTTTCATTAAATCAAATGCGATACAGGTTGATGTACTAAATCATTTTAAATCAACAATTAATGCTTCGAACTCAAATAAAAGTTCCATAATTTTCATGATAGCTTTATAATATATAAGAAAAATACCAAAATTAAAATTTAAGATTTTAAAATAGCCAAAATTATTTTAAAATCATTCGTTTCATTAAATCAAATGCGATACAGGTTGATGTACTAAATCAACTCAGAAATTAGTGAAACATAAACTGAGTTGTCTTTTTACTATAAAAGCACTGCTGTGATTTTTGCAGAATTTAATATTAATTTTAAATTCTCAAAACAAATTTTAGGATAGCTGCGCTTGTGAAAATATTAAAAATACCAAACGACATCAGAAAAATATGAAATTTCGCAGAAATTCTAATATTATACTAAGAACCTTCCTATAAAGTTTCAGAATTTTTGGACAAGCGTACAGTACCAACAGCAACGTGGTACAACTGTGCAAGCACAGTGTACCACTTTACAGCATAAACCCATCACTGTTCATCATCTTCTTCTTCCTTTCACCTTTTGTCCAACCCAGAACACACTCACCAGCTCACTGTTACTGTTCATGCAGCTTCACTCTCACCTCTAGCACACTACAACACTCCATTTACATACATATATGCACACTATATCTACACATTCATTCTTACACTCACAACACACTCGTAACCATGCTCAAAACACCTCCCATGAAAGCTACTGCTTCACTTTCCTGCCCAATATACAGACACCATTTTCACTTTGTTTTGTACTGACAAAACCCATTTGTACACTTTCACAATACACAACACACTCTCATCTTCTCTGCTCACTCACCTGTTAACACCCAAAGGAAAACACACTTAAACACATCTGCTTTCATTCTCATAACTCTCACTCCTTTCATGTACACCAACCATACCCAGAAAAATATATACACTTACACACCCATCTTCTTTGCTAACTCCTTTTACCCACTGCACACACTCACCATTTACACACACCATACACATACACACTCACATATGGTTGCTGTACACATGCATCACACAAACGCAAAACATCACAGCCTACACAACATTACCCACTGCCTCATGGCAGAGGGTCTTATATTCTCTATTTTACAGTATCTTTCCCACCATTCTAAACTTACGGCTTCACCTTTTTTCTTCTTTTTCAATTTCCACTTATCATTTTTCTTTTTCCCTCAACTTCCACGCAACCATAAATCTTCCTTTTTAAGCTTGGCAACTTCTATGAACCTTTGCACCTCATAGAACCACGAGCTGCCTTCTTCCTACTCAAGTCATGTAACAAAAATAACTACTGGACTCACTATGACGAGGCCAAACACCATGAGGAAGCACCAAAATCCCGATCTGCTACAATTTAGACCCCACAAATTAGCATGAAAGTGGAAGGTAACAGGCCAAGCAAACCAACCAATTCACTAACCATAATTGCTACACATAAAACACCCTCCTTTAACAAATATGCACATACTGTTGTAACACATACTAACACAAGCAAAACACACATTATCTCTCACGGCTGAAATCTCAGCCCTTCACTACACACCTACAACTCAAACATTCACACAACCAGCAAAATTACACGCAATTCCAACCCCCCGGCAGCTCCTCATGTCCGAATCTTGGAGATGCCGCAGAGGCCGATTGACGGTAGCCATGGGTACTCACGGCAATTCCCATTCTTATAGCCATTTACCCAGCCCCTCACTCCCATAATTTATGAAATAAACAAGAGGAAAAAGCCGGAGAAACTTACCGGAAAGCTTCGCCGAAATCTTGTCACCGTTCCTTCTCTCTCTCACTCTCTCTCTCTAGAGCATTTGGTTGACGGCCGAAATGCCTTGGACGACTGTGCCGTTTCAACACAAATATATATATATACACACGCGCGCGCGTGTGGAGTGAAACCCTAGTTAGATTAAAAAGAAAACCTACTCCTTATTTATCGCTAATTTTTCTAACACATACTTACTTTCGCTAAGATGATCCCAAAACATAATATTTACGCTACGTGATGTGCAAGGAAAATTATAAACGGGTTGTCACGCCATCCCGTTAGACAATTCGTCGCAAATAAGTACACCGCTACTAAAAATTTTAATTGTCACTAGAAATTTTTATACAGATGCTCGGATAGGGAGTTCGCCGCTAAGATATACGTTGACGTTATACATATATATCGTCGCTAAAATTTTACCGATAAAATTACACTCATCAAAATCGACGTTAAATCTTCCGTATAAAAGTCACTAAAATTTCTAATTAAATCCTAAAAATATCGGGGTGTTACAGTTCAGGTCGTGACATCTTCTCTCTCCTTTTCTCTCTGGTTTCACGAAAGGTGAAGGCAGACAAAATTTGACGAATGGAAGACTATACTAGTCTTTATATACTAACCCTAAAATGAAAATTTTGCTTAAAATCCCTTGCACTTTAATGATCTCCCCACAGATTACCCACAACCTTTAATATAAGAAAATGACCCCAATTTAAATTAGATTCCAGTGAAAATAAAATTTTATCAGCAAAAATAAAAGTCTCGGGCTATATATATATATATATATATATATATATATATATGGGAGCTGATCCGTTGAGAGCGCTAGCAAAATATGAGATCTTGCTAGCGCGATCTGGCCGTCCATCTCTTCGGGATGGACGGCCCAGATCCTTCATTTTTGCGGGCGCTGTCAGTCGTCCGCTACATAGTGTAGCGGACCGACCTTTTTACCATCTTGCCCCTGCTCCCCCGTCCGCTACACTGTGTAGCGGACGGCTTTCTTGGCCCTACATTGACAGCAAAAAGTCATCCGCTACACTGTCTAGCGGACGACTGTTTTCGTCAAATCAGTTGTCACATCAGTCCTGTCGATGCACGACTGTTACTTTGTCCTTATCCCACCGTCCGCTAGACTGTGTAGCGGACCGTTTTTGCCTTTCATTACTTCGAAACCCTTATTCATTCCTTCTAAACTGCTATTCATTCCTTCTTCTCACAATTCTTCTAGCGGCGTTGGCAAGTAGATCGGCGCAATTTCTTCTCAAGAAATCCTTTAATCGACGAATCAATCACGTAAGTTCACAAACCAATCCTTTATTTGTTCATAATCTAGAGTTGTTATTGCGGCTTATGCATGATTTTGAATGTGTGCGCGGTGCATTGTGCTAGCGTTTGTCAATGTATCTATATATATATATATATATATATATATATATATATATGTGTATTGCGTATTATTTGTTCATGTGATTTCACTTGTAAAATCCCATTCCGTGTCTGTTTGTATCTATGTACATTGCATATACACAGCATGTGAACTTATGTGAGTATTATCTGATCACATGCTAGCGTTGACTGTGCTAGCGTTGTATGTTTGAGAATGTTTACGCTTCCAACCTTGCCGTTTTTTCATAATTTCAGTTGCCAAAAATGGATTTCAACCCTGGACCAGAAGATCCGTCCGTATTATACGACCAAGCAAACCATATCAGTACGCTCATATGGGATGGTGGAGTAAGATACTTATTTTATCAACTTTGTTATTCTTGGGAACGTTGTATATCGTTTATTTTGCTTAAATTGTATTTATTAATTCGTAGGAAAGAGCACTTCTCAACACGGTAGAAGTATCCGATAATTTTAAAGCATGGAAATTGAACAGAACCCAGAAAAGATTACTGCGTGGGATTGGGTTTGGGATTTTCACGCATGGGCAGATCTTTCAACAACTTGACCGGCACTTAATAGGTGCCCTTGTTGAAAGGTGGAGAAGTGAAACGAATACGTTTCACTTCCCTCTCGGAGAGCTGACAATTACCCTAGAAGATGTAGGGTTCATCTTAGGGTTACCGGTGACGGGGCGGCCGGTAATAGCTCCTCCGTCGGAAGCAACGAATAAGAGGACCGCTAGGGACTTCTTTACTTCGATACCCCAGGATCAATTTAGCACTGGTGGTATCAAGTTGAAGTGGTTGGTAGATACCTACAAGGTTCTGCCGGATAACTACACGGATCAGATGCTTGTGCTGTACACACAAGCTTTCCTCTTGTGGGTGATGGGGGCAATTCTGTTCCCAACAACGTCGAAGAATACCGTCAGCGTCAAATATTTACCGTTGTTGGGTAACCTGCTGGAGGTTGGGGATTATGCCTGGGGAGCCGCAACTCTTGCGTACCTGTACCGAGCATTGCACAAGGCAACGAGGCCCGACTCCAAAGCGATATGTGCATGTCTCTCGCTATTGCAGGTATATCATACAATTCTTGATTACGTGCTCGTTTCTTTTTTTTTGGTTGAATTGACAATAAAATTTGACGATACTTTATTTAATTTGTCTTTGCTCTCAGGTGTGGTCTTATGAACACCTTGCTACCGGCGCACCCAGGCGTAGGGACGGAACCGATAATGTGTGGCCTCGGTTGTGCGCCTGGGAGTACAGCCGGAAGGACAGCCACTACCGAGGAGAGACGATCCCCATCACAACATTACGTACTATCGGGGGGAGCTCGACTCGTTATCTCCTGGCCAGATGCGATGGGCACCGTACAAACATTTGGCGCGACGGGTGGGAGAGTCGTTCGTCTTCACGCTCTCCGGGTTGCAACGCACACCCCTGATCCACTTCGAGGTCGCAGAGTGGCAGCTGCCAGATCGCGCTATGCGCCATTTTGAGTGCCTGCAGGGGTTGCCAGCCGGCGCGCCGGATATGAGGCTTAACAGGAACCCACCGGGTGTCGGACGGTTTGGCAAGGCAAATGCGCACGACTTGTGCGCACGAGAAATTGAGGTTTGGAATTCCTGGCAGGACACGCTGGCGGCCATTGTGTCGGAGCCTGACCCCGTGATCAGCATCGAACAGTACAATGAGTGGTACTACCGCATCACCCGGAGGAGAGTAGCTCCAGTAAGGTTTGAACGCGGGGAGAAGTACCACCCTAGGGGTCAGATCGATGAGCACATGGCATACAATCTGGTAAGTTGGCCAACCAGTGCTTTAATTGAACTTGATGATTCTAACTGTGTATGAAGTTACTTATTTATTATCTCTCTGGATGTAGGTTAATGCCTCGTTCGCCTTCTTCCAGAAGTTGAGCGAGCGGAAGGATTTGGTGGATGCAATGGGCGAGGAGCTTCGCCAACAGGCTGAAGCGTTGGCGTATGGCTGCGGGAATTTTTTGCGCCAAGCATCGGGCCAGCCTTCTGGCGTCAGCCCGGGAATGGGTTATCCGGGGTGGCAGCCCCCATATGTGAGCGAGGGATACACCGATCCCTCGGGACAGACTTCGGGAGTGAGCCAGGGATATGGTGGTCCCTCTGTACCGGGAATGGGTGGTGATTGGGGACCGCCAAGCACCATGGGCCAGGCTCAAGCGCCGTGGGAAGACTACAGTGCGCCCTCCTTCTCTTTGCTATTGGACTCGGAACCCCAACCCCTCTCTCAGAGTCAAGTCACGCAAGACTGGGGTTTCGGACACATCAGTCTGTCGGAGACACTGCCCATTGTCCCGTGGGCAGGACCATCTATTGCCGAAGGAGGGCAATATCCCCCGGTCGACCCCCCCGAAGGAGTGCAATATCCCCCCGTCGACCCCCGAGGGCAATATCGCAAAGGGCATCCAGTGAAGCCCCTAAAGCCGCATAAATGCCAAATAATCAGAGAGCGTTATTTTAGCGGCTTCCCCCGGGACAAAGCGTTGTATAGTGTGAATCATCCGGAGGGCATGGATTACACTTGCGAGTGGGGAGAAATGGCCTCCCTGGCTCCGGGGAGTTGGTTAGACAACGGTGTCATCTCCACATACGTGGAGATTCTGAAGGAAAGGGGTCGGGAGCGGCTGAACGGGTATCCGGCCATTTTTTTGGTGGATGCCTTTTTTCATAGCCTCCTAGTGTCTGAATGGCATGAGTGGGTCGAGCAAAGGCGGAAGAAAAAGTTGAGCCAGTGGAGACCGTCCGCTAACCTACGAGCGTATCTTGCTAGGGATAGTCCAGTGAGCGCAAGTGTTGCCGACGTGTTTCTAATCCCATTTTTAGGGGAAAGCCACTGGTACTTGGTTTGCTATGAACCGGAAGAGAAAGTCGTATCGGTGATCGACAGTCTCCACGACGATACCACCCACATGCCTGTGCTGCAGATGTACAAAGCCCAGTTGGACTCAATGGTAATATTACGATTGTTGTTTAACAGTTATTGTAACTTGGCATAAATGTTAACTCGTGTCTTACGCCGTTTTGTGTTTCTCGCAGAATATATTTTGTGCAATGGTCAATGGTATCCGTGGTAACCCTGTACCGGCGCGGCCAAAGCTCGATTTGCGACTGAAGAAGAGGAGGCCCAAGCAACGTAACACTTCGGACTGCGGCGTCTTCCTTTGCATGTACATGGATTACATTTGTCGGTCTGAGAGCCTCAAGGCGGCCGTGTGGAGCCAAGCAGAAGTAGACACCTTTAGATATAGAATAGCTTGGCAAATTATGAAAGGCCGGCCTAGAGCGGTTAGGTTTATTGTAAATCCGGCTAATGCGAGAATCCCCCCCAACATGATTCCCCCAGTTGACATTGTACCATTACAATGTCAACTTTTTTTTAATAAACCATGATTATTTAGAAAGCTCTCATTGATTTGTGTTGAAGATTATTGATTGATTGATTTGTCTGATTTGCGTTGAAGATGATTTTGATTGATTTGAGTTGGTTTTTTGGCTCTCATTGAGAATGATTGAAAGGTGGAAAACAAAATGTGTAGCGGACAGTAGGGAAGTGCAAAAATTTTTGAGTTACTGCTGCGCCGTCCGCTACACAATGTGGCGGACACTCGGGGAAGTGAAAATTTTCAAAGTGTTGGGTTGAGAGTTTCTGCTGGGCCGTCCGCTACACAATGTGGCGGACACTGGGGGAGGTGAAAAATTTTTCCAAGTGTTGGGTTAAGAGTTTCTGCTGCGCCGTCCGCTACACAATGTGGCGGACACAAGGGGTAGTGAAAAAATTTTCTAAGTGTTGGGGTTTAGAGTTTCTGCTGCGCCGTCCGCTACACAATGTAGCGGACACTGGGGGAGGTGAAAAAATTTTCTAAGTGTTGGGTTAAGAGTTTCTGCTGGGCCGTCCGCTACACAATGTGGCGGACACTGGGGGAAGTGAAAAATTTTTCAAGTGTTGGGTTAAGAGTTTCTGCAGCGCTCGGGGAAGTGAAAATTTTCTAAGTGTTGGGGTTGAGAGTTTCTGCTGGGCCGTCCGCTACACAATGTGGCGGACAATCGGGGAAGTGAAAATTTTCTAAGTGTTGGAGTTAAGAGTTTCTGCTGGGCCGTCCGCTACACAATGTGGCGGACAGTGGGGGAAGTGAAATTTTTTTCCAAGTGTTGGGTTAAGAGTTTCTGCTGCGCCGTCCGCTACACAATGTGGCGGACACTTGGGGTAGTGAAAAGATTTTCTTAGTGTTGGAGTTTAGAGCGGCGGTGGGGTACTCCAGGTGCAAAAAAGTGTAAAAAATTTGGAAGTTGTGCGCCGTCCGCTACACAGTGTAGCGGACATCTACTTTTTCTGGCCAAAATTTTTTTTTAGTTGTTGGTATTTTTAGCTGTTGGTTAGACTTTGTTCGAGTTGGTAGTTTCTGGCAATGGAATAAGTGCTTTAGCAGCGGATTAAACAATCTCAACATTCTAAAGCGCATGATATTCCATAAAAAATTTGACACCCTCAAATCATCAATTGACCATCACAATTCTCAAATGCACAATTAAGAACCTAAAATTATCAGACACAAATTTATTAACAAAATTTATTAACACAAATTTATTAACACAAATTTAGGGTTCAACATTGGGGGAAAACTTTTTCACAGGTGCTTTGATCAAACACGGATACTTGAAACCTAAATAGCCCCTTGTGTTCAAAGATTACAAACTCCCCTTCATTGAGGTCGTGCTGCTCGCAGAAATTACTCCAACCCTCTGCGAAATAAAGTTGCTCTTGGCCGCGCTTCTTCTTGATTTTAACAAGCCATGACCCCTTGCTGCTGGTTAAAGTTGCTTCGAGCCAAGTGGCTTCGTGCCAAAGTGTGGTAAGCAATCTGCAGAAGGCTACCGGTATGGCCTATCACATTCATTATAAGACAGGTAAGTTTTTAAGCAAAGATAAAATTAACACACACGAAAACACAGAGTAAGAGGGATGCCTACAAGTTCGGTATGAAACCCAGGCACCATGACCTTGAAGAAGTGCTTGTTCACCGAAGCAGAAGCCATGCGGACGGTCGCCGTAGAGGGGGTCGCGGGTGGGTGAGATGTTGGAGACAGAGAGAGAGAGAGAGAGATAGGTGGAAAAAGAGAGGCCGTTCTGATTGGTATTTAATAGGAGTTTGACGTCCGCTACATTGTGTAGCGGACAGAAGGCATACCAACATTTTTCTGTCTGCTATATTGTGCCGCGGACACTTTACAATCCCAATAATGTTGGTCTCTGGTGCGCCGTCCGCTACATAGTGTAGCGGACGGGGCAAGCCAAAAAAAAAGATTTAAAGTTAATCTGTGAATGGGTCCATCAGAAATAACCTTCCAGTCTTCGGTAAGAAGATAATCTCATCAAATATTACGTATTATTACAAATGTCAAACAATCTTGATGGCTTATACAAAAAAACTAAAGGTCCACTGCAGCTGCTTCTTCCTCATCTTCGGCCTCATCTTCTTCCTCGTCTTGCAAAACCCCTGGACTTATCCCCAGTGCCTTGTAATGGTTCCGCTTGTCATGGTCGGTCATTTTGTTGCACAATGCACACCTTCTCAGCTTTTTAGGTTGAGTTGCCTGTTCAATAGAGCTCTTCATCCGCGTAGATCTCTTGCGTCCTTTCGTCTGCGATATAATTGGGTCCAAAGGCCGGATATCATTGTCGTCTTCCTCCCCCGGCTCGTCATCTTCTGATCCCGTTGTAGGCTCAGTGTCAACCGCATTGCTGACTGAAGCTGCTTCCAACTGGTCGACGATGGGCTCTTGCTGCTGAGCTACCTCGAGGAGATGTTTATATCCGGCCATTGTAGCAGCACCTTTTACGGACAAACGGGTGAACATTGTCACCAGATGATTATACCGCAACGTCTCTGATTCTTCAAAGTCAGTATACGGGTGCTCCGGAAAGGCAATGGTACCGTGCAACCTGTTTGCACCTTTCGTCCACCGTGGCAGGACATATTTATCGGGGATTGTCCTGATATTCTTCTGGGTGAAAAACCGCAGAACGTGTCTACACAGGATGCCATGGAACTCAAACTTCTTGCAAACACATGTCACCGAATCCGTCAATGTGTCATGGCTCACCGTATAAATTCTGCGCAGCTTCTCAGGGACGAGGTCATTCACGAGCGAATAAACCTTGTACTCACGCGTAGACATTTCTGCCACCTTGTTTATACTGTATCGTCCCGATTTTCGCAGCTCTACTTGGTATAGCAAGAAGATCTCCTTCGTATAGACTTTGGCACCGTTCAGCTCCAGCGGGGTCTCGAGCAACCTTCTCCTTTGTTTGTACGTTGTTGCAAAGTCGGCAGCCCTTTCTTTTACGAACAACGAAGCTACCGCTTTTTGTGCGGATGCAACGAAAGTCTTCAAATTGGTAGCTGTACCCACATAACTATCGAACGTGGCATTCATAGATTCACTCCTGCCCGTCGTTTTCATGCCCGCTGAAAAATACCTCCTCGTGTAAACGCCAATCCATTGCTCTTTGCGCTCGTACAAGTGCTGGAGCCACTCGTTGTCTTGCAATGAGTAATCCCGAACAAGCTTTTCCCACCTCTCCTCGAATTCCTCAATCGTTAATGACTTGGTAACGCACTTGTCAAAATCCTGTTTAAAGTCTGGATACTTTGCGTACACGTGATGCAGACGTTCAGGGTATTTGTTGCTTATGTGCCAAGTGCACAAGTTGTGCCGGTGTCTGGGAAGACGGTCGCAATAGCCTTCTTCATTGCCAAATCTTGATCGGTGATGATCACTTTGGGTGCTTTGAAGTTCATTGCTTCCAGCCACGTCCTAAACAACCATACAAAAGAACCCTCGCTCTCGTCCCTTAACAAGGCGAACCCGAACAGGATGGAGTGATAATGATGATTGACGCCGGTGAAAGGAGCGAACGGCATCGAGTACTTGTTGGTACGGTATGTGGTGTCGAAAGTCACGACATCCCCAAAATGCTTATAAGCTAGCCTCGAACGACCGTCGACCCAAAAAATTGTACTAACTCGATGCTCGTCGTCAAGTTTATAATCGAAGGTAAACTGCGGGTCCTCCATCTGCATCCGTTTCAATAGGCTCATTGTCGATTGCGCATCATTGAGGTCATACGCGGCTCGTCTATGGGTTCGGACCGCGTTACGAACGTTTGTCGTGTTAAAGTTTAAATTTTGAATTCCCCCAGCCTGATGCATCTGACTCACCTTAGAAGGAGTTACTAACGGGTGATTGTGTGCCAGTTCCAGGCTGGTAATAAGCCAATGATCTTGATTGGGTTTGTAGCTTACGAACATCTTGACCTGGCAATTTGTGCGCTCAAAGCAGTCCCGTCTTCTACGCGAATATCCTATTTCATCATCACTGTCATCATTGCCTACGCGTGTCTCATTTTGCTGTGGATTTCTGCCCCTATGACACTCGTATAAGCGAGAGCATATCTTTTTTGTTACGTTGCTTGTTCTTGTAGTCTTTATTCTAATGCCAAAACCAACCCTCAATGAATACGCTCGAAAACATTCTTCAGCTTCTTCCAATGTTTGAAACGTTCGTCCTAGATACGGATCACTAGCATCTACGGGGACGTTGGAGCTCGACACGAAATCAGACATTGTGAAACAAGACCTGTGTAGAAATAGACTACGCTTAACAATCAAATGGCATTTCTAACTGAAAATATTACCTAAAAATTACCTTGGCGAATAGACCAATTTAGGATGACAAACATACCGTATGCATAATCTCAAAAGTGTCTCCAAATTAACAATTATTAATTTATTGAACATAACAAATTAAAATTACTAAGATAAATAGACAAATTCATCATGCCAAAAAATCGAATTAAACTATAATGAATTTATTTAGAGTTAACAAATTACACCTTTTTTATGAACATCATGTCTAGAACATCACAAATTGATGAATACAGTGACATATAAAAAAAAATCTATACTTTTTTGTCCAAACAAAATAAAATTATATTTTACCAGTCAATCCATAAAGAAAACTTCACCATTCGCAAACTTACCTTGCTTGAGTGAAGCTTGAAGCAAGTGTTACTCGAAACTTGAAGGGAGCTGAAAATGGAAGCGAGTCCGAAGGAGAAGAAAATTGTAGCTGAAGGAGCTTGAGGAAGTTTTTGGGTATAAAAGTATTGTCTGCGATACTGTGTAGATCTCCTATTTTCGACAATATTGACGTGTGTAGAAATGAAGGTACAGACCCGTCTGAAAATGTGTCAGTTGTGTCAGGGCTGTCAGTCGTCCGCTAGACAGTGTAGCGGATGACTTTTTGGCTGTCAATGTAGGGCCAAGAAAGTCGTCCGCTACACAGTGTAGCGGACGGGAGAGCAGGGGCAAGATGGTAAAAAGGTCCGTCCGCTACACTGTGTAGCGGACGACTGACAGCGCCGCAAAAATAAAGGATCTGGGCCGTCCATCCCTAGCTGTCAATGTAGGGTCAAGAAAGTCGTCCGCTACACAGTGTAGCGGACGGGAGAGCAGGGGCAAGATGGTAAAAAGGTCCGTCCGCTACACTGTGTAGCGGACGACTGACAGCGCCGCAAAAATAAAGGATCTGGGCCGTCCATCCCGAAGGGATGGACGGCCAGATCGCGCTAGCAAGATCTCCTATTTTGCTAGCGCTCTCAACGGATCAGCTCCCTATATATATATATATATAATCAAGTTTCGGTGTCTGTTGGGGAGTATAACTTTGGTAATTGTGGTGTGGACTGCAACTTTCATGATACCTGGGTAGAAAAACTAGATCAACCCAATGTTTCACATAGTAATATTGATAGAGATGGAATGGTTAGAAGAAGAAACTTGTCAATGAATGATCGGAATCCGTATTTGTTCGTTTTCAATAATAAGTAGACTTGATTTGATATAATATTGGATATTAGTTTTTTGGTCAAGGATTGTTACAGTGTTTCTAATAGAATAGTTTTTATCTAAAGCCTACTTTGATTTTTTATTCTTTGATTAGATTTTTACAAAGTCGGGGGTTGTTAGTACTTGAGTTGTTGGATTGTGACTTTTTCTTGCTCTACACTATCATAGAATACTATTCTTATCAAGCCTTTGTTGACTAGGTTTGGTCGGTGATGAAAATCTAACAACCTACTCTATTGTACTTACGACCATTGCATTTTGTATAGGGTTTTTACTGTACATTTGGTAGGCCATTTGGTAGACCAACTTAACAATATGAAGTGAAAGAAGGCATAGGGATAGGGACACTCAACCATCAGTTAGGTGTACAAGGGTCTGCAGGTGGATATGGGTCTCGAATTTTTAAGATTAAATTCTTAAGAGTTCTCTTGTATTTGTCTCGATATTCTTATTGTACGAAGAAGTTTGCACGCCTTGTGCGGGAGGCACGTTATTGCCGAACCACTTTACATCATGTGTTCAGATATTTGTGCACCTATTTTTTTATTATATAGTTCTCGTTCATTAATTTTCTCGTTCATTAATTTTCTCGTTATATACCAATGTTTCCGCTGCATCTGTGTCAGTAATACTAACATGAGTTATTATTGGGATTCTAGTATATTTCACAAACATAGTAATCGTCCGCTTTAAGAGAATAGTTGATTTCAATTTTACTAATAGTAGTTTGTTCTCGCGGGATTCATTTCTTCCCCCCACCCCCCGGGGCCCCCTTTCCCGGTACATGATATATAAGTGATATATAGTAGTTTCCTAAAGAAAAGAAGAAACGAATGATATTTAATAGCTCGGTTTTTAAACATTCCCATCGGTCCAACCAGAAGGAACTCGAAGAAAACAATGTGTAATGGCTTTCAATGATTAAATTACCGGAAACTTTTTGTCAGCGATGACTTGAGGAACGTGCAAAATCGATCGCGCATCTGTTGTGTGATCCAGGCTGTCCGTAGGGGGACCACCATGGCTCCTCTACTCTTAAGAATCCATACATCTGTTACTAATGTGTGGACAACTAGTTTGGCCTCAATATGAAAATAAAATGGAGCGAGTACCTAACAAGCCATCTTCACATACCAAGAACTACAAGATCACCCCTAGAGGTGATAGCCGTTTCCTCATTTTCTCTGTCCAAAATGGCTTTACTTTTGGTTTGTTATCGAACAATAGAATTTCCCAATCATAGACAGCGAAAAAATAATGTTTCAAACAATACTAAAAAACTGTGTAATATGTAAGGTTCTAGCTAGCTCGCCAGTTTCATCATTTGTCTTATCGTCCAAGTAAACTACAGATCTGTTTAGAAGGACTAAGCGACAGAATCGGTTTAGCAGGATAAAACACTATGTAAGTACATATTTCAGACGACATAAACATGAATATAAGCACCATAATTCGACTGAGGAACCATAGCTTCAAAAGAAAATAAGGAAAGTTTGGGTAAAAGAGAAACCTGCTGACCAGCTTTTCGGCAATCACCATTACCAACTTCAAAATCCCTGAATATATGCCCAGAATCACGCTTTAAATAGTTTTCTGATGCCACTACCCTAACCTCAAACCTTGAGTAAAATCCCCAAACAAGATGTCAGGAGAGTTCACAGATAATTGGGATAAAGTTTGAATGGAAAGAGGAACTATGACTTAATTTCAAGAATGGACCATTGGCTCCTCTCCTTACGCGGATGACATACGTTCTCTAGCAAAGCTTAGGAAGTCTTCACGGGCATTATTTTCTCTCTGGACCCATTTATTTTGCTCAAGAAGGCGTTCTCGATATACATATTCTTTGCTTTTCTTTTTTACGGAAGTAGGCAAGTTGGGAACAAGCCTGACGAGCACAATAAGAGGAATACTTGTCTCTGCTTCAACTTTTTGTAGTAAGGAGATACATATCCATTATGTTCTCTAACAGTGCATAGAATATTTGTCCTGAGCAAGTAAAGAAGTGGGAAATTGATTGAAGCACTGTAACCACAATCATCGGCGGTAATCATCATCTTTCAATTGTCGACTTAGGCAACATTGGGGTACACCAGCTTTTTCTGAACAGACAATTCTTCGAGCGTGGAGAAAGCTGAGAGGGTCCTATCTGCAAGCGGCAATATGTTGTGTAAGTACTAGAAGAGAGGAAAAGTGTTCTATTTTGTCGAGGCTCGAGACAGAGGAAGCATAAAAACATAATAGTAAATCTGTATGCAAAATACATTTGAGAGATGGCTCAAGAGAGGGAAGGAGTTTAGTGGTGACATTTTCACAGCCCAGAAATTCGTCGCAATGGTTTCTTTTCAACTCCTTGCTATCGAAGCACCATAATCACCAAACTGACAGACATCACAGATAAATTAAACCTGTTTAAGCGCACACTGAGAAAGCAGATGACCAACCATTTGTCCACCTCCTACACCACCAACTTACAAGGAACTAGCCACCCCTAAAGTTTTGGAGTAGTAGTTTTTATCTTTCAACTTGCCCTGCTCAACTCAGGCCTAACCTTTAAAAAAGAGATCACGTCAGTCTCTCTGGTTCCACCAACTAGATGGCACATATTTAGT
Source organism: Escallonia herrerae (assembly GCA_033070095.1). Lineage (NCBI taxonomy): Eukaryota > Viridiplantae > Streptophyta > Magnoliopsida > Escalloniales > Escalloniaceae > Escallonia > Escallonia herrerae. Next base: position 51,951 of record JAVXUP010000368.1, on the reverse strand, counting down.
TATATAGTGTTTCTTTCAAGAACCTGGCTGTTCTTGAAAACAAACTTTCGTTAACCTGCTTCTACCAAGAAATTAGTTATTGCCAAGGAAAAACTAAAACCTCAATTCCGAATAACTGGCTTTCCATGGTCTGTTCACATTTTTGTTTGTTTTAGAGGCTTAAGTAGCGAAAGGGTGTTAGACATCATACCAAGCCTCTAGGGGCCATAAGCATCACACTTATACAGAATAATGCAAGGCATCACGCTATGGGTTCTTGCGCATCAAACCCAACAGAATGATGTGTCACACATCACAGTGAGCCAACTAAAATAATTGTCTTCTTATCATTTACTAGTGGTTGTTAAGTGGATGGCTGTGAAAGTAATTTGTGAGCAACTAATCTGATCGAAATTTTGTGTCAAAAGTAAGAGGAGGACGAGATTTAGGTGTTTGGATCTTCATTCGTAGATGGCTTCCTAATACAGATAGTCAGCCTTGTATATCTTAAGCTATTAGCTAGGGTGGCACATAATTAAGTTTCAAGTAAACAAGATGGTACTTCCAACACTCATCGGTATTCAAAGATTCACTTCTCTATATTTGGAAGCCTCAGAAGTAACACGACTCCACGATTCTTTGGAAAACCTCACTATCCATTATGTACCATGAAAACATGGCTACACTGTACTTTTAAACACCTCGTTATCCATTATCACCGCCCATAAGTATTCAAAGACTCAATTCTCTATATTGGCGAGCTTAAAAAAGAATATATGAAGAAATACTCTGGAGCTTTAATTTAGGAATAGTTCTCAGAGTAGGTGACTCTATAATTAATCAGAAGCAATACCTAATCTCTACACTCATATGTTTGCCCGAATAGCAGTTTGTCGCCAAAAGTTGGCATTGTTTACACGAGCTACTGCACACACGCTGCATTTGATAAAAGTAAAATAAATATAACATCACGGAAACAAATAAATTAGGCTCATTATATTATTAAGCCTACACTCATAATACTAATAAATTTTAACTAGCTAAGGGACCAGTGCAACGCACGGAGTGTTCTCTAATTTCTCAAATATTGTCTAATATTTATTTCTATAGATACATTATAACTATTAATTTCCCTAAATTTCTCAAAATATTTTTTAAAATGTGTTTATATAGATTGTTTATAGCTATTATTGTTTGAATTGCCAGTAAGAAATTTACTATAGAGAAGATTTCATTTGAATAGAACTTTTGGAAAATTAGCATTATAAAAGAATACCTTAACAACAAAGGTAGAATACATGATTTAATATGATCAGTTTTTTACTCACATATAAGATGTAAAAGTTATAATTAAAAGAAAACCGTCTTATAGACTTAGGATTCCTTTTCGTTAACGTTTCACGATGACATATGGCTATAATTTCGTACTATTAATGATATATCCGGAACCAATATTATTACTTAAAAAAAGGCAGTTATTTGTACCCTCACTTCCAGTTTTTTGTGAGTTTAATCTATTAAAGAGTGTTATAACTTATTTACTAGTGGTGTATATGAACCTCAATTTTCTATAAGCATAAATGTCAAATTCACTTACCTTCTTTCTTCATGAGAAACTCTTTGTGTGTGTTTTTTGTCCCGTTCAAAATGAAAAGGAAAAATAGCATTGAAAGTATTTCTATCTATACATCACTTGCTAAAGTTTTGCTAACATGACTTAATGAAAATATCATTGGAATATTAAATTAGTGTAGCCTGAGGCTAGAAAGTAGTTAACCATAAAAACATCGTCTTACCTAATTAACAAAATTTTAAGGAATAAAAATGTGGGACCAAAATCAAAATCGGAAGATAAAAGTCATTCTAGGGGGAAAAAAATTACTACTTCTAGCCTGGATATAATTTATGTACCTTCAAGTTGTTGGTAGAACTAACCTAAAATCATTATGTTTTTATTTAAGCTCATCGCTTGTCCCCGTAAGATTCTCGGCCTAACCCGTCCAAGAATACTACACTAACACTACCTCCAAATACTTTAGTGCTATCATTGCCACTACAAATGTAGTTACCTTCACCATGGCCATAACTTTTGCTCATCAGTGCACTTTCATGTTTCTATCATCAGCTTTTTAGGTTCATCACTTGTTCAATCCATATTTAGATCATAACTTATCAATCAGTACTGTAATGTACATTAATATTACCTCAAAACACCTTAGTGCTACCATTATAACAATTCTAACAACAATTATCACCTCTTGCACGTACTACTACTATTTAGTTATGACTATCACCACCACAAGTATCAGCATACTACACGCCAACACCGCTATAACCACATGTTGTCACTACATAATCTAAATCTCATTACCAACACTTCAATTCTACCACAACAATTATCACTATCGTAATTAGAATGGTTGATCACTCGCATAATTGCATATATTACCACCCTACGCTCTCACATCTAGCACTGACATTTTCGGTTATACCATTACCACCCTGGGGCCACTCAGGCTTCTCTCATTTTGTAGTTGTCTATGAAGGGAAAAGGATTCTTATAGCTAATTTATCTTTTCGTCTCTTTTATTTTACAAATTTATTCTCAGCTTATCACAAATTTTTCTTCAATCAATTTTAATTTTTCTTGGAGTTCCAAAATAATTGGTTCTGAATAATTTGTCCATGTTGAGCGTAACATGTTAGATTTTAAGAAGATTGCTGCAAAAGACAAAAGTTACAATAAAGTTATGGTGTAATAAGATTTCTTTAAAAAGGAAAAAAAATACTAGAACAAATAGGATGATATTTTGCATAACTAAAAGAGGTAAAAAAGGAAAATATGCGCTAGAAAAGCTTACCTTTTAATTTGTAAAGATTAATCATTAATTTCATACATGATTTGCGCTGTTTACATTTGCAAGATTTTATTTTATTTGTTTTAAAGTGTTTTTAAGAAGTTAGTAGTCCAAATTTAAGTCTTTTTGGATTATGTAGAGTTTTAAAAGAAGTAGATTTGATTTTTAATTTTATAAGATTTACAAAAGTCGGGCCAATGATCATACCAAAGAATTAGTAAGTAGGGTGTGATTTTCGTATTTCATATTTTTGAGATTTTATATTGTTATTTTAAAGTACTTTTGAGGTTTTAATTATCAAAATTAAGGCCTAATGTACATTGATTAGGTAGAGTTTAGAAGGTGTATAATTAGTTTCTTAGTTTTATAAAGTTTAAAAATATTACATAAATTATACCTACGAATTTTTTAATAATAAATTATAGTGAAGAGTTAAATTGAGTAGAAAAGGAAAAGAATACCAAAATAAATAGGACTCTTGAATTTGATATATCTAATTCAAAAGAGTTGGACTCTAAATATAAAGAGACCACTTAAGTTAGGGGATTACCACATGCAAAGTTAAAGTTTACGTGGTAGAAGGAGAATATTCTTAAAAAGTCCTACTTGTCGTAAAGATAGAGTTCCAAAAATCTTATGTGTCGTAATTCTAAGTGAAGGTTTCAGCTTTTTATCTATACTAGCTAATGGACCCATGAAAATACACGGGGTAAGTTTAAAAATTTTTCTTCCTTCTAATTTTAAGAGATAAAAAAAAACACGCAATAAGTCATACTATTAAAATTTCTTATAAACAGGTAATATACATCCATATATCTCTTGCAGTCTATATTGTTCATGTATGTTATATTCAGATAAAGTTATACCCAACAATCCTAACTTCTTTGACAGAGCATGAAGATACATGAGAATATTAGAGAGATTTCAAAGTACCAAGGCACGGTGTTGAAAATATTGGTTACAATACATTAATTATTGATACGTTACAACTTTTGTTAATTGTCAATAAATATATAAATCAAATACAAGATCACATCTTGAAGACACCTTTTTAGAAAGTTTTGATGCATATTTTACTTACAAACCGGATGTGAATGTTAAAATAAAAATAAATATTGTATAATCATAGAATGCTAGTTACAAATTATGAACGACAATCTCGTACTAATATATATTTATGGATTCGTAACTTTAACTTAATAGTCAAGCATTAATGTTCTAATCACCTGGTTAAAGCAATCTTATCTCCAAAGATATTGTGAAGGAAGAAAATCACCATTCATAATTTCATACCCTCATTTTTATAATTCTGTTTGTTTTTGTTAATAGAATCTAGTAAAGAGTTATAATTTTTCCTCATAAGAGATGATGTATATGAAACTCAACCTTCCTATATATATAAGCATAAATGCTAATTGAGTCATCTGATATCTTTCTTTATGCAAAGCACTTCGCATATTATTTGTTCGGTGCATAATGAAAAGGAAATATAGTACTGAAAGTACGTTCTACGTATATGTTCAAATTATCAAAGATTAATCGAATCATTATTATCTCTTTTTTTTTTGGGCTGTTCAATCCAGATTCCGAGTATAACTCATGCATCACCACTACGTTGATACTACCTGAAAACACCTTAGTGCTACCACTGTAAATGAGCATATTTAGAACTACCACTGGGAACACCTTATCACTTGCTCAAGGCATATTAGAGCATAACTTGTCAACCATCATTATATTAATGCTACATCTAATCACCATAGAATTACCACTTAATAACTGTTACCACTACCATCACCTCTGCCATCACTATAATCCCACTGCTAAGGTTACCATCACCATAACCATCTCGAGAACTATACGTACCGTTGCAACCTTGGCTTGTCAGATTTATTAAAAATCTCAATTTCATTAATAGTGCCACAACTACCACCACAAAGAATTACCACTATCACATTTGTAATCATTATCACCTTTTCAGTTCCCACCACAGTCATACTGTGACATATACCGCTGAACTCTCCTAGTGCCATTACCTTAGCTATCATAATTGGCTATTGTTATCAATTAGTGGGAATAAATTCTTTTAACTCATTTACCTTTACATTTATTTACTTCCAATTCAATCTTAGCTTGGCACAAGTTATTTTCTTCCAACTATATATCTATTCTTAGTTAAAACTGAGTGTAACACGTTAAAAAATTAGATCCTGTTGAAACTTACCTTTAGCAATCTCACAAAACATATAATTCTCTTGGAATTTCTAATGTAATTACTGATCAAGATTTTACTTGTAAAAAATATAAGAGCTCAACAAATTTTACGTGCTGCAAATTTTATGTGCAGTAATCAATACTCCATCCGTCCCTTAATAATTGATCATCTTTCCTTTTTGGGCCGTCCCACAAAAATTGATCACTTTCAAATTATAAAATATTATGTAGGTATGTTTACATATTTATCCTTTTTATACTTTTTTATTATATTTCTCTCTCCACATTTAACTTTCTACCAACTCATTTTCTCTCTCCTGACCCACCACTTAACACTTTTTTATTTTATTTCTCTCTTCACATTTAATACTCTACCAACCAATTTTCTCTTTCATGTCCCACTCTCTAAAGGGTAAAATGGAAAAAATACACAATACATAACTTAAATCCTTAATATACGTGTAAAAAAAGTGATCGATATTTTAGGGACGAAGGGAGTAATACTTATAAATTCCTTAATACTAAAATCATACTAAAGAGTTAGTAAGTAGGGAAGATTTTGTATTTTATATTTTTGAGATATTATATTATTATTTTAAAGTATACTTTTGAGGTGTTAATAATAAAAACTAAGGCGTAATATATAAGTAAGATGATTAGGTAGAGTTTTATGAGGTGTATGATTGGTTTCTTAGTTTTATAAAGTTTCCAAATATAAAACAAATTATACCTACATATTTTCCAATAATAAATCATTGGAAATAGTTAAATAAGGTAAAAAAGAAAAGAATACAAAAACAAATAGGATTCTTAAATCTTATATATCCAATTCAAAAAAGTTGGACTCTAAATGAAGAATCCAGTAAAGTTGAGGAACTACCACATGCAAAGCTGAAACTTACGTGTCACAAGGAGAATATTCCTAAAAAATCTTACGTGGCACAAAGATCGAATTCTAAAAATCATATTATTTTAAAGTGATTTTGAGGTGTTAATAATCAAAATTAGGGCTAATCTATAAGTGTAGTGATCAGGTAGAGTTTTATAAGGCGTATGAAGTTTACAAATAAAGGGTAAATTATATCTGCAAATTTTTTAATAATAAATGATAAAAAAATTGTTAAATAATAAGATAGGAAAAGGAAAGAAAACCAAAACAAAAGTGGGAAAAGAAAAGAACATTAAAATAAATAGGATTCTTGAATCCTATAAGGTGTTAATAATCAAAATTGGGACCTAATATATAAGTATAATGATTAATAGGATTCTTGAATATTGTAAGGTGTTAATAATCAAAATTAGGACCTAATATATAAGTATAATGATTAGGTAGAGTTTTATAAGGTGTATGATTGACTTCTTAATTTTATAAGTTTACAAATATAGGGTAAATTACACCTACTAATTTTCTTATAATAAATAATAGAAAAGAGTTAAATATGGTAGAAAAGAAAAAGGATACCAAAACAAATAGGAATCTTGAATTGTATATATCCAATTTTAAAAAGTTGGACTCTAAATAAAAAGAACAATTAAGTTGAGAAATTATCACATACAAAGTTAAAGCTTACGTGTCAAAAGGAGAAGATTCTTAAAAAATTCTACGTGGCGCAAAGATAGAGTTCTAAAAATCATGTTATTTTAAAGTGTGTTTGAGGTGTTAATAATCAAAATTAGGGCCTAATATATAAGTATATTGATTAGGTAGAGTTTTATAAGTTGTATGATTGACTTCTTAGTTTTATAAAGTTTACAAATATAGGGTAAATTATACCTATAAATTTTCTAATAAAAATGATAAGAAAGAGTTTAATAATATGGTAGCAAAAGAAAAGAACACCAAAACAAATAGGATTCTTGAATCATGTAAGGTGTTAATAATCAAAATTAGAACCTAATATATAAGTATAGTGATTAGGTAGAATTTTATAAGGTGTATGATTGGCTTCTTGATTTTATAAAGTTTACAAATATAGGATAAATTATATCTACAAATTTTCAAATAATAAAACATAAGAAAGAATTAAATAGGGTTAAAAAAAAAGACACCAAAACAAATAGGATTCTTGAATTGTCTATCTCTAATTTAAAAAAGTTGAACTATTAATGAAAAGACCAATTAAGTTAGGGAACTATCACATACAAAGTTGAAGCTTACGTGACAAAAGAGAAAGTTCCTAAAAATCCTACATGTCGTAATTATAAGCGAAGGTTTCAGTATATATATATATATATATATATATATATATATATACACACACACACACACACACACACACACAACAAAACCTAGATGTAAGGACGCCTATAAAGGGCTAAAAAGTTTAATATGGGACGCTAAGTAAGAAGCGTCCCTTTTCTGATTAGTTGTAAGTGCGCTTTCTTACAAAATGACACCATTTTAACTTAGGCGGAATCCCAAATTTTCTTTGGGGCGCTAAGAGAAAGAAAGAAAGAATGAGAGAATTGCCACTCGGGTTCCTCAATACTACACTGTTTCATCTCATCACTTTTGGGCTTCTTATTTCTCTTCTTTGGCATTTTATTCTCAGTGCCCTTTTCCCATTTCAGTCTCTCTTTCTCTCTCTCTCTCTCTCTCTCCATTCGTCTTCCAGCCCGATGAAGAGCCATGGTCAAGATGATTAATCCAAGAAAATTGAAGAGCTAAAGGTAATTTGCTCCTCCCTTTCTCCATCATATCTTTTATTTGATTTATTGTGCACTTACATGCATGATTGTTTACCTGGGTATTGCCAAAGGGTCTGCTAAAGGGTGATTTGATAATGGAGTTTCTTTATTTCGTGGGTACTTTGTATCAAATGAAGGTTTGAAGTGGTAGTAACCTCATGGGTGGTAGTTTTCTTCATTAGATTCATAACACAAACCCTTTCTTTTTCGTAGATGAAGATAACTGTGTAATTGACTAGCCAATCTTCATTTTTGCCCTAATGTTTACAGATTCTCAATTTTTCTCTCCTACTTAGCTATCTTGTAATTTGATTTTAAAAATAAATGGAAATTCCATGTTTGTTTGAATACCATTAATTCAACTACTTAGCTACCTCCTATTTTCATTTTAAAGCCAAAATGAACAGGGAAAATGCAAGAAGATTGGTAATATATTTTTAAGAATTTTTTAATAGTGCCTTGCAAATTAAAAAGAAGGTTTAGTGCTAAGTAAACATGATATTTGGAAAGTGCAAAAGTTAGAATGATGAAAAGCTTGTAGAAACAACCTTAGGAAAGTGTTAAATCGAAACAACCTCTGAAAAATGTTATCACCAATGTGGGGTTGGGGGTTGCTCTGGATTGTGATTGGCTTTACTCATTTTATCTTTGGTGAGAAGCTAGTGAATGATAACTGCGGAAGTGAAGTGGCAGACTAAAAGCAACAGTCCAGTGATGCATAATTTCTTTCTTTTAATTACTAATGGTATTTCTTTAGTTTTTCTTTAGGCGAATCTCTAGCTTTTAATCAATATTTAGTTTTAATCGATAGTTAGCTGCACACTGGTAATCAATGTAAGGAAATGGACTTGACTTCTTACATTGGTTTTGCTAATATCGTTTTCTCCTTTAGCATAAAGCAGGTCTGGTTCCTCTTTTAAGGCAATCCCTATTTCCACCTTTAAGTGATTAGTATTAGAATTTTATATATTTCATGCAAGTAAAAACTTTATTCGTACATTATCCTGCAAATTTTTTCTTTACGAATTAAATGTGTTCACTATGTTCCTTATAAGGTGTACAAAAGTAGTTACTTTGTTGTCTTTTTCATTCTTTTTTGTCATATATTCTTGACTGCGAACATACTGATTACTTTTTACTTGAGGTAGACTTTGAATTGAGAAAGTTGATTGATATAGAATGTTTATTTGGTAAAGGTAGACAAATGATAAGAGTTGGATAAACCAAATTAAAAGCACTTCCATATCTAGGTGGACAACAAATGAGGATGTGTCAGAGGAGAGGGATCAAATTCATCTCGAAAGGGTAAAAACGTAGCAGCAAAAGTTTTGCATTATTTATCATTGAAACCAAGGTTATAGCAGCACTGTTGCGAGTGACCAAGTCTAAGACTTACATTATGCTTTGTGGCAAGAGCACACACCCTTGTAAGTCTCCTGTTTTCCTGTTTGATTAGATAAATTGCATAAGAACACTTCCATTATTGATTTAGTCTTTTTGAATCCATAATTAAGTTGGTTGGAGTACTTTTCACAAGATGTCTTTGTGTTTTCATATTCTTTTGAAAATGGAATGAGGGAAAGTTATTTAACCAGGCAACACTCTGGCTCTGAGAAATAGGATGGTGTACATGTGTAATGCTTCCCATGCAGTAAAAGCCAGCTTCAGTTTTAAGGCTACTGAGGTTTGATAAGAGTCTCTTTCATCAAGTCAAATTACGTGCCTTAGGTAGTTATCTATCTGCTCTAGCAATATTTTAGTAAATCGTTTAAAGGCAAGTGACCTAGAAATAACTTTATATACTTGTGATGGAAAATTGGTGTGAAACAGGCTCTAATTGAAACTGCTTTTCGATTAGTTTCATGAATCTTTAGCAAGACAAGGATATGAATTATACGATCTTGGTAACAACATGATGAACTTTCAGCTAAGCATTCTACTTTAGTTAGGAACATCCTTGCTAGTTCTCGACTAAGAAGTGAATTTTAATGGCAAACCCAACACCACTTGGTTATCCTTTTTAATTTCTTTAAGCAAGGAAAGAAATGAACTTTTTTTCATTTCATTTGCTTTGGTATTTGGTTGGTTTTAATATCAATTGATTGGTTTTAATATCAGTCTGTGACCCTTTTGCTTCAGTATTTTCTTGTTTGTAATGATTGATGTCCTGAGTTTAGAACATGCCTTGACAGGAACCATATCCACTGAGGATTCGAAAGCTGCAGTTGTCTTTCATGGACTACCGCAAAAGATCTTACCCGCTTCCTAGAAGGTAGTACAATTCTTAATTCCCCCTTGACATAACCTTATTCTCATAGATAAGTCTTACCAGAATTAAAAGGTGGTAAACCATGATAGTCTCTCAAAAGGGAGTGAATAATGCAGTCGTTAAGTACATTTGTCACTTGCTAAGGTAAGACTTTTACCTTTAAAGTTGTAGATCCTTTTCCATGTGCTTTATTAGTTAGAATTCTGTTGGATACTGTGAGTATTTGTCCATTTGTCTAATTTTGCATTTTACTTGTAGTTTGATTGGACGGAACTCAATTCTTTAACGGTCATGCAAATGTTGGTGCAAAGTTAAGCAGAGAATCGGCCTTCCTTTTGTTGTTTTGCAAGATTTGGAGTAAGCTTCATTCGTTTGACATCATAGCGTCCATCATATCTTTGGAACAACGCTACCTCACCCAAGTAGATATTTGAACTTGTTCTCTTGTTTCGATGATAGATGACAAACTTTCTATTATATGTGCTTATAATTTGTTGATCTCACATATTTGGCATTGTACAAAGAAGATGATCGTATGAGTTGTGTACGTTTAACATCTTTCTGTGATAGTACGATTTGAAGTTCTTGTGTTTGAAAATTAGTTTACTACCAGTTCATTTGTTGAATATTGAAAGTTGTAATAGAATAATATCAAATAATTTTTTTTTCAAAATAGGATTTATCTTAGGACGCTAAGAAGCACCCTAAAAGACCTCTAACAACCCTAAAAAGCGTCCCAATAGGGTATGATATGGTGCACTTTATGGGACGCTCATTTGTGCCTTATTAGATCTTACCCTTGTTGAGTCGCTTGTGCGCGTTGTGATAACTTATTGTTATGGCCTCTAATAGGGCGGCGTTACGATGCCTTTCAAAGCGCCCTTATGTCAAAAGCATCCTTTTATGATACTTGTAAGGACACTAGGACATGTCCTTATTGCCAGATTTTGTTGTAGTGTATAGATATAGATTACCAATGAAGCCCATTAATGCTAAATAAATAAAAAAAGCTACAAAAATGCGGTGTCGACAGTTACTATTGAAAGTTCAGCTAAAAAAGCATAATACACTGACGACACATGTTTTAGAGTGATTTTTCTATAACAGTGCATGATTTTCAGACCAATAAGTTTGAGGGACCAGGTACAGAAAATCTTTGCAAGGGGAACCCAAACGTTTTGGTATTAAAATTTTGTAGAATTAATTTTCGACTTTCATTTTAGTCGGTTTGAGCCCATCTTTCTCGCTACATAGCCATTGTAGCAACCGTTGGAATCAATATAGAGCACTTAACATAAAGATACTTGGACTTTCTTTTATAGCATTCACTAACATTTTGAAAAAAAATTATTTGCTCCAATTCAAGTTATAACAAACTCCTAGAACATCATTCCCTTCTTTATAACTGTCGCAAAAAGTTACTAGCAACAATCTTTCATTACTAAACCTTAGGTAGCAACACTCTTTCATTAGTAAACCAATTAAAATAATTAAGAGAGTAGCCGGCCACCTGCCAATAATTGAAGCCTTGAATAATTTCCTTTGGTATGTCTGAAACCAGTTTCTTTGCTTTCAATTCCTTATTACTATGAGGTAGCACGAGTGCAACTGCCCAATAATTTCCTCTTGTTAACTTCTTCTGTCATTGCTTTAAGCTTTCTCAGGGAAGTTGCTACGAAGAGCAGACAATATTATATGACCTGACCAATAAAGTAGGGAGTTCCTACTTTCGGTCCTTTTGGGTAGCTGTCATGCCTATAATAACAACTTCGTTGCTTTAAGCCTTCTCAGGAAACCGACAGAGTTCTCTGTTTATAACTCTGCTCGCAACTGCCTTGAGCTTTCTCATTGCAACAAACACCGCTATGGTTGTGCTGGCAGAAATCTTTCTCACTGCTTTCTTCACGGTGCTGCTCGACAAGTTGGCCTCCGGCGAGCTGTTGAACCTGGCTCTCCCCGAGGGAATCTACTCTCAGCTTGAAACTTGGACTTCAACGCTGAAGCTAATCGAAGCGGTCCTTAGTGACGCGGAGGAGAAGCAAATCACGGAGAAATCAGTGCATATGTGGCTCCAACAACTCCAAGATCTGGCTTACGACTTGGATGACCTCCTGGACGAGTTGGCCACCGAAGCACTGCGCCGCAAACCGATGGCCCAACCAACTCAAGCTAGCAAATCCTGTACGTTACGAAAGCTCATCCCAGCTTGTTGTTCTACCAATTTCACTCCTCGTGTAGTTAAGTTTCACTTTAATATAAGTTCCAAGATAGAGAACATCACTGAAAGATTACAAGACCTTCAGAGAAAGAAAAGTGAGCTGAACTTGATGATTGAGCATGTTGGAGATACTAGGTCGAGAAGAACGGGAGACGAAAGATCACCTTCAACTTCCTTGGTCGATGAATATTCTGGATTTTACGGTAGGGAAAAGGATAAACAAGCAGTACTCACTCAAATGTGTCTTGGGTGCGAATCGAGTGGTGATCGTAAGTTCCAAGTTATCCCTATTGTTGGTATGGGTGGTATAGGCAAAACCGCTCTTGCTCAGCAGATCTACAATGATGGGAAAGTGAAGAAGTTCTTTGATATCAAGTCATGGATCTGCGTCTCTGACAAGTTTGACGAATTCGCAATAACAGAGAGGATTTACAAACAGATCTCGTCAGAAAGCTGTGAGTTCAAGGACTTAGAAAAGGTCCAGGTGAAGTTACGAGATATAATTTCGAACAAAAAGTTTCTTCTCATTCTAGATGACGTTTGGAATGAGAAGTATGGAAAATGGGATGTTCTCTCACGTCCGTTTCAAGCTGGCGCTCCTGGAAGTATAGTTATTGTTACCACTCGCAACGTTAGTGTGGCATCAATCATGCGTTCGGTATCGGATTATCACCTGGACCAGCTTGAGGATGAGGAAATCGTTTCCATCTTAGCTCAGGATGCACGTGGATGGCAAAACTTTGATGCACATCCAGGTTTCAAAGAAACTGGCGAAGCAATAGCGAAGAAATGTAAAGGCTTGCCTCTTGCAGCAAAATCACTTGGTGGCCTCCTACGCACAAAGGAAAACGCAAATGATTGGATGCATGTACTGGATAGCAAGATTTGGGATATACCTATGTTAGATAATAACATTCTTCCGGCTCTAAGGTTAAGCTATCACCATCTTCCATCGCATCTGAAGCGTTTGTTTGCATATTGCTCATTATTTCCAAAGGACTACGAATTCGACAAGCACGACCTAGTCCTTTTGTGGATGGCGGAAGGTTTCTTGAGGCCATCAGAACTTCACAAGGAGATGGAAGATGTTGGTTTCCAATGCTTTGACGAGCTATTATCAAGGTCATTCTTTCAGCGTTTACAAAGTGGTGCTGAATCACGATATCTAATGCACGACCTTGTGAATGATCTGGCTCGACATGTCGTTGGACGTGTATGCTTTAGGCTGGACGATACAGCAGAGAGCATTGTGCCGCATAGGAATTCTCTTTTCAAGGCCCGTCATTCGACCTTCATCCGTCATAAATACGATGGCTCCCAAAAATTTGAGGCTTTCAGTAGAGCACCTAAGCTGCGGACTTTCTTACCATTGCCAGTTTTTGAGACACGGAGTTGGCAGAATTTCTACTTAACAAACCACGTCATTTATGACTTGCTGCCGCAACTACACGTCTTACGAGTGCTTTCTTTGAGTGGTTATAACATATCACAGCTGCCAAACGCCATCGGAAATTTGAAACACCTTCGGTATCTTAACGTATCTGGCACTACAATTGAACAGTTACCTGAATCTGTAAGTGAACTCTTTAATTTGCAGACATTACTTTTGCGGGATTGCCGGAGGCTAACTAAACTGCCTAAAAACACCGGCAATCTAGTCAATCTAAGGCATCTTGATATTGCTGGTACTACGGAGTTACAGGAGATGCCATTAGGACTTTGTAAGATGACTAGCCTGCAGACATTGTCAAAGATAGTTCTTGGCAGGGGGATGGGAGTCAACGAGTTGCGGGGTCTATCGAATCTCAAGGGAGCGCTTTCCATCATAGGGTTGCATATTGTGATGGATACTGAAGATGCAAGGGAGGCCAATTTAACGTGCAAGCAACGCCTGGAGGAACTGGAACTGGTATGGTGTAGTGATTTTGATGATTCTAGGAATAAACTGCTTGAAAAGGAAGTAATTGACTTGCTAAAACCTTCTACAAACTTGAAAAGACTCGGAGTAAAACATTACGGGGGCTTGGAATTTCCTAGTTGGCTAGGGGATCCCTCGTTCTCCCACTTAGAACATGTATTGCTCAATGGTTGTAGAGATTGTACGTCTTTACCGTCACTTGGTCATCTACCGTCACTCAAGGTATTGCACATTTCAGGCATCGAAGGGGTAAAAAGTGTGGGTAATGAGTTATATGGCGTTGGCTGTCCACAAGTAAGGGATGCTTTTCCATCACTTGAAACTCTAAAATTTGTTGACATGGTGAGTTGGGAGGAATGGTATACTAATTTCAACAACGATGATGGAAAATTAGGAAAGGTGTTTCCTCGCCTTCGCAAGCTTATCATAGCTGGCTGTCCTAATTTAATCAACATTTCACTTCCGAGGCTTCCGTCAATACTAGTCCTGAAAATAAGTCAATGCCAGGAGGTGCTTCTAACAAGTATGGTTTCCATCGCCTGTGCCACTAGCACCCTGGAGATTAGGGAAATCTCAGGGCTTGTTCAACTTCATGAAGGGATTACACAGTTTCTTGGAGCAAGACTTGAAGTTCTGGTGATCCAGCAATGCAACGAACTGGTATCTTTGTGGCAAGGAGATGCTGCATGTCATAATCTTGTTAATACAAGGAACGTAGCAGTTAGTGAATGTTCTGGACTAGTATCTCTGGTGGGAGAGGAAGGGCAAGAGTTGCCTCCAAATCTTGAGAAGCTAGAAATATGGAGCTGCGTCAATCTTGAGAAACTTCCAAAGAGGTTAAAGAGCCTCAAATCTCTCAGATTGTTGAGTATCAGCCACTGCCCAAGAGTGATTATCCTGTCAACAACCATAGAAGAAGACGCGCAAAGCAACATAAATGACGGCAAGGCTGAGGATTTTATGATAGAAAGCTTCTCTCAGCTTGAAGCATTGACAATTTATGGTCATCCGTCTTTGGTAGCCTTTCCACTAGGCCAGAGGATACCTACTACACTTAAGAGACTTTATTTTGAGCCTTCTGAAAACATGGAGCCAGATTCAGAAGAAATGTGGTTACCCAAGAGCGCTGCGCCATCGCCGTTGCTTGAATCCATAATCATAAGTAGTTGGGCGAATCTAAAATTCTTGCCAGGGAGCTTGTTCAAATTCGTGCACCTTACCAGCTTGTATATATCCAGTTGTTCGGGCCTAGAGTCATTTCCGGAAAGAGAGGGCTTTCCCCCAAGCCTGCAACGTCTTTACATCGGGGACTGCGTGAACCTCAAGTACTTAATCCCAGATGATGATCGTCATCAGATGCAAGGCCTTGCATCTCTTTTGGAGCTGACTATATACAATTGCCCGAGTCTCGAATGGTTTCCCAGACGCTGTTGGCCTCCCAACCTAACAACACTAGTGATCGAGGGGGACATCAAGCGGCCCAGCTCAGGTGCAAAACAAAGGGGGTGGGACCCACAGAGGCTCCCAGCCTCCCTTGCTGACCTCGAAATTATTGGCGGTGCTTCAGGAGTAGTAGAGTTGTTCTACAACTGCCTTGAGCTTAAAAAAAACCACTCTCTAGCCAGTCTCCGTATCTCCAAATTCAAGAATGTGGAATCCATTCCCACGGGCCTTCTCCGAAGGCTCACCTTCCTTGAAAGTCTCGAAATATGGGATTGCCCCAAGTTTCGATCTTTGCCGCGTGGGCTGCTTCCCACGCTTTCATGCCTACAAATTGGGGGCTGCCCGGTTCTACAACAAAGATGCTCCAAGGAGAAGGGAGATTATTGGCCCCTGATAGCAAACATCCCTTGCGTGGAGATAGATGATCCCGATTCAGATGAATTGACTGCTGCGTAACAAAGGTGCTTCAAGGAGGTCTGCCCACTTCTTAACAACAACAAAGATGCTTCAAGGAGACGAGAGATTATTGGCCCCTCATAATTCCCGGCGTGCAGAAGATAGGGAGATGAGTATCACAAATGAATTAATTCATGCTACGCTTTTTTTGTCACCCTGATTTCCATATTTCAATAGGTAACGCTATGATTTGTCATTTCATATTCATGCTATGTTTTTGAGTTACGCAGTTAAAATTTTTACTTTATCCTTGTGCTAGATTTATAAGATTGTCATTTCAATAAGTTTTCATTAATGAATTGTTGGAGGTATAGCTTGGATTTGCTACGTTAACTTCACATCACAATTAATCATAAAATATGACTAAAGCATGTAATTGCGTATCTAACTCCCCGAATTTTTGGAGCGTTAATCACTATAAGAAAACAAGGATTTAGCGACGGACTTTTAGCGACGGAAGAAATTTCATCACTAAAACTTCTTTCATCAACGGATATACCCTTTGGTAAAAAGTCTGTCGTTAAAAACTTTTAGAGACGGAAATCTTCGTGGTAAAACTTTTGCTGACGGACTTTTAGCTAGGGCTTTTTGCGGACGGAATACTCCGTCGCTAAAAGATTTTATAGAATTTTAAAAATTTTAAAGCTTTTTAAAAACATTATATAAGTGACGAAAGTGTGCAGTCGCTAAAAATTTTGTCATTAAAGATAACTTTTGCCGACGGTTTTTTTAGCTACGGTGTCGTTCCGTCACTAAAACTCCTCTTAAAAATTCATCAGACCGACCATTCTTCTTTCTCTCCTTTCTCTCTCTGTCTTGAACATCTCACCCACCATCGACCCCCTTTACGGCGACCCCCATCTCCGGCTACACCACCGTCCACCCCTCGACTCCGCGCCACCTCCGTCGACAACCCCGTCACCTCCGGCGACAGCCCCGTCCTCCCCTCAACACCGCAACACCTCCAGTGACATCCCCGTCCTCCCCCCGATGCGACGCCACCTCCGGCGATAGATCTGTCCTCCCCCTGACACCACTGGTTAAAAATCAAATTCAGGTGAGTTCGTGTTCTTCCACAATTATACTATTTTGACTATTGCTTTTAGTCTTCTCAGTGAATCTACTCTTAAAATGTTATGTCATTTTTATACTTTGTTTTCTTTGTAATATGTTAAATTTAACTTCATGAATGTTCTTTGTTGTTTCAATAGAGATTTACCTGTTAATTGTTGAGTAATTCTTACTTAAGTTCAGTTTGAGGGCCACCTTCACATTTTTACACTTAACTGTATACATGTTACATCCATATGGGTAGTGCAGAAGGGCTTGATGTTTTTGAACATCGTATTTGTTTTACAAACACCATTATAGTCCGCACCATCTGAATATGATAAATTCAGGGGTTTTGTGGGGTTGTTCCCATGCACCTAGGGTTGTTACTTTGATCCTAGATGCTCTGAAAGGGCCTGCCGATCTATTTGAGATCTTATCCCATCCTCACCTACCTCAGTAGGATGCAAACATGGATACCACCCTCAAAGGGATTGCTATAAAACCTCTTAGATTAATGAACTTTAAGACCTGTTGTGTGTAATTCATTTAGCTTCTGGACCTAAACGTTGTAAGCACGGTCGTTATCACATTTGAGTTGAGAGCAGTGGATAGATGATCCTCTTTCCACTCATTCTAATAAGTTAAATCCTATGCACCCGTACAGTCAAAATAATTGGCAATCTTTACATAGTTCTGCATGCTGATATGTACATATGTGTTGTATGGACTTCTCTAATCCTCTGCACTCTAATAAGTTTATAACTTTTGGTGGGAGATAATACCATCTACTTTGCAACTTAATTTGCTGTATACTCTGGCTTTAATGATGATACATAATACACATATGTTCTTTACAGAAATGCTCATGAATTCGATCAATAGGTCACCAAAGGGATTAATTAAAGGAAAAAAGCTATGATATTCTTCTACAATTCACATAGAATGTTTCTGCATATCATTCCTATTTAGTTTTGAGATTGCATATATGAATGTAGTAGCTTCTTAGCAACATCAAGTTGGCTTTGCGGAACAAGTATGCAAGTAGGCTAGTTTGATGTGCTTGTTATGTTCTCTGCGTTTAATTTGTTTTATGTGTTGTTGCTGAGGTTTTTCTATCCTATCATTTTAGCTACAACTCACTGGGGATTACACTTTTAGCATTACTTTAACATAATGTTCTATCCAATTGGATTGAGTCCGATCGACATCGACATCGACACTGAATTGAAATGTCATATTTGGGCCCGTGGTATTGATTTAGTTACTAAAAGCTTAAAGGTATTATACAGTGTGACATTTAATAGATTTACTTAAGCTATGAAATCGATGCTCATCAATTGAACAATGCTCGATTGGTTTTTCATGTTAAAGTAGGTTAAATGGCTTCTGCTTCGGTGAACAAGGATATTTCAGTCGGCAGGCACTTCTTCAAGGTTATGATGCCTGGTTTTCACAATGGACTTGTATGCCATCCCTCTTTCTCTGTGTTTTCGTGTGTGTACGCACTATTATCTTTGGTTAAAAACTTACCTGTCTTACTGTATTATGAATATGTTAGGCCATACCGGTAGCCTTTTGCAGTCAGCTTACTACAGTGAGATCAAAGGAAGCAACTTTAACCAGCCGCAAGGGTTCATGGCTTGTTAAAATCAAGAAGAAGCGCGACCAAGAGAAAATTTGTTTCGAAGAGGGTTGGAACAAATTCGTGTAGCAGCATGACCTCCATTTAGGGGACTTAGTTGTCTTTGAACACATGGGGCATATGCGTTTTCAAGTGCTGGTGTTTGATTAAAGCACTGGTGAAAAAGCTTTCTCCCAATGTTGAATTCTAAGCCCTAATTAAACCCTAAATTAAATTAATTGCATCGGATATGTGTATTTTGAATAATTTTGTGTTATTTGAACATTGATTATTTGTTTGATAATTTTAGGTTGTTAATTTTGCATTTGAGAATTGTGATTATTGATTGATGATTTTAGGTTGTTAATTGATATTTTAAATTGTTAATCGTGCATTTGAGATATTGAGATTGTTAACGGAGGATGAGACCCAATTGAATTGAATGTGTGATTTTGTATTAATTTTTATTGTATTGAGCATTTGAGAATTGAGATTGTTGACGAAGGTGTCGGACACGTGTCGGGTAGGTGTTAGACACGTGTCGTAGGTGTCGAACACATATCGGACACCATATTGACACCCTATATGAGGTGTCGGAATTGAGATTGTTGACTGTGAATTGAATTTAAATTAATTAGGTTAACGAGGCATTCTTAGCACCCCCTGGAATCTCATCGTGGTTCCAACACTGGCTATAATTAGCCCTAATTAGTCCTGATTAAGCATATTTTAATTAGGTTGAGGATTGAATTTTTTACTACAAGTTTGGGCATTAAAAATTTTAAAAATATATTAAAAAAATGACTTTTATTGATGGATTAATTCCTTCGCTAAAAGTTAACTTACAAAAATCTCGTCGCAAAAAATGACTTTTATTGATGGATTAATTCCTTCGCTAAAAGTTAACTTAAAAAAATGACTTTTATTGACTTTTAGCGACGGAGCACTCCGTCGCAAAAACATTTATCCCGTCGCTAATTTTGCAAAAAAGAAAATAAATTAAAGTACGTAAAATATAATTAGCGACGGATATTCCGTCGCCAATTTATAAATAAATCCGTCGCAAAAGGTTCTATATTAGACGGTGAATTTGATAATTCCGTCTCAAAACTTTTAGTAACGGGCTTTTATACGAGAGACTTTTAGCTACGGAACTACCCTCACCAGGGCTGTATACGAACCGAGTTCGAGCCGAACATGGCCATGTTTGAACTCGTTCGTTTATTCTAAAGTTGTGTTTGAGCTCGGCTCGTGTTCATTAAGCATATATAATTTTGTGTTCGTGTTTGGTTCGTGAAAATAATCGAAAGATTGAACTCGTCTCAGCTGGTTCGTGTTCGTTTAAGCTTCACAAATCGAGCTCGAGCTTGAGTTCGTGTTTGTGTTCGAATTAACTTATTGTTATAAACAAACTAAATTAGCTTAATAACATGGAAACCTGTTACAAACCTTATACAGTCATTAACGATTATGTTCTTCCATACATTCATTACTGTAGTCATAAATATAATGCCAATTACTAATTACAACAACTGCATTAGACAAGAGTTTACAAAATAATGCCTTGCACAAAAGACGTGGCTAATCATGTATAAAATATGCAGTTATACTTCCAACGCACAGTCCAAATAGCGTATCAAGCATGCCGTCCACAAAAAAAGTGCAGCTTTCTCCTTTAATTAGTCCTGCAAAAAACAAAACCAACAATTAGGAGTTTAAAAAATTTTCAATATGTATATGTACTAATTGACTTGATGCTATTGGGATGTGAAGTATGCTAATACATTAATTACAAGTTTATAACATTCAAAGTAGCAGATTAAAGGTCATACAAAATGCTTGTACAAAAGATGTGGCCATACTCCCAAAAACAATCTAGACAAAGGTATCTCTCATGCAATCACAACAAAATTTACAATCTCCTCCTTGATTTTGTCTTGCATAACCGATAGAAGATTTATGAGTTTAAACAAAAAATAATCACACACTATTTAACTTCATAAAGATAAATAATATTCAAATGTGACGTTACTCAATGGACCGAATCAATACCTTTATTACATAAACTACTACAGTTCAATCTCTCTTACTTCCTCGGTTGTGCGTTGCAAAATAAAAAAAAACAAAAATTAGCAAGAAATATTGTATATAATATACTTGGATACAATGAAATAACGTTGTTAACTATAGTAAAAATATAAAAAAAAAATGAATAACGTACAGTGTATACTACCTTTACTCCATATAAAGAACGTATCCAGTCTCCTCCGCATATCAAGGCTTCCACATTCTTTGTCGAAAATGATGCATGATAGGGATCTATAACCCTACCATCGGTGCTAAAGGCAGCCTCTGAAGCAACTATGGTTATTGGAATTGAAAGTATATCAACCGCCATCTTTGACAATATTTTATACTTAATATTGTTCGCTTTCCACCACCCAATAACATCAAACTGAGACTCACAATTCACCTCACAAATGTACACTCCTTCTTCAAGGTAAGTTTCCAAGTCAGACTTAATAGGCATCACATTTTCCATGCTCCTCACATAAAGATCATATTATGTCTTCCCTTTAGCTTGGTAGGTAGTAGTAGTACTACTAGAACCTCCCACAACAATCATTTCCTTAGTTACACTCGAGCAATGCAAAGCATGATTCAAGACATATTCCTTATACACCTCAAGTAGGGAACTTGACACCAACTCAATGTTCTTTTTTGACTCAACCTCATTGTAGGTCTTAGGAAAACAAAATTTAATGAATGTCATTTTGTACCTAGTAAAGAACCATGTAAAGCAGTACTTAGATTCACCAAAAAGTAGACAAAATCAACCAACATTCAATGTAATGTCCTTAATGAAAAATTAACCAAACCAACAATTATCAACAAAAGAGTATATGACTCAACCTCATTCACGCTAACTATAAAGCAGTACTTAGATTTTTGGTAACTGTTCACTTGAAGCTCATTCATGTTATTCTCTCTAGTAGCTAGCCATGGTAGCTGCATATGCATGTAAATGAATCAGATTCTTCAACTCTAAGGAACACATGTATTGCTGCAAATTCCGAGAACATCAAACCTCAACAAACTCATTCCATAAGAGTTGAGGTCTTGAATCTGCTTACTTAGACCCACTACCATGTAAAGCAGTACTAAGATTCACCAAAAAGTAGACAAAATTAACCAACAATCAATGTAATGTCCGAAGCTGCCTATGCATGTAAATGAATCAGATTCATGAAATCTAAGGAACACATATATTGCTGCAAATTCTAAGAACATCAACCCTCAACAAGCTCTTTCCATAAGAGTTAAGGTCTTGAATCTGCTTACTTAGGCCCACTTAAGTGGAAATGGAAATAATACAAAACAATAAAGAACAAACTATCAAGATGCATGAAGAGGGCAGCTCTCTCTCTCACTCGACCCAACATTTCAACAAGTGAAGACTAAGTTCTATGCATATATTAAGGCTGAAAAAGTGAAAAGTATTCATTATATGCTGTGATGAGGGGGAGAAATGTAGAGAAAAGACATACCTTGGGTCCAAAACAACAGGAATGGCCATCAACTGATTGCATTCACCCCAGTATTTATCAAAATTTTCCTTCATTTTCATCGCCATAGCACGCATGTAACTGTTTTCCTCTCTACTCTTCTCATTTAAGCCTTCCTTGATCTTCCACACCTTGGGAAGAAACATATTTACAGTAGGGTACCTGGTCCCCGATATGCTATCAGTGACTTCTCGAAAGATCTCTAACAACTTGAACACTTCTTCGGCTCTTTTCCAGTCTTCTACTTCAGGCAGCCATAAATAATTTGCATCACAAGCTGAAAACAGCAAAAACACTTGTCTAAACTCTACTGCTGCAGCCAACATAGAGTGTGTTGAGTTCCAACGTGTGGCCACATCTAAAATGAGTTTCTTTTGAGGTAATTCTAGTGATTTTGCAATGTCACTGAACATGATAATTTGAGATTCCACAGCATTAATGTTCTTCACGCTCTCACGAACATTTTCAATCACATGCTTGACCTCACTAAGCCCGTCTTGCACCATTAGATTTATGATATGCGCATAACACCGCACGTGAAATATCTTCCCAGCAAAGAAAAGACTCATTATCAATGAGATATCTTCTTTCAAGTACTTAATCGCTTCATCATTATTGGTTGCATTATCAAAAGTCACAGTTGACACCTTGTTGCCAATTCCCCAATCATCTAAATGCTTAGTAATGGCTTCACATATTACTAGGTCAGTGTGAGGAGGTGGCACATCACAAAATTTTAATATTTTATTCTGTAATTTCCAATCGGAATCAATGAAATGTACTGTAAGAACCATGTACCCAATCTTTTGGCCGGACTTCCAAAAATCTGAAGTAAGGCTAACTTTGTAACACTTAGGAAAGTTGCCTTCAAGCTCTTGCTCTCTCTCTCTCTCGTAGGTGGCCATTACATCACTCTTTGTGGTTGCTCGGGAAATACTTTCATAGTAGGGGGTGGCTGTCCTAATGAATCGATTAAAGAATTCATGCTCCATCATGCTATATAGGTACTCATGGACAAGATTCATTTGGACAGCAGCCTCCCTAACCTTAGCATGATTGTACTTAAAGTCCTTTTTGCTGACTTCATACGCCTCCAAGCTCGACATTTATCATAGATTGAGTAGCACGCTTAGGACAGTTGGTGTCTCGATGTCTTAGAAGCTGAGTTGTAGTACCACCTTTTGTCTTGTTGAGGATAGCATTGTAAAGCTTACACTTAACTTTTTTTGTACCATTTGCTAGTGTCACATCAACAAAGAAGTCCCACACCAAAGAAGTTTTCTTTCTTTCCTTTCTTTTAAACATGGTGTTAACTTCTACTTCACCAATAGCCTCCCTAACAGGTTCACTTATAATTATCGCCTTGCCCTTTGACTTTGAAAGCCCCGGTTGTGATGAGTTATCAGATATAGAAGAAGTTGATGATAATTCTATCTCTTCACTAGACATATCTATAACAAAAATTCTAGATAAATTACTCTACAACTCAAACTTGGGCAGAACAAAGAAAAAAGGGTCATTGACGTAAAGAATTAAACTCACCAAAATAGTAGTGCATTTAACTAATCATCTTCACAAGAAAACTGAGCTTGAAATGGAAGATTCCTACTTTCTATGTTCTTTCTTTTTTCAAAATAAGGCTCTGCCAAATTCCGTCCAGAATAATGTTTGTATTAAATTGGTTGCTAACATTATTTTCTTTGTACTAGGATGCAATTTACATTTAAAACCTTGACAAAGTAAGGTCACTCTTTACACATATGCATATTATACATAGACTACATTCCATTTGCTTAGATTGCAGCACTTTACATACATGTATGGTCACATTACAGTCTCAAAACTCCAGTTTCTCCCTTTCTCTCTAGCTCTTTCTATCTCTCTAAGATTGACATTTTCCTTGGTGGTATGCTGAAAATCAAGATAAGGCTGTGTTCTTTTCTAATAGCTACTCTGAACATATTGAGTTGGGTTTTTACAGCAAGTAGGCCTTTTACACCACATGATGTTGCTCACCACAGATGTTAGCTTTTCAAATACTCTTTTCTTTCTATAGAAACTTTGCAGGTGCTGGAAGAAATTTGCACCTTTTTCATACTTAATTTGCATCTTTCCAATGTATTTTTTGGCTAATGAATACCTTCAATGGCAAAAAGAGTTAATTTATAGCTGTGCATTCTTAAGTCTTAACCAACTTTCTGATTTTGTTCTTCTTAAGAATCTCACATCTATTACTAACCTTCTAAGCTCTAACATAACAAGCCAATTCTTACGGTCTGCCCAACTTGTCACTGACACAACCCAGCTCTAACATAACAAGCCAATTCCAGTAGTTTTGTTATCTACATGATCAATGTGATAAAGTATATATATATTTTTTCTATTAGAATCCATGCCCATGACCAGCTAAAGAAAGAGTAGAACTCCTACTTATTTACTTCCTTTACTTCAGGGAGTTGAAAACATACCAGAGAAAGAGATTTAATATGATGACTTTAGAGCAATAAGCTCTAATTAGCTTGTCTGTGAATAAGATGCTCGCGATCAGAGAGGCTTCAGAGATCAGACGACTTGGCTTATATGGATAAGCAAGCGAGCAGCTGCCGTTTGTGGGCCTGTGGCCTGACTTGGCGGTAATCTGGCCGGTGGTGTGGGCGGTGGTCTGGCCGGCACTGTTCTTGTGTGATGAGAGATAGGGGCAAGGGGAGTTTGACTGTTCTGAGTATCTGAGAGTATCTGAGCAGTGGTCTAGCCGTGATCTGAGCAGTGGTCTGGCCGGCGGCATGGGGTGTGGTCAGGCCAGCGATGTACTGATGAGAGAGGGGGCACGACGCACGGGTGTTTTTGACTGTTGTCTGGTCTCTGATGAGTTGATGAGAAGGGAAAGGAAATGAGTTTGGTGAGGATAAGTGATCCAAATGCTTCCACGTCCCAACACACGTCCCAATACACATATATTTAGAGAGGATAGGATATAATGTATTTTTTAATAAGTATAAATGAACTGATGTTCGTTTATAAGACTCCGCTCGTGGTCAGCTCGTTAAATAAACGAGCCCTCTCGTTCACGAACATTAATAAACAAACATCATTATGTTCAAACTCAGCCTCAGTTCACTTATTACATGAATGAACATGAATGAGCTATTAAGAGAACAAACCACGAGTTATTCGTGAACAGCTCGGTTCATTTACAGCCCTAACCATCACTAAAGGTTTTAGCGACGGGTTTCCCCGTCTCTAAAAGCATTATTCCTTGTATCGAATATCAAATAAACAAAGTCAGAAAATCTCAAAATACTAAAAATCCAAATTATTCCTTGTAGTGGTGATTCAGAGCATCTATTAATCAATTTCAAAGATACATAAATAAATGCCATAGCGGCCTAAAGAATTTATAAAATCCAAATTATTCCGACACGCACGGAGTTTCAAAATAAAATCTAAGAAAATTCAACTTGTCTTAATTATTACATCTAAAAATGCTAATACTGACTCAGATATAAAAATCGTTAGTTCTCAGTCACAGAGTTAGTCATGTAATTCAGTCCCACCTACTGATTACCTGAAAGGAAAAATCATAAGGGAATGAGTCAAATGTCCAGTAAGGTCGCTCAAATGACCAATAAAAGGAATACAAAAAATGTTTAAAAAAACGAGATTACAGAAGTACAAAATTTTAACAAAATAGATGTCAGACCGAATTTCAAAATGCCAAAATATATCTTTTTATGGAGACAGACACTAGAGAGTCATTCAGAATAAGGTCATATATGCCATCACTGATACGTGAGATAAGGTTCAGAAAATAAAATCGTTACAAAAATTTTAGAAGTTTGTACAATTAATTATACATAAAGTTTCAAAAAGACATCATTACAAAAATTTTCACCGTAAAGCTCAACATGAGCACAACAGAAGTTTTAGAAAAAATATCTAAATCCCCAAAATACGAATGTCGTCGTCTTACTTTTCTTTTCATAGATCAGATCACCTTCTCCTTCGCTTTACTTGACGTTTCTCCTACCTCGCCCTGACTATCTGAAACGTCACAGGTAAGGAATAAGCGCAAATCGTCCAGTAAAGATAATACGAGGAGTAACACGTACAATGAAGTTACAATATCAGGAGAAAATAATAGTCAACCCCAGTGATATCAAGGAATCCAGAATTCAATGGATAACACAACATCAATTTAATGATCAAGCAACATATTTTTCTTTACCAGACTGAGTGGCTTTGTAAAACCCCGCACCTAGAATACGGTTTATGGTGTATCCTAGAATTTTAGTTAATTCTTTAGCGGTGGTGGTAATATACATTAATTGGGATCTTTAGCGATGATTATCACCAGTGGTATTGATTGTGATCTTTAGCGACAATTTATAATGCTATTAAGTTGCAAATTAATGAGGTGGGGAGAATGTGACGCTCGGAACTTTTCATTTGTTGATAAAATTTTTATTTCAATTTTAATGTAAATAGTTTGTGGTCTTTTAAAGAGATGTGGAAGAAATTAGAAAATAGCTAAGTATGAGGGGGGTCCTTAGAATTATTCCAACCTAAGGCAACCATATATAAAAGGAAGTCTCAAGAGGACAGCCGTCCCACAAATCTGCCACCCCCGAAGTCTCGAGAGGAAGGGAGAGAGAAGGAACAAGGCTAGGGTAAGAGGAAATTCAAGGTACTAAAATTCATAAACTCTCTCTTTAGTTTGGCCATGAATTTGGATGATTTATATATGTATTAGGTGTGAAATTGGTAGCTTTTGGTGTGTTTGAGAAGAAGGCTGTTGTAGAGCAGCATAATAATAGGTTAGGATTTTTATCATATCTCCTTTATTTCAAATCCAATTGAGATGATTTTTCAATTTCTAAAAACCTTATTGTGTTGCCTTTAGCTTTGTATTTTTGAGTTTTCTCAGAATCAAACGTTTGCAAATTGAAAAGTGACTTTAAATTCAATTCACTATAGAAGTCCAGAATTTTCAGTTTCTAGCAGCCATTTTGATTTGTCATATAAAGTTAATTAATCATGGGATTTTTGTGAAATTTATATTTCTAGAAACCTCACAAATTCCTATTCAACTTTTTAGTTATGACTTTTCTAAGATTCATAGTATTTCTACTCCAAAATAATCATTGAACAAAACTGGTCTGCACAGAGATGCGTTGTTTTTATTAGCCACTTTGATTTACTGTAGAGAAGTCATTACTCATTGGATTTTTGTGAACTTTATATTTTTGAAAACCTTATAAATTCTAATTTAACTTTTTAGTTTTTAGTTTTTTTAGATTCGTCATGTTTCTTCCTCAAAATGGTCAATGTATAAAACTAGGGTTTGCTGAAAAATTCTGTTTCTAGAATTACATATTAGTCCATTGCCCAAGACTTTTTAAGACATTTCTGAGCATATTTGGGAAAATTGCAAAACTAAAAATCTCATTATTTTTTCAAAACGTTTGACATGGAATTTTCTGCGATTTTTCTAGGCATGCAAAAGGCCTGAAACAATCTTATCTTGAAAACAGACTTTTGAATTATTTGATAAATTAACAAAATTATTTTTAGCTAGAAATTTTACAGTGATCTAAACATACTGAGATTCTAGAGTGTCTAAAATTTCGTAATATTTTGGTGCCGTTTGAATATAGTTTGGAATAAGAACCTTAGCACTCATTTTAAGAAACGGTTTGGGTTTCCGAACGGAGAACTCCCAGAAAGGTCATTTTTGTCCCAAAAATCCACCTAGTTGTTTAAAAGGATGTTTTGAGTTATATTGGGTGTGTAACGGTACATTAGGCATCGGGGGTAATTTGGTAATTTTATAGAACTCTAGGGGTATTTTGGTAAATTTTTTGCACTTGGGGGAAATTTAGCACCTAGGCATGATTGAGCGGCAATAAATAACATACATATGGTTTATTGTTTAGGTTTCGATAGACAAGAGCTAGGGCAGGTTTGAGAACAAAAACCAGAACCGCTTAGCTATCCAGGTAAGTACTCCTGCGATGTTCCTTCGTATACTTATTTGCAAAGCCTATAAACGTACATATGATTTGATCAAATGAAAGTTTAAAGTCTTGTTCTGCATATGCTTTATTGCTAAATCATTTGATAAGAAACTTAGTTTAAAAGAATGCCATGGAATGCTATATGAATCGTAGAATTACACTGAGTATATGTTGAATGAGCGATGAAACTCGACTTGGTTGTTGTGCCCCATATCCAATGGGGGAATGTTGGATTTCGGGCCTTGGTCAACGGGGCTTATACATTGATGCATAGTATTGTTGCTTGTGGTTCACCCTTGCTTTCATAGAATTATTATCCCCGGTGTAGGAGGGATTTCAGGCCCTAGTCAGGGGGGCTCGTATGCTGACTGCAGCATACCTAAGGAATGAAATATCTGTGTTTGATGCTAATGGAACTACTGATGACTTTACTCTGATTTGAAAACCCTTTCAATTTTCACATATATATATATATATATATATATATATATATATATATATGTGTATATGTATTGAAAATGTTTTAAGGATGGTAATACTGAATTACTGAACTGTTAAAAGAAAAACCATGGCATGTTTTGAAATTTCAAACTTATTTTAGGAACATGGTTGGTGTACTTGCTGGGCTTTCACTCATTCTTTATTTTCAGATGATGACTTAAGGGAAGCGGAGCCGTATGAGCAACACGGGGGAGAAGTGCCCAAAGAGAATTATTAGAATAATGAGTGTTTATTGTTTTGAGAATTTTAGTTCTATGGTTAATTAATGTTATGCTTGAACTACTGTAAGGAGCTTAGCTCTCCTCGGGTTTCCTTCATAAATTTCAAAGACATGTAATGAAGGTTTTTATTTGGATTATTGGAAGTCTGTAAGTTGGAATTAATCTCAAGTCACAAGATTGTAGTAAGGCTTGGCAGAGCCCTGGTGGTGTTCGAATAGGCCTACGGCCGGTCACGTGCCTAACTCATGGGCTCACCCTATGGGTTTGGGTCGTGACAGGCTTCAAGGCCCAACAGAATAACATTATCACCACATTTTGTAAACTGGATTGACCGATTATGCACATGAACATATATCTGAACCGCCAAATCAAATATCAATAAAATACAAGCCATTAAAATTGCTGACATCATAATCAAATCAAATGCAATGCAGATGCCGACCCGATTGACTAGACTCGATTGACACGACTGACTCGACTTGCGCGCCCTACATCCTTTTTGCCGGTGATTACATTTTAATGGCCCTCCTTTCACATAATATCTCGTACTCCAGGATGTTCATCTCAGTCTCAGATAAATAAAAGAGACATCAAGCACAAGAAGGGAACTCACGAATGGTGTTCGTCCTTGAACCACGCTATTGCCAAATCACAAATCACAGCAACTGGTCTGACTAAGAGAACTAAGTTCACCTTATGTCCTCGGTCAATCAATTACTCAGCTAGAAATTCCGGTCATGAACACGACCGGGGTTCAACATGATAATTCAAACTCACACCAACAATATGCACAGAGTGGTCTAGAGAACAAGCTAGTCGCAAACCTCAACAATATTTCAAACTAAGAGAGACATTGGCACAATCACCGCCGACATCTCATATCCTCGTTATGTATCAACGTCAGGTATGCCACGAGGAGCAATTCGTGGCATACAGAGAGCTGTACTACCCTTACTTGATTGGCTTTTTGCCGACGAGCCCAGCAGCTTCAAACCACCACGAGCGGGTCACCCAATCAAATAAGACCTTGCTCGTTAGCCACTAACCATCATAAATACACAATTATTTACCTCCCATTTTATCAATTATTTACAGTATTTTACAACGGTGGTTACTCCGACCCGACAGTCGGGTCTTTAACCCAGCCTAGTACCGCACCAGTGTTGAAACCCTTCGTTTAGGCCCAAAATTAATGTATTCCCTGAATTCAAAGTTGACATAATAAAATTACCAAACCCCCCCCCCCCCCCCCTGGGGGGTGGTAATTTGCCAAAATGCCCCTCATGGTTACTACCGCTCCCGCTATCCCAAATCTTCTTAAAAAACAACCCTTTGCAAATTACCAAAATGCCCTCTGAGGGTTTTTGGCACCAGAAAAATCTCAAAATATCTTAAAACGCTATTTTAAGCATCTTGAAGTCATTTTTGAGCTAAAAAGTATTTTAAAAAATTTTGCCCAAAAATTATGAACGGTGTCCAGACCAAGTGCTTAAAAGTCTCAGCTAATGACTTCGGAACGATAAAATATTTTGGGAAATGAAACTTCTCAGCATCCTACGGTCCTCAGAAAATTTTAGCGCAAAACCGCGCTAGTTTGATATTTTAAATTTCACTGTGAAAGTCCGAAATTCTCGCGTCGGTTAACCCACTTCTGACCTCGGAAAAATCCGAAATTTTTTCACAATGTATGTCTCCAAAAAAAAGCTAGGGTCTTTTTTTTTTACTTTGGCAAAGTCAGATCCTAACTACTTTTAAAAATTTTGGATTAGAACTGTTCATTTAATTCCCTGTTTTTAGCGACAAAGGCATCTACTGTTCAAATCACTACACACACTACTTCACCGTGAACTCACACACTCTTCATCTTCAACCTCTCTCCATTCACCGCCGATTGCAAAACTCATCCCAATTCCACCCACGCACATACTGCTACACCTAATCTCATATATTTACACCTAAACATACACACTAACACATTTTTATGCATCTAATTCATATAATTAAACACACACAATCCATACCCACTTGCAACCCGAAGAACACACTTTAAACACCCTCCAACCACATTTGGAACACACACCGAATATGGAAAACCTAACTAATTTTCCTTCTTTTCATTCTAAGTTCTCATATACACAATTACAGCAAGAATTCATCCCAATTTCCCCACCCCCCCCCCCGAATACATGTACACCCACCGAAACACACACACACAGATATATACACACACACACACACTACATATATATATATATATATATATATGTTCAACAGAAATTCAACCCAAATTCCCATAATTTTTGCAATTTAGGGTTCAAGATCAAGGGATTACCCTGATGGGTTTAGGGTTCTTTTTCTTTTTTTTTCCTTCCCTTTCTTCTTCCTTCTTCCTCCATTTTTTTCTTCCCTTTTCTTCTTCCTGATGTTTTCCCTCTTTGTTCTTGTTCTTAGGTTGTTCTAGAGTTTGTTTTATTTACATTTTCCACCCTACCAAATTTTTTCATATTTTTTCTTCATTAATCTTATCCCACAATATTTTATAATTGATAACACTTAGTCAGCTTGAACTTAACCAGGAGGTGGCAACATTTAGCTGACTTCTCTCGAGTTCATGACACCTTTTGACAATTTCCAAAAATTACACTTTGACCCTCAAGTTTCTAAAATTACATTTTTACCCCTCTAGTTTAGAAAAATTACGCTTTGACCCCAAATCCACACTAACCCCTCATTTCACTCCCTAACACCTAATTATCATCAAAATGATGCTACTTAATAAAATAACCCCCATTAATAAATCAATGGATGTTAGATTAATTTTAATATTTTTGGGGTATCACCTACCCCCCCCCCCCCCAAAAAAAATTTCATCGTCGAAATAGGGACAAACCTCATTTTGCAAAGAGATGCGGATAACTCTGCCGCATCAATGCTTTAGGTTCCCAAGTGGCCTCCTCTAGCGTGTGATTTCTTCAGATGACTTTAACCAACAGTATTACTTTAGAACGTAATACCTACTCTTTTTCTATCGACCACTTCCACTGGTATCTCTTGATATGATAGACATTCTCGAATCTCCACTAGCTCTAGCTAGATCACGTGTGTTGGATCAAGAACATACTTCCCGAGCATTAAAACATGGAACACGTTGTGCAGCTGGTTCAACCTTGGTGGTAGCTCGAGCCTGTACGCTGCTGTCTCAATTTTTGCCAGAATCTTAAATGGTCCGATGTATCTCGGACTCAACTTCTCCTACTTCCAAATCGCATCAAGCCTTTCCACGGTGATACCTTCAAAAACATCAAGTCCCCTACTTCAAATTTAAGCATTCTATGCTATTTATCTGCGTCGCTTTTTTGCCTATTCTGTGCACTACGAATCCTTTCTCGGATCACCTTTACCTTATCTTCCATTTCTTTGCACAGTTTTGTGCAGGACAATCTTCTTTCTCCCGCCACATCCCAACAAATGGGCGTGCGGCATCTTCGACCATACATTGCTTCATAGGGAGCCATTTCAATACTCGTTTGAGAACTATTGTTATACTAGAATTCAATCAGAGATAATTGTTCATCTTAGACTCCACCAAAGTCAATAATGTATGCTCTTAACATATCCTCCAGTAGTTGTATGGTGCGTTTAGATTGGTCACCTGTTTGAGGATGAAAGGCAGTACTCATGGTCAACTTTGTTCCCATCTCTTCTTGAAAACTCTTCCAAAATGTTGAGGTAAACCTCACGTCCCGGTCATACAAAATGGTTACCGGCACCCCCTAATGGCTAACTACCTCCTTGATGTAGGTTTGAGCTAGCCTTTCCATAGAACACCCTTCTTGGAAAGGAACCAAGTTGTCTTGATCAACCTATCCACTAAAACCCAGATAGACGTGTTTTTACCGGTTGTTCGTGGTAACCCTAACACAAAATCCATCGTAATGTGTTCCCACTTCCACCAGGTACAGAGAGTGGTTGCAACAGCCCGACAATCTTTTATGATCTACTTTGACCTATTGACAGGTCAAACACCGGGATACAAACCCTGATATTTCTCTTTTCATCCCTGGCCACAGAAAATTCTATCGTAGATCCCGGTACATCTTTGTTTCTCCCGGATGGATTGAATATTTATGTGTGTTTGTCATAATCTCTGTTCTCAACTCACCGACAAGAGGCACATATACCCGACCCTTATACTTGTAAACACCCTCCTTATCGCAATCAAATTTCTCTTTCTTGTTTCTTTCAAAACCTTGCCGGATTTTTGATAATCTTTCATATCAACCTTGAGCTTCCCAATCCGATCGTAAAGTGTCGGACTAACCTATATCTGAAACAGGTTACCATCTCCTTCTCCCCGAACTCGAACTTCAATCTCGAGTTTGTCCAAATCTTCAATGATAGCCTTCTGTGTAGTAATCATCGCAGTTAGGTTCCCTATTCGCTTCCTAGTTAGCACGTCTGCCACCACATTAGCTTTTCATGGGTGATACTTAATAGTACAATCAAAATCTTTACGAAGTTCCAGCCTTCTCCTTTGTCTCATATTCAATTCCTTCTGGGTATAGATATACTTCAAACTCTTATGATCAGTGTATATATCACATCTAACCCCATACAAATAATGTCGCCATATTTTCAGAGCAAACACTATTTTAAGCATCTTGAAGTCATTTTTTATCTAAAAAATATTTTTAAAAATTTTTGCCTTAAAATCCTGAACAAGTGTCTAGACCGAGCGCATAAAATTTTGTTCGGCCAAAAATAGCTAATGACTTCGGAACGACCCAAAATTTTGGGAAATGAAACTTTTCAGCATCCTAGGGTCCTCAAAAATTTTCGCGTGAAACCGAGCTAATTTGATATTTTAAATTTCACTGTAAAGTTCCAAAATTCCGATGTCAGTTAACCCCGTTCCCGACCTCGGAAAAATCTGAAATGTTTTCACAATGTAGGTCCCCTAATAACAACTGAGGTCTCTTTTTTTATTTTGGCTAAATCTTACCCTAACTATTTTTAAAAAGTCGGATTAAAACTGTTCATTTAATTTCCTGTTTTTAGCGACAAAAACATTTACTGTTCAAATCACTACACACACTGTTTCACCGTGAACTCACACACTCTTCATCTTCAACCTCTCTCCCTTCGCTGCAGATTGCAAAACTCATCCCAATTCCCTCCATGCACATACTACTACACCTAATCCCATATATTTACACCTAAACATACACACTAACACATTTTTTTACATCTAATTCATACAATTAAACACACATAATCCATACCCACTTGCAACTCGACAAACACACACTAAAAACCCTCCAAACACACACCAAATATGGAAAACCTAACTAATTTTCTTTCCTTTTCGTTCTAAGTTTTCATATACACAATTACAACAACAATTCATCCTAATTTCCCCACCCTTGAATACACACACACACACACACACACATGTATGTGTGTGCGCGCGCACGTGTGTGCAACCTAAGTTCAACCCAAATTCCCACAATTTTCGCAATCAAGGATTCAAGATCAGGGATTACCATGATGGGTTTAGGGTTCTTTTTCTTTTCTTTTTCCTTCGCTTCGTTCTTCTTCCTTCTTCCTCCCTTTTTTCCCGTTGTTTGCCCTCTCTGCTCTTGTTCTTTGATTGTTCCAGAGTTTGTTTTATTTATATTTTCCACCCCACCAAATTTCTTTTATATTTTTTCTTTATTAATCTTATCCCACAATATTTTATAATTGATAACACTTAGTCAGCTTGAACTTAACCAGGAGGTGACAACATTTGGCTGAGTTCTCCCAAGTTTATGACACCTTTTGACAATTTTCAAAAAATTACACTTTGGCCCCTCAAGTTTTCAAAATTGCATTTTGACCCTCTAATTTAGAAAATTTATGCTTGACCCCAAAGCTACACTACCCCTCATTTTCACTCCCTAACACCTAATTATCATCAAAATGATGCTACTTAATAAAGTAACCCCCATTAAATAATCAAACTTGCTGTTGGCTGAATTTTTGGTATTTTTGGGTATCACAAGTTTATTATTAAAAAAGTATTATTTAACTATTAAAAAATAATAGTTCAAGACATTTGCATGCCTTGCATGGCTGCCAAGGGCAGCCATTTCGGGCTTTTTCAGCCACCTAGAGCCTCACCTTCAAGGTAGTGGGGAGCTTGAACATGCATTTGTATAGGAGGTTGGTGAGGAATTGAATCGGCAACTTTTCTTAGGTTATATATAGGGATGAGTGGAGGGGGAGTGATGAGGGAAAGAAGAAAGACTCGGAAGAGAAGGAGGGAAAGAGAGAAAGAACAAGAGTTCCTTATAGGAGATTGTAAGGAAAAATTTCGTTTACACAAGGTAAATTCATTGTGTAATTTCAAGTACTTTGTAGCGTGTTCTTGACCTTTTAAGTTATGGAATTTGGTATAATTGTTGGGAATAATTTAAGGTGTTCTTGGGGTTTGATTGGTGAGTAATAGGAGTGCGATTGTGTGAAGATAATGGGAGAGAGTGTATATTTCTATGAGTTTGGGGGGGGGGGGGGGGTGTGTAACAGCAGGGGTGTGTGTGTGTGTGAATTTGTAGTGGTATCTGTTAGTGTGTGTGCGTAAGTTGTGTAGTGTATCTGTGTGTGTAAGGGGTGTATGGGGAGGGGATGAAGCAGGTGCTTAAGTCAGGGAAGTGCTGGGTATGTTGTTGTCTGTGCGTGCTTAACGTGGGTATATGTGCTGGTGTGAGTGCTCAAGGGAGAGGAGATACAAGGGTGCTGGGTGCGTTACTGCTGTTGTGACCATAGTGCTTTATGTGGGTGGGTGGGTGGTTGGGGCTGAAAGAGAGTGAGTGAGTGTATTAGAAGGTCTTTATGAGAGCATGTAGGTGCGTGTAAAATGTGTTAATGAAGGTGTATAGGTGTATGCAGTATAAGTGTGTTTACAGGTATGTGTTGGTGTTCGTGTATATGTGTGCATATAGTGAGTGTTTTGTGTGTGTAAATTGGGTGGGGGGGGGGGGGGGCGCATTTGGGCACAGCAAGGTGTGGTAGTGTGGGAATATGTGAGGGTATGCTGTGAGAGTTAAGAAGAAGGAGGGAGTGCAGGTGAAAATTGGGGTTAAGGTTCTGGAGAGAAGAAAAATGTCGCTAAAAATTAAAGGCCATTTTTCCAACAGTCCACCATTTTAATTTTTGAAAGCTATTTCTGAATTTATTTTTCCCAAGTTCAAAAGAGTAACCCTTGATATTTTAAAGAGATATACATTGTGGAATTTTCTGGGATTTTTCTGTGTCCATGAAGGGCCTTAAATGATTTTATTGCAAAAAGGAGTTTTCGAGTTATTTAAAATAGATGATTAGACTGTTTTAGCGAACTGCCTCCCTCGGAAAAATCCTAAACCCAAAAAAGGTCTAAATTTACGAGTTGCCATCTCATTTAATTATACAAAAAGAAAAATAAGAAAAACCTTGAAAATGACTCTAAAAATGTACAAAGAACTACTAATCTATTGAAAATAGAGAAATGGATTCAGGGACTAATTTATATGACGGAAGGTGTTAGATAGGGATGGCAATGGGGCGGGTCGGATGCGGATCTGCTAAAATCCGAACCCGCCCCGCTACCCCTGAAATCCCACCCCGCCCCTCACCCACCCCGCGCCGGGTTCTGTAACCTTAATACCACATCCGACCCTAACATACTTTAGAAAACCCATCCCCGCCCCACCACGACGATGTCGAGTCCACCGAAATATTTGAATCCGCCGGAGCCGTCGATTGTTAAGTTGAGAAAGATCCCGCCGATTCCGATTCGCCATTCCGGGGTAGCCAGAGCCGAAACTGTGGAAATTGGAGAATTAGGGAAGGACGACGTTGACAGCGAAGATAGGGCCGATGAAGGCGACGACTCGTTTATAGTTCAGGCGTCGTCTCTGGGTCTCAATCACATCCACACGCACTCTACGCCACTCCGGTTTTCTTCTAATCTCCTTGACAAGGCCAGAGATGGATCCGCTCGCCCTAAAGTGTCAATTCGCCATCAGCCGCCTGCAACAGCATCCGTTGAAGGTGGTCATAATTTTTGCCTACGATACGTGTGTCTGTGTTACACCCTCCATTCTGTTGACTTTTTGAAAAATTCACGATAGGCCAATATACTCAGATGGCAGTGATCACGGCGGCGACGGCTTGCTGATGATCGAAAACCATCATCACAGCGGTGATGGCTTGCTGATGAACGACACCGACGGCTTGCTGATGAACGACACCATCACTGTTGGGTCAATCGCCGACAGTGCCTTTATGGCGGTCGCACGTCAGTCACCGACGGGGGTAGAGAAGAAGGAGGCGCCACGATGGGGAGAGAAGAAGGAGTTGCCAACGGTAAGAGAGAGGACGCCGACGGGAGATGAAAATTAGGGTGAAGATCTGAAGTGGCACCAAGTTGTCGGCAGAGAGTGAGAGATGATTGGAAATTAGGGTTGGGGAATGGGGATGATAAGGATATGTTATATACATGTGGGATGGACGGCTAGAATTAAAGGGTGAATAGGGTTAGTGTACCGGGGCAGGAGCGGGTCGCGGGGTGGGTCGGGTACCGGGGCGGTTTGGATTAAATACCATACCCGCCCTAACCCATTGCGGATTTTTTAAAAAAAATCATACCCGCCCCGTGGCCCGGTCAAAGTAAAAAAAACCCGCTCCTATAGGAGCAGGGCGGGGCAGGTAACCGCCGGTTGCGGGTCTTTTTGCCATCCCTAGTGTTAGCCACCCTCCATATCCTTTCAGTCTTAGAGTTTGATTTTTTGGCCTTTTTAACACATAATACTTGAATATGCATAAAACAAACTCTAAGTTTATTTCTATATTGATGGCTTGAATTTCACAGTAAGGGCCAGATGGCTACGTATCCTGTCAAACTAATCGGAATCAAAACCATTGTAGTTCGACTAAGACCACAAGGGAAACGACCTACACTTCAGTCTTAGACTCAAACTAAGAAAAATGAAAAGACTCTCTTTATGATTTTTGCATTGGAAATGAAATGTGATCGCGAGAAAGGATCATTATTCTAGACTGCTAAACTATTACTAGAAAATAGTAAAACGTACCCCGCAAGTCTACCTGAGTAGAAAACTAAGGAATGCTTTGCGAAGAATCGACAATGCAAGATACGTAATACTATTTGAAAGTAAATTATGAAGTACTAGTTTATTTTAAGATACCAATCTGGGATTTGACGTTAAGACAAAATATTTGATAAAAATCGCATATTGTCAAAAGTCAACCACTACAGGAAAGCAAACCTTTAGCGACCGCCCCCAGCCGTTGCTAATGGTATAAACACGATCGCTAAAGGTATAAACGTGACCGCCGATGAGCGGTCACTAAAACGATCGCTATAGGCCATGTCGCTAAATTTTAGCGACCACGTTGAATATATTTAGCGACCGTATTTGGCGGTCGCTAATTTTCTTTTGAACTTAAATATTTGATTTTTTTAACATTTTTTATTTAAATATTATTATATTTTGCGACTGGTTTAGCGACCGCCTTTGCAGTCGCTAATTTTTTAATTTTTAATCTTGTTTTTGAAATATTAAATTAGCGACCGCTTTTATTTCGTTTAGCAACCGCGATGTGCGGTCGCTAAACCTAATTTGCAAAAAAAAAAAATTGAGGTCAACTAACCTATCCACATTCTGTCCAAAACCTGTCGCAAAACCAATATTAATCCAAAAGCAATTCACATCCAATCCAATACCAATCCAAGGTTAAATCGGTCCAAAAATCGATTTAACCTCGGTTGAAACGGTTTTGAATGAATGCGTTGAAAGCTTTCTACGCATTCATTCAAAACTGTTTCGACCCCCAGTCCCGCATTCATTCAAATAACTTATCGCATTCATCAAAGTATATATAAACATATGCATTAAAATCAATAAAATTCATACAGTTAAGTACCGATGATCAATTAAAATCAATAAAAACAGTCAATACATGAACCCAACCCCTATCTAGATCACTAGTCGGCAGAACGACCAATCCCGTCATCATCTTCTTCATTCCTCGATGAAGGCAAGTTCGATCCAACAACGTCCTCAATCCCATGGGGGTCACCGGCACCAGGATCAGTATCGTCCTGCACGAAGCCATACAAATGATTCAACATAATATATCAAATCAAGATCACATATAGAATGACCAAAATACATAAGTACTTGAGAAAATTTGTGTTACATGAAGTTTGGGCCCGGGGGAAAGATAAGCGCCATGGATCACCATCTGAAGGCGCGCATCAAACATTGTGTTGAAGCGCGCTTGCTCCTTCGCATCCGTCGCATCTGCCCGAGGACCGCTACAACTGGTCTCGCCTGACAACTGAGGTCTGCCGGCTAGCAACGATTGTGCGGACTGATGAGGGTGGCCGAGCATACGGTCCTTCCTAGGACTCCCCGTAGCCTCTAACCACAACAAGACCTCGTCCAGTGTCTGGCTACAATCTGCCTGGGAGTTGGCCTGAACTCTTTCTCTATATAAATTTTGTATAAGAAAACAACGAAAGTGTTAGAGAAATACTACTGGCCGCAACCGCGAAGAATGCAATAGGAATACAAAAGTAATACAAGAGTTGTGTGCTCACAGCAAACTGCTCCGCACTCTCAGACACCCACTTCCCATCTTTCTCTTGGTGTGTGTGCTCAAAGTGGCAGTGCTTCGTAGGGGGCCTTCTCTCAGGGTCCTCTTCTGTCAACCTCATCTCGTGCACGACAAATGGACGGGAACCAGCACTATGCTTCATCTTCTTCTCACTGTGAGCCATCTCTTTGCCTCGCTTGCTCAGCTTCCACCGGTCTACGGTACTCCAATGTGACACAAGCTGCCCCCACATGGCTTTGGAAAAGTACTTGGGGTTGTGGTCCCAAGTCATAGATATATCCGACATACCCGCCCAAGCTAGCGCCCACCTCTTCGCATTGAGCATCCATTTCTTATAGTTCTCGGAACAATGCCGCTCCCAGGTTCTCGGGCTCCGTCGAACTCAAATTTGAAATAGTCCTGAACATGATTCAACACAACTTCAAACATGGTTAGCAAGAAAATTCATCGATAAAGTACTTCTAAAACCAAAGTAAAACACATAAAAATACTGCGCTCCTTACCAAGAACTTCCCCCCAGACAAGTTCCTTGCCTGAATCCGTCCACCACCCCCACAACGTATAAGGTTTGAAACCAATAAAATAACCCTAGAGGGGGGGTGAATAGGGTTTTAAGACTACTTAAAAAAATTAACAAACAACAAACCTCAATCTCAATAACTCAAATAAGCAAACAACCAATCTCAACACAAATATAAGACGATAATGTAAAGAGAGAAGGGTTTAGAGATACTTGACAAGGAGAATTAAATGGTTCGGCTTGATATACCCACAAGCCTACGTCCACCCCTTCAAGGAAGTCCCTTGAAAGGCCCTAGAATCCACTAGTATGATCTTCCTTACGGGTCAAGATCGAACCTCTTACAATCCCTTGATGCTATGCCCACATCAAGAACAAGCTTTGACAAACCCAAAGCTCCAAAGCTTGACAACCCCAAGCTTTGATACAAGAACCTTTCAATGAAGAAATGTGTACAAGATTTCACTCTCAAGAAGTAGATGAGTACAAGTTTAAGCACTAGAACAAGAGAGATGAGTGTATGATGACTTATGAAAGTGTATATCTCTCAAATGTAAGCTCACAATAAATGCTCTCTTGAAAAGGATGAGAAATCAATGAAACAAGAGAGATTTGAACAATTGCTTTGATCTTTGAGAATATGAAAGATAAGAGAGCTTTGAATGCAATTGATGAATCAAAACTATGCCCAAGATGAGTATTTATAGAGGTGGAAAAGAATATGACCGTTTGGAATTAGGTGGAGCATTAAATGTTACAAACGGCTATTGCAGTCGACTGTATTCCCAAAGTAGCCGTTGGAAATTCAAAACTTCCAACTTACAGTCGACTGTAATAGGCTACTGGAAGTATTGCAGTCGACTGTATTCCCAATGCAGTCGACTGTAATACCTCACTGCCCAAGTTGCAGTCGACTGCAATCCAATGCAGTCGACTGCATTCCAGAAAATGCAGTTTCCTAGTTTTCAAATAATGAAAAACTTTTATGCATGCAAGGGAAACCTATGGGCAAATTCTAGGTATACAGTCATCGTAACGATCATCTCTCTACGTCTAGTTTACAAAGAAGGAAATAAAGCATAGTAAAGTTCAATCGACGAAATCCTTCTTTGATGCGTTCCGTTGAGAGTCTTTGAATGATTTGCTCGTCTATTTTTCCATTTGCATGAGTGTGAGATTGTTCCTATTGCTTCATCAACTCAATGCATGTTAGACAGCATAATCATCAATGTTAGTTATCATCAAAATCAAATATAATCCTAGGTTAAATAACCGTAGGGTTAACAATCTCCCCCTTTTTGATGATGACAAACATTGATTCAAATATTACGAGATATATAAGATAATGAATGCAAAGAAACATGACAATCTCAATTATAAATCATAAGGGGTCATGAGAAGAAATCATAAAAGGCTCCCCCTAACTTAAGTAATATATGCTCATATCAAATCCACTAATATATGCTCATATCAAATCCACATGAATCAACAATATTCAACAATATTTTCTCCCCCTTTTGACATCATTGAAAAAGATCGAGGGTGTGTGAGAAAGTGATCAACTTATGTATCCATCCATGGATAATCAATATAGCCAACAAGGGCATTTAAACAAGAAAAAAATAAATACTTGAATAACCATCAAAAGGTGTACCAAGCACATGTAAGAAAATAGCACATAAATTTTAAACCAGAGGCAGTAAGATAAGCGTGAATTAAGAGTGCTAATGCAATACTAAGAGTAGCATCCATGATAAGTTTTTTTGAGATACATAATTGAGTTGGATAAGCATAAAAAAAACATAAAGCATGTCCTAATGCCTAAGGACCCGATGGTGGAGGAGGGGGATAAAAGATGTCCTCCTCGGGACACTGAATCCCACAATGATCCTCCATGCGAGAAAGGTGTCGACTGAGCTGGCTGTGGACAAGATCCATCCGACTGAAACCGGCATGCATATGTTGTTGCATCATATCTAAGCCTGTGAGGATCACTTCATATCTGGAAGTAGAAGGACCGGAAGAAGTGCCCGCCTCATGTGTACTCGGAATAATCAACGGAGGTGGATCACGATCAAACCCATCACCGACATCTCCCCCAGCATCATCATCAGCATCAGCAGCATCATCATCACCATCAGCACCATCATCATCACCATCATCATCATCATCCTCATCATCCTCATTATCATCATCGACAATGACATTTTCCAAGTCAGGCTCAGGTAAAAAACGGTTACGATCATCTAAAAGGCCCTTCCTACGAAGGGTAGAGCAGTCTAGTACGATGTGCCTAGTAACCTCAATATACTCACCCAGAAGAGGTATGTCAAAGGCAGCAAGAATGTGAGTGAGTAGGAGGCCATAAGGTATAGCTAAGGCAGGATGTGAGGCGCTCCTAATCATGTTTAACATGATGAGACGAGGGAGGTTAAGCGGTGTGCCTGAGCGAAAGAAGGTCAAGAGCTGAACGTCTAAGTAAGAGACGAGTGAAAGACCGCCGGTTCTAGGAATGACGTTATGAGGGATGATATGATGGAACAGACGAGAGAGAAGAAGTAGGTCACGTAGGCTGGGTTTGCTCGCAACCCGAACCTGTCGACAATGAAGTGTGTGTCGAAGCTGTTCCTCAATAGTAAAAGGTCGGTCAAACCAATGTGACTGACCAGCGATAGGGATCATTTCTAACGAAAAAGAGAAACCACTATCAGGGAGGTCTAGAAGAGTGGCTAGACGTGATTGTGAGAATGAAATGCGGCGTCCAAAAACATAGGATGAGAGGGTACATGACTCAGAGGAAATGTTCCAAGTCAAATTCGCATAAAATAAGCGGATTGCATCAGGATAATATAGAATAGTGTTCCTATCGGTGAGGCGAT
The DNA here is from genome assembly GCA_033070095.1 of Escallonia herrerae. Classification (NCBI taxonomy): domain Eukaryota; kingdom Viridiplantae; phylum Streptophyta; class Magnoliopsida; order Escalloniales; family Escalloniaceae; genus Escallonia; species Escallonia herrerae. The sequence goes on along the minus strand of JAVXUP010000368.1, from coordinate 8,871 downwards.
CTAGATGACAATCCTGAAGGCATCTAAGTACACCTATGTTGAAAAGGAATGGAGTATCCAGTCGCAAACCTGGAGTCAAAGGTGAAGAGAGTTGTGCAGAAAAGCGATCGGCAGCCTCGCGGTTCCGATATCGATTTTTATCAAACTCTACCGCGATAGGCTCGGGCTTGGGTGCAGCTCGTGAGCAAGACGAACTGGCACGTGCACGTTTCTCTCTTGCCATACTTGAAATAGTCTAAACAGAGAAAAAATAAATGTAAGAGAAATGAATATTCAAATAAAATGAATTTTTTTTTGGAAGATAAACCCTAGTTCATGCAATTTTGAGAAAAAATTTAATTTTGGACAAATTGAATGAAATTAACCACGTACAATCGAGCAATAGACATAACTAAGCATGAATCAAGTGATGAAACATGTAATTGCATAAACAATTTGAAGAAATTTTGACAAATGAAGAACCATAGTTTATGAAAATTGGGGAAATTCGAATTTTGCATGAATACAAGTAATTAAACTATGTAGGATCATGTAATAAGCATCCCTAAATATGAATCAAGCATTAAATCATATAGTAGCATGCTTAATTGAAGTAGATCTGAAGAAATATTCTATAGAGAGCAATTCGAATTTCAACCGATTATGAACAATGTAGGTGAAATGGATTGGAGAAAGTATGTAAATCATGAAGTAGAATGAGATTTGGGAGGATTTACGTACCAATTTCAAGCCAAACGGAGGAGAATTGAGTCATAGGAGAGATGAGAGCTTCTTTTCGAAGAGAGAAAGAGTAGAGAGAGAAGATTTCTACAGAAAAGGAAATCTGGGCACGATTTATGCCCTTCCCCCGTAACGCAGTCAACTGCATTCCCCAATGCAGTCGACTGTATTGACCAATGTAGTCGACTTCAATGCACAAAATCAATCAGTCTTGAAAAATGATTATACATATGTATATAGCAATAAAAGTGAGCAAAAGAATTTTTTTTTAAGATAAATAAATATCAATAAAACCAACGATGTTTGGAAAGAAAAAAAAACAACCAAAGCATGCTATAAGCATATGAGATAATGCTCAAGCATGTAAAGAGCAACTAGCACATTTATACAAAAATAACCTAGTCACATAGGTGAAGACATGCCAAGTTCTCTTCTAAGAGCGGTAAACCTCTTTGCATCTAACGGTTTAGTGAAGATATCTGCTAGTTGGTGATTTTTGTCCACAAAATCTAGAACAATATCACCCTTTTGCACATGATCACGGATAAAATGGTGTTTGATTTCTATGTGCTTAGTGCGTGAATGTTGGATGGGATTTTTGCTCAAATCCATGGCACTAGTGTTATCGCATAAGATAGGTATGTGATCATACTTGAGTCCAAAATCCAAAAGGGTTTGTTTCATCCAAAGAATTTATGCACAACAAGCACCAACCGCCATATATTCGGCTTCGGTGGTAGAGAGTGCAACCGAGTTTTGCTTTTTGGAACTTCAAGAAACAAGAGAGTGACCTAGGAATTGGCAACCTCCACTAGTACTTTTTCGCTCGGTTTTACAACCGGCAAAATCGGCGTCAGAGTAACCAACTAGGTCAAAAAATGACGTGTTTCTAGGAAACCATAACCCTAAATCATGAGTGCCCTTAAGATATCTAAGGATTCTCTTTACGGCAACTAAATGAGATTCCTTAGGACAAGCTTGAAATCTAGCACATAAACAAACACTAAACATTATATCTGGTCTACTTGCGGTAAGGTAAAGGAGTGATCTGATCATACCTCGATAGCGTTTAATATCAACATCTTTATCAAGCTTTAATGAAGAGCTCATTAGAGTGTCAAAAGCATTTGATGCTTCCATGTCGAATATCTTGAGTAGCTCTTTGGTGTATTTGGCTTGGTTGATAAAGATTCCATCCTTGCTTTGTTTGATTTGCAATCCAAGGAAGAAGGTGAGTTCTCCCATCATGCTCATTTCAAACTCCTTACTCATACAAGAAGCACACTCTTCGCACAAGGATCCATTAGTAGCACCAAATATAATATCATCAACATAAATTTGCACCAACAATAAGTCCTTGCCCTTAGATTTGATAAAAAGAGTGGTGTCAAGTTTTCCTCTTGAAAAACCATTTTCTAAAAGAAAACTACTTAGCCTTTCATACCAAGCTCTAGGAGCTTGTTTTAAACCATAAAGAGCTTTGCTAAGCTTGAAAACATGGTTTGGAAATTTTTCATGCTCAAAGCCGGGAGGTTGAGCCACATAAACCTCCTCCGAAATAAAACCATTTAGAAAAGCACTCTTGACATCCATTTGAAAGAGTTTAAAATCTCTATAGCAAGCAAAAGCTAAAAGCATTCTAATAGATTCAAGTCTAGCTACCGGTGCATAAGTTTCATCAAAATCAATTCCTTCCTCTTGGTTATAACCTTGGGCCACTAATCTAGCCTTGTTTCTAACCACGATTCCGGATTCATCAAGTTTGTTTCTAAATACCCATTTTGTGCCTATAATCCTATAGTTTTGAGGTTTAGGCACAAGGGTCCAAACTTGATTTCTTTCAAATTGAACTAGCTCTTCTTGCATAGCAAGCATCCAAGATTCATGATGTAGAGCTTCGGAGAAGTTCTTCGGTTCAATTTGGGAAAGAAACGCTAAATTAACATGTTGTTGAAGAGAGCGTCGAGTTCTTACCCCACTCGAAGGATTACCTAAGATTTGATCGCTTGGATGATCCTTTTTGTAAGTCCAATCTTTTGGTAATTCTTGAGAGTAGTCCGAGTTTGAAACATCATTGCTTGCTTCCTTGTCTTCCTCTTGAGAGCTTGATTGTTGTTCTTCTTGAATAATTTCTTTGTGGTTGTCTTGTATTGTTTCACTTATATCCAAAGTTCTCATGTCATTGTCCACATCATCTACATTAACAATGTTAGTCCTCCGAAGAAAAGGATTAGTCTCATCAAAAGTAACATTAATGGATTCTTCAACAACCAAAGTACTTTTATTATAGACTCTATATGCCATACTATTATTAGAGTAGCCAAGAAAAATACCCTCAAATGTTTTGGAATCAAATTTGCTAAGGTGATCCTTAGTATTTAAAATAAAGCATTTGCAACCAAAGACTCTAAAAAAGCTCACCTTAGGTTTCTTATCATTAAAAAGCTCATAAGGGGTTTTTAACAAAATTTTTCGCAAGATAACTCTATTGAGAACAAAACAAGCACAATTGACCGCCTCCGCCCAAAAGTACTTAGGTAAACCATATTCGTTAAGCATTGTTCTTGCCGCTTCTTGCAAAGACCTATTCTTTCTTTCGGCAACACCATTTTGTTGAGGAGTTCTAGGAGCCGAAAAATTATGTGATATCCCAAAGTCATCACACAAGGCTCCTATTTTTGAATTTTCAAATTCTCTACCATGATCACTTCGAATGTTGGATATCAAATATCCTTTTTGATTTTGAATACGTTTTGCAAATGAAGTGAACACATTTAGAGATTCATCTTTGGTGGCCAAAAAGAAAGTCCAAGTATAGCGAGAATAGTCATCAACAATAACAAAACAATATGATTTACCACCAAGACTAGTAGTAGGGATTGGTCCAAATAAATCCATATGAAGTAATTGCAAGGGTCTAGAAGTAGATACCATTTTCTTCGGTTTGTGAGAGACTTTCTTTTGCTTACCCATTTGACAAGCATCACATACTTTGTCTTTCTCAAACTTGATCTTCGGGAGTCCCCTCACAAGTTCTTTGCTTGAAATATCCTTCAAATGCTCCATATGCATGTGTCCAAGTCTTCGATGCCAAAGCCAAGATGTCTCACTAATAGCACTAAGACACTTGACATCTTGGTTAGCTAGATCATTCAATTGAATAGAGTAAACATTGTCATCTCTATTTCCTACCAAAATAGTTTCATTATTCTTCAAGGATTGTATAGTGCAATGAGAAGCCTCAAAGATTACTCTAAAACCTTTATCACTAAATTGACTAATACTTAGCAAATTATGCTTCAAACCTTCAACATATAACACATTCTCAATTGAATGTGGTTCCTTACCTATAGTTCCTTTACCTTTGATTTTTCCTTGTGCGTTGTCACCAAAGGTCACTTTTCCTCCTTCTATAAGATCAATTGAGGTGAAAAGAGATATGTTGCCGGTCATATGTCTTGAGCATCCACTATCAAGAATCCACTTCTTGCTACTAGATTTTGCTTTGAGACATACCTATAAACACAAATCAAGTAGTGACTTTTGGTACCCATATTTTCTTGGGTCCTTGGGTGTTAGTCTTGCATTTGTAATCTTGACCTTTCACAACCCACATCTTCTTTCTACCTCTAACATAAACAATTCTACAAGGACAATAATTAGTCGTATGCCCTTTCTTGTTGCACCAACCACAATGTGTAAATGGTGTGCAATAGTTCTTTGGTTGTTTTGAATGAGTATTCAACCTAGCTTGTTGTTGAAAGATTTTAGGAGGTAAGGCCAAGGGATCTAATCCAAGACCACCTTTGTTTAGGCCAAATCTTTGGCGTCCAAGCATGACATCCAAATTGTTTTGACCATCAACAAATTTTTGAAGACATTTTTTCAAATCACAAATCTCAAGTTTTAAATCTTCATTTTGCTTTTCTAAAACCAAAGTTTTGCAAGAGATTTGTTTTGAGCTAGGAGTGTTAGCAATCAATTCAACCAAGTCATTATTCACATGTTTTACATATAAATGGTTGGAAATGCAATCATTCTTGGCATGCAACTCAATATTTTCCACTCTCAACTTCTCAATTTGCTTATTAGCCTCAAGGAATTTTTTTGATAAAATAATATTTTTCTTAAAAATTTTCTTGGATTCCTCATATAGGCTATCATAAGCATCTTCGAAGCTTTCACTATCACTATCACTACCGGAAGAAGAGCTTACCTCATCATTTGCCATGAAGCACACATTTGCTTGTTCGTTCTTCTCAACATCTTCATCACTTGAATCGAAGTCACTCCAAGTTGGAGTATGTTCGGCATTCATTGCTTTTTCTTCTCTTTGTTCTCTTTCTTGGAGAGTTGTCTCCTTTTAACTCTTTCCCATACATCTCTTCTTTCCTTCTTTTCCCTTTTGTATATGGGACAATCCATCTTCATGTGTCCCGGCTTGTGGCATTTGTAGCAAAGCTTCTCTTCGTTGCTAGCATTTTGTTGCCTTCTCCCACCATTCCTTCTAAACCTCATGAACTTCTTGAAGTTCTTTGCAATCATTGCAACATCCTCTTCATCAAATTCTTCTTCATCATCGCTTGACTCAAGGTTTGAAGATGAAGCTTTAAGGGCAATTGATGTAGGCTTCTTCTTGACGTCTTCTTGATCAAAGGTCTTGATTTGCATTTCGTACGTCATAAGTGAGCACATCAATTCATCAAGAGGAAAGATATTGAGATTCTTCGATTCTTGAATGGCGGTGATCTTTGCATCCCAAGCTCTTGGTAAGGACCTAATCACTTTTCTTACAAGATCACCATTAGTGAATTCCTTGCCCAATTGCTTCAAAGGGTTTACAATGTTAGTGAAACGAGTATTCATATCCGTAACGGATTCATTTGGAAGCATATGGAATAACTCATAATCTCTAAACAATAAGTTCATCTTGGAATCTCTAAGGAGAGAAGTTCCTTCATGAGTAACTTGAAGAGTATCCCAAATACTCTTAGCGGAATTACACATAATGACTCTATTGAGTTCATTAGTGTCTAAAGCACAAACAAGACAATTTTTCGCTCTAGCATTCATACAAATCATCTTTTTATCATGATCACTATACTCCGATTTGGATTTTGGCTCTTCAACCTTGTCAACCACCTTTATCGGAACGTATGGGCCATTCTCAACAATATCCCACATCTCGTAGTCTTGAGACTCTAAGTAGATTTTCATCTTAACTTTCCACACACTATAATTGGTCCCATTAAACAATGGAGGCCTAGTGGTAGAACTACCCTCCATACCCCCAACGTAAGCCATGATCGATTAACTCTCTTGGCGTTACCCAATATAACAAGAGCCGAGGCTCTGATACCACTTGAAACCAATAAAATAACCCTAGAGGGGGGTGAATAGGGTTTTAAGACTACTTAAAAAAATTAACAAACAACAAACCTCAATCTCAATAACTCAAATAAGCAAACAACCAATCTCAACACAAATGTAAGACGATAATGTAAAGAGAGAAGGGTTTAGAGATACTTGACAAGGAGAATTAAATGGTTCGGCTTGATATACCCACAAGCCTACGTCCACCCCTTCAAGGAAGTCCCTTGAAAGGCCCTAGAATCCACTAGTATGATCTTCCTTACGGGTCAAGATCGAACCTCTTACAATCCCTTGATGCTATGCCCACATCAAGAACAAGCTTTGACAAACCCAAAGCTCCAAAGCTTGACAACCCCAAGCTTTGATACAAGAACCTTTCAATGAAGAAATGTGTACAAGATTTCACTCTCAAGAAGTAGATGAGTACAAGTTTAAGCACTAGAACAAGAGAGATGAGTGTATGATGACTTATGAAAGTGTATATCTCTCAAATGTAAGCTCACAATAAAAGCTCTCTTGAAAAGGATGAGAAATCAATGAAACAAGAGAGATTTGAACAATTGCTTTGATCTTTGAGAATATGAAAGATAAGAGAGCTTTGAATGCAATTGATGAATCAAAACTATGCCCAAGATGAGTATTTATAGAGGTGGGAAAGAATATGACCGTTTGGAATTAGGTGGAGCATTAAATGTTACAAACGGCTATTGCAGTCGACTGTATTCCCAAGTAGCCGTTGGAAATTCAAAATTTCCAACTTGCAGTCGACTGTAATAGGCTACTGGAAGTATTGCAGTCGACTGTATTCCCAATGCAGTCGACTGTAATACCTCACTGCCCAAGTTACAGTCGACTGCAATCCAATGCAGTCGACTGCATTCCAGAAAATGCAGTTTCTTAGTTTTCAAAGAATGAAAAACTTTTATGCATGCAAGGGAAACCTATGGGCAAATTCTAGGTATACAGTCATCGTAACGATCATCTCTCTACGTCTAGTTTACAAAGAAGGAAATAAAGCATAGTAAAGTTCAATCGACGAAATCCTTCTTTGATGCGTTCCGTTGAGAGTCTTTGAACGATTTGCTCGTCTATTTTTCCATTTGCATGAGTGTGAGATTGTTCCTATTGCTTCATCAACTCAATGCATGTTAGACAGCATAATCATCAATGTTAGTTATCATCAAAATCAAATATAATCCTAGGTTAAATAACCGTAGGGTTAACAAGGTTGTGGGAGGTGAGCCATGATAATAGGACCGATTTTGGTCCTAACACAATCCTCAACAAAGCTAATTATAAGAAATCACAAAGAGAGATACATCAATCCCAATGTAAGTACGTATCAAGTTAGAATTGAGCTTTGAAAATTAAAAACATACTAAGTTTTTTCGGACATGAGCAGTAATCCTCTGCTCCGAGGTGGCTGGAAGAGGTATCCCGCGGGTGATACCTCGCGCTACAGATGAACTAGACACTGCAAATGATGAAAAAGGAAGACATTATATATATATATATATATATATATAGCAACTAATATCTTTCAATTCAACAAGAAACTAATATCATCTCACCATGGTCTAAAGCTACTGATGACGATGATGACTGCTCAGAAGTAGTCGCATCACCAATCCTAGTGAGAGGGGTTGACCGTGCCGAAGCAGCTCCGCGACGGCCACCTCCACGACCTCGGGGTGCACTGGATCTTAGCATATTTACAAAAAGTGGGAAGTGCAAAAGTTAATTGAGTGTAATTAGTTCGTTTGAATAATAACCAACTTAAGTGCAAAAGTTAATTGAACGTAATTAGTTCGCTTGAATAATAAACAACTTAAGCACAAAAGTAAATTATTAACAATGTAGTTCACATGAATAACAAACAACTTAAGTGCAAAAGTTAGTACGCTAACAATGTGGCACGACCGAGTATAAAAGACAACCCAATTTAAATAGTCAACCACCATCAATTAATAATCAATTCAATTTAAATAATAAACAGGGCATGTGTAAAAGTACATTGATAAGAATGTTTTTGCTCTACACAGTCAATCATTATCACTAATAGACAACGGAACGTCTTCCTCCTCCTCGTCATCTTCGTCCCCTTCATCTTCATCATCTTATTCTTCGTCATCAAAGTCTTCCTCAGAATCATCGTCGTCGTCATCATCATCATCATCATCATCATCACAGAGGGCTTCAACATCGACCTCTTCTCCAGCATGGCCTAAATCGCAAAGAGGCTCATAAACAAGATCGTTATTCTCCTGAAGCGATATCACTGTGGGAGCATCATCCTCTTGGTACATCTCAACGAACACATCATCATCAACAAAGCCTTTTTTGGTCTTGATAACAGTATGCCAATTTGGGTCCTTCCTTGTCACACCCTTTGTATAGAAGACCTGCGTTGCTTGAGCTGCAAGTACAAATGGTTCGTACGATCCAAGCCTTGACCTCATATTAACATCTACAATCCCATGTCGATTAATTCGGATACCAGCTGTAATGTCAAACCATCTGCACTTGAACATTACCAGTCAATTACTGCTGCCATAATAATCTAGTTCAACAACCTCCTCTAACTGCCCATAAAAATCACGCTCACTATCATTATAACAGTCACCTTTGATCAAAAGTCCATTGTTTTGGGTTTGTTTAGTAAGGTCAACTTCCATCGTGTTAAACCTAAACCCGTTGACAATGTACCCTTTATAACATGAAACTAGTCTACTAAGGCCAGCAACAAGCAATTTGAGACGATATCAACTCCATCATGGG